>JARHVA010000738.1:1807500-1972500 GCA_037957365.1 Torreya grandis | reverse complement strand
GACAACTTTGACAAGGACCTTCCATGCTGACATTCACATCACTCATGCAGTCATACTAAAATATAAAAAAACATGTATTACACTCTTAGAATCACTATAGCATTGATCAATATCCTCTCTCACAGTTACATTCTTTAATGACCTCATGAAGATCTTTCTCAATAACTTTTGACATTAATGACAACATCAATGCCAAATCTCAACAACAAGAATAATGCTCAACATCATATGGCTATAGATATCCATAGATAGTTAACCCCATCCCTAAATAAGGAAAATTGATACATTAGTGCAATTTTGAAGGAATTACATAGATTTCATGTATCCATGGCATCAAAATCAAATTGTATGATAGGTCTAAGTCTAACACAAGGTAGAGTGTATCATGGGTCAAAGTGCCAATGATCACTAACAAGCTTATAGTTACTTTTGATTCCTATTCTTCATTATCATAGGATTTGATAGTGATAGTTTCTAGCTATAGATTAATTATTATATATACTAGATTAGTTATTATATATACCAGATACTTGATGAGCTTTAGAGACACAATATTCAAGCTTGATCCATTGTTTATAAGGACACATTTTACCTTGTGTTGTGTGATGATAGCTTCAATGTATAATGTATTTTTATGGAGAGGGCCAAGGGATGACATATCACTTTGGTCAAAGGTCAACTATTGGCTTGGGGAGAGGTGTCCAACCAAAGCTTGGAACTTATCTACGTTATGTCATTTAAAACATGGGATTGGCCTAGAAGCTCTATAAGGATGTTTTTATGGACAGTAGATATACACAACACATTTAAAATAGAGATTTGTGTATGTGCTTTTTTTAGTTATTCCATGATGTCATATATATTTTCCTTAACAATGGTTTTTGGCTTGATCCTAGCTAGCATAGTGGATTGGATTGGTTCATTGGTAGGAGGTTGTGGGCCTAGTATGGTAATTTTAGACTGTTGAGTTGAGATTGCACAATCTAGATTGGATACAAGACTATTACTACTATAAACTAATGGAGATGGGATAGAGAGGATAATTCTTGATTTCCAGTGCACTTGGTTATGGTCATGGGGCAATGAAGAGTTATCAGCATAATGTCCTAAAGTGGGAATCCTTGGTGGTTATTGTACTTGGTTATGGTCACAAGTCAAGGAAGGATTATTGGCATAGGTATATTTATTAGTAATTTTAGGAAATGGTCCTAGTCTATTGTCACTTGGTATGGGATTTATGGTAATGGTAAAAATATGCCCATGTACAATATGACCTACAACTTTATTGTAGTCATGTGTAACTGTGTGGTAAGTCTGTTGGTTGTTGGGGTCATTTTGGCCTTAGTTCCTCCATTTAGTTTACTTTATTATTTTTACTAGTATTATTGTTGTTGTAGTAGTTATTTTTGATATTATTTTTGTTATTGTTATTATTTTTTTGGTTTTCATTATTACTATTTTTGTTGTTGTTTTTAATCTTCATTGTTACTATTGTTGATTGACATTATTGTACTATGGAAAAGGATTTTGGTAGTCATCCATATTTTGATTGGAATTAGATGCTCTATTATAAAATTATAATTCTCCATTTTACAACATATTTTGAATGAGGTCATTCAAATACACACAATGATGTATGAAATTCCCATGAATACTATGATATTCACAGAAATCATGCTCTTTATACCAACCTAGATATGGTATACCCTCAGGATATTGTTTTAGAATCAACCAACTAATCATATTGACCATGGATAGCTTATGAAACACTACTTTGATGGGCTCACCAAGATCATTAAATACCTAAAGAGTGGGATTACTTCTTGGAAGAAGGGTTTACAAAGGTGTTTATTATGGGATTTGAGGTGTTAGTCTAGGTTATTGCCTAAGTTATGCTTGTTAAATAGGCTATTGATGAGGAATAAGCTGAATTTATGAAATAGGTTAAACAAATGGTGTTTACAATATTTCAACATGATGTGACTTAGTTACATTGTTACTAATAACATTCTTGTTGAAGTTGTATGGTTTTGATTTTTCATAGTTGGTCTGAGTTGATGTAGACACTTGCACTTGGATTGGATTAGGGTTCTAACTTAGGTCTACATTTTGGTTCTAACTCTTATTCTAATTTTAGGAGGTTAACTTGATAATCCCTTTGTTGATAAGGGAATTTTAAATATATAAACCTTTGTTAATTATCTCTTTGAAAGTATGTGCACACTAAAGCTCTAGATGATAATATATCTTGTTGTGAAACTTTTTGGTAAACATAATGGCCAATTATTTATTCGATAAGTTATGGGTAAAGCTACTAACAAGTACTCTCCATGTATGTAAGTAACTTGTGAATCTCTCTCCAGTTTTTTGCTTGGCCTGATTCAAATCTACTAGTGAAATCTCATGTTCAAGATTATAGAAAAAATGTTGTACAAAATTATCTGAGATATCATAAAAATTAGATACTAAATTTTTGGCAACTTAAAAAACCACTCTAAATCCTATCTAGCTAGAATTCGAGGAAATAAAAGGAGTAGGTAAATGTCACTATAAGCCACTAGATAGAAAGTGATAAATAACTCTATTATATGTGCATTAGGGTCTCCTTTAATCTTGTACTTATCAAAATTTGGTAGTTCATAACCTAAGGAAATGGTATCTAAATATACTCCATATTGAATGGGTATGAACAAACATTGTCTAATTTTAATTTCTTGGTCTACTTCCCTATTTAAATGATGAAAGTCATATCTTACATTTGTATCAGATCTTGAGCCAAGAAACTAGATGGTACATTTGGCTGAGGTTGTGGTTAGGTGGTCAAAGGTGGATTACCTTGACTGGGGTATAATGGAGGAATGGTTTGTTGTAGAATGCTTGTTTGATGGGTGAATTAGATAGGAATATGCATCCATGGATTAGGATGTGGATGTTGAAATTGCATATTCTATTGATAGATATTTTTATTTAGATTTGGTATATGGCCTTGGGTCTGAGGTAATTAGGGTTGAGATGGAAGGATATAGATTTATGAACTATATTATACCTACTGAGGTTGAGTAGGGACTTGTTGTTGACTAGTCGAACCTGGATGAATAAAGGGAACTTGTTATTGACCAAGGTCTTATATTTAAATATGTGGCATTTGTTGAGTAAAAGATAATGGTTGCCTAATTGGTACTTTTTGGACATTGGTACCTCTTTATTGTGAAAACACTTGTTGTGAACTAGATGGTTGTTGAGTGTTTGACATTTTTTAAAAACCAATAGAAATAAGTTATTAGACAATGTTTTTGATTGGAGAGGTATATTGGTCAAAAATTATTGAGGTACATTTGTTACTACCTTTTGAGGTGGAACATTTATTTCCCCTTTTTGAGGTGGTATAGTGTTTTACCTCTACTCTAGTGGTAAATTGGATTATGCCTATTATCATGTAATTTTAGTCACTGCATATTGAGGTGGGATAACATTCATCACTTATTGTTGAGGAAATGTATTATTTGGTGTTTCATTACTTAACCCCTATTATTACGTGCTTGAAGAAACAACTAGTTTAAGATTGGGAGTAATATTTTAGGTTTGGGAAGTAAGCATTGCTACCCCCTACTATTGTAAACCACTCATGGTATTGGTAAGAGGCACTTATTGTTGTGAAGTATTTATTGGTGTATTTAAACCATTTTGGCCTAGATTAGAAGACACTTTCATGTTATCCATGATATTTGGCACATTGTTTAATGTAGATTCTACAATCACATCCTTAATAAATGGGACATTGGTCATGTCACCTAATGAATTAATTTTGGAAAATGGATCTACACCCATATTAGATTGACCTATTTAATAAATTAACACTCATGTTGAAGGAGTTATCTCTATGAGTGGATCATTCAATATGGCCATGGCATTGAAATTACATGCTAGGTTAAGGTAGATGAGATATACTTGTTACATTTGTGTGAGTTGGTCCTCCATGTGGCCCTTTCCTCTTGTAATCATATTTGGATCTTAGTATGACACCAACATGAGCACTTGAGGATAACTAGTAGAGCCATGTTTCATAATTTGAGTGGAAGGTACATTTCTTGGTACTCTAACTAGATTAGGTAGGTTTTCATAGGGGAAGTTTAACTTGGTTCTTACCTCCATGGCTCTGACTAAAAACTCATCCTTATTTTAAATCAAGTGATAATAAAAATATGTATGGGTCATATGTCAACATCATGGCTATGTAGTATGATTAAATTTGGACTTATTTTATAACAAATAGCACACTAGCTAGATATTGGGATATTTGTTCTTGTCATGTTTTGAATATAGAGGTGTGTTAACCAAGTAGTGTGCTAACATATCTTGACTTTGTTTCACATATTAATTAGTGTAAGTAGGATAAGGATCTATGTCACAAACTATATCATTGCATATGGGTCTTGAACAAAGTTATCAATCATGAACATGTTATCATAATTTGAATTACACATTATACTATGTACCTAGGGCTATGATATATTAATGTATATGGGTTGATGGAGATGACAACATGTGTCACACATCCCATTTAGTTAGTTATATGGGTCCAATATATTAGGATAATTGAGTAACTTGTGAAATTAGTGTATTGGGTAATGGTCAACCTATATTAGAATTAGGAGGTTACCCATCCATTGTTAGTTAGATAGAGTTATCTATAAATGATATGATTATTATTGAAAAGGAATCAAGTAAGCATTGAGTCTTCTATTTTAAGATGATATTGGAGGTTATCCCCTCAAAGAGGCATTGTAGAGTTATTCCTTCCTAAAAGAGTATTGTATGGTGTTACGCTACCTTAAGGGTATTCTATTTCTATATATATTGAATATTTGGACATCTTGGTCCACCAATATCTATTTTTTTGTGTTTATCTACATTATATTCTTCATTATTTCCAATTATTATAAGTGTGGATCATAACAAGTAGTATCAGAGCTTTGATTTGTGTAATTTGTGTGGGATGAAACCCTAGTCTTGTGGAATCATTAATAGATTGAAATAAGTTGAAATTTTTTGTACAAACATTTTGTTGAATATGGAGAATATTATAGGAAGTCATAGTAAGAAAATTGAGATTTTATGATCAATTTTGAGGGAGTTATTTCTATTTTAGGGTTTGTAATATTTTCATCATATATCCCTAAATATAAATAATTATTATATGAAATTTTTAATTATATGTTATCAGAATATTTAAGAGTTACATTCAAAATTTCAGATTTTTAAAAAATGTTTTGTGTGATTTATTGTGATTTTATTATTTTTCATAGATTCACTCTATATGATAAAATTTGTGGAATGTTTTCAATTTTTTTTTACTAAAGTTAAACTATCATAAGGGGAAGCTATAGAAAAAATTTGGGGCTGTTTTGATCATTTTTAATGAGTTATTGGAATTTTAGGGTATTTCATTAACCCTAAATTTTTTATGGATCATGAAGTTGCAAGTAGTTTTAGGGGAGGATGATATTGATGCTAGAGAATGGTGTCTCATTTTTAAGGAGAATAATACTCAAACAATTTTATGTCAAACATGCTTGTCTCTTTATTTTTTTGGGCCTGCACAACATTGGTTTAAACAATTCAACTTCACATAAGGTATTCTTCATGGGAAGAAATGTAACACGTCTTCCTAGATCAATGGGATATAAAAGAAAAAGAGGATGGAGAGGAATAAAATAATGATGGTAATGAAGAAGAGAATGGAGATGATGAAGAATAAAAATTAGTGGAATAAAATAATGATAATGAGAAAGAACATGTAAGTGATGATGATGAAAAAGAAATAGAGTATAATGATAATGAGGAGAGTATAGATTGTGCAGAAGGAGAGATAGAGGATTTCAAATAAGAATAAGAAGAATTGGATGGAAAGGGTTCAAATAATTTGGATCCAAATAAATTTGAGTCAATTTTTTAATTTAATGGATGCATTTATAAGAAGAATATTATTGTGTCCATAAACCCTACCAGCAAATGTAACTTCATTAACATGAATGTGGCCAATCATATACATATTCAAGAAAAGAAAATCAAGGAGGTTCAAGTAGATGGTAAGAATATTCTAGTGTTAAATAATTTAAAGCTCATTATAGACAAATATGTTTTGCATTTCAGTTTGTATGCTTTGGATATGGATGTTGTAGATATGGTTCTTGGATATCCATGGTTAGAGACTTTGTAAATAATCAATTTTAATGTTCAAAAGAAGTTCATGAAGTTTTGGTATAGGGAAAAAGGTCACTTTACAGGATATCATAGTTAGAAAGTCACAAAGAATAATAAGGGTAGATCATGAAGATGAGATTGAAGCAAGTGAAGAAGAGCATGTGAAATATTCATATGAAGACATAGATGAAGAAACAATCAAATCAAATAAAAACACTTCATATACTCAAGAGACAAAGGAACCACCAAAGAAAAAGGTGGAAGAGGTGGAATGAAAGGTTGACAAGGTCAAATTATCATAAAACATTAAGGTATATAGACACCCACATCATCATGAAAGAAAACAATCATGGATCCATGTGAGGCAGTGTCATAACAATAGGCACTTTAGCTTTAAAATAAATTAGAGTTCCAATAACTATGGATATGAATAGAATCCAAGGTAGAACTACTATGGCTAGGTATGGAATTAGAGTAGTGTAATGGAATATGGTACATGGAATTAAAAGAGGAATAATTATTCATGGACACCAAAGTAATATAGTTATGATCATGAATGAAATTAGATTAACACATTAGAATTTTGAAACAAGGTTAGAAATCTATCACCTACCGGGATCACATACAGGTGGTTGGATGATCGAGCTTGAAGATAAGTGTATAATGATTTAAAGCACACTCATTATTTAGTTTCTTCCTTAATATGTAAGCGTTTATTCCTTTGCATAATGACTCCATTTGTGTACTCATTAGAGGAGTCCCCTAATTATCCAAACTTGACTTAGGTTTTCATTATGATCGAAGAGGATAGCTATTCATACCCCTAGAAATCATAGTATCCTATACCCTAATTTATATACCCTTCCATGGAGTGTGGTTAAAATTATGTTAGGAGATGAAATCCTAGATCAACACTTTTTTAAATAACTTATGGGGAGGTGATGAATCTCACCCACAAGCCAAAATGTAATAAATAAATATAGAAAGAATTTAAGGTCATTTTAGAATCACCCAAGTCACTCGTATCTTGGGGAGTGCCTTAGAGACATTACTTATACGCTTGGACTAATAGACAAAATCAATGGACAAAGATCTTTTTGTCACCCAATTTTCTTAAAGGGGATGGGGGAGAGTATGCATATTAACTCTATTTTATAAAAATACAAAACAAACAAACAAAAACATAAATAAGCAAGATATTAAGAGCATTTAGTCTATGTTTGTGTTGATTTTAAATCCCCAAGTGAAATGTGATGTGAAATTTATCCCCTTGATTTTTTTTATTGATTTTTGAACTTTGAAAAATAAAACCAAAGCAACTAAACAATTTTTAAGTATCAAATGTAAATGTGATTTGAGCTTTTAAAGTGATAAAAACTTCCTTCCTTGGCCTTTGGGTCCTGCAAAAAGTGTTATGGGTTTATCTTGCTTAGAATCTAAAAATAAAATGAGAAAATAATAATGAAATTTTAGCTCTCAGGTTTTTGTAATCTTTTTCACATAGGGTGATATCATCATTCTGCAGAATGATCTTGTCATTCTATAGGGTAACCTCGTTATTCAATAGAGCAATCTCATAGTTCATAGGGTGATATCAACATTTAATAGAGTGATTTTATTGAAAGGTTCTATTTTGAGTGATCTCTCTATTTTTTTGATAAACCCATCATTCTATAGGGTAACCTTGTTGATATGAAGGTCAATATCGCCAATATACAAGAACACAAAAAAATGAAAAAAACACAATAGTCAATCTTTTCATTCTTTCAGGTGATCTTGTTGTTTCTTAGGGTATTCTCACTAATCTAGAGGGTGACTTCACTATTAGATAGAACAATTTCTCTATTTATAGGGTGATCTCATTATTTGACCCAAAAGACATAAAAATGGAAAAATTAACAAGAAATTAAGAGATTAAGCTTTATAATGAAATATTCTTGGATCCAAAAGGCTCCCTAGATGCTACATTCATGCATGTGGTGTATGTAATCCCATCGATCATTCCATTATGTAATCAAGGAATTTGATGTAAAGGGGAGATTAGTATCATGTTAGTCAAGAAAATAAATCAAGACAAACACACTAAAGACTAACAATTATATCCTTAACACTCAAGGAGATGAGAACTACACAAAATACTAATAAAATGAAAGAAAAATAATAGATTTTAGCTTCCATGAGAGCAAGTGTTGTGAGTTGGCCATGACTTGATGTGATTGGCTATGTTATCAATAAATATTTGTCAATGAAGCTTCATTGCTTCACTTCTCCTTGTCACATTGGTAATGTTGGTTGGTTTTGGCTTGGCTTGGATTATGAAATAGACATGGTAACACTACAATTAAGATTTTTGGAGGTATTTTGGCATAATAACATTGCACATAATTTTTTTGTATGTATTTGAGCATAGTAAATTTACATCAAGAGAGCTTAAAGATCAATGGATGAGGCCTTGTATTTATAGCCTCAAAAGTTAACTCTAACCCCAGTGTAGTTAGGTTATAATTAACCATGGTTGAGTTCAAACTAACCCTAGGTGAATTATGGATAACTCTATTTAAGTTAAGGAGGGGACATGTAATTAATATTTGGTATAGAGATCCCATTTATTAAGCATGGCTTTCGAATCTTTAATTTATTACATCTAGGGAGATATTTTGAATTCCTTGACTTTGAGGATTATGATGTCATCATGACATCATATTTATTAAATTTTACTTTTTACAAAAAATATTTTCACTAATTACACATGGAAAATTAACTTAAGCATTTAATTTGGTTTAATTATTTGATTCATTATGCTTAGCATTTTTGCACTTTAGGAATTGTTCAAGTGCCTTGATTAATGGGTCCAAAGGCCAAAATACTAGTTATTAGGTCTTAAGGTGATTGGAGATGAATACATGAGAGGTTATTATTGTGTACATGATAATGCCCTAATTAATTATGCTTCAATATTATTATAAGCTCTAATGTTTGATGTGCAGATAAAATTTGGATGTTTAGTGATTCCTAGGCTTAATTTGCACTGTTTGGTAGAAATCAATCAGAAGTCTAGTTGGAATGTAGTTGTGGATAAAATATGGTGTCTACATTGTGCTAAGGATTATAACTGCCTTTGGATAAATGAAAGGTGGTGTCCAAGTAGATGTCCAATTAAATCTCTATCCTAAAAATTAATTACATGCCCCCTCATTAACTCAATTTGGGTTAGCCTTAATTCACTTAGGGCTATTCAAACTCAACCATGGTTCATTCTAACCTAATTACACTTGGGTTAGAGTTAAATTTTGAGGATATAAATACCAGGCCTCACCCATTGATCTTTAATCTCTCTTGGTGTAAATTTATTATTGTCAAATACATACAAATCTTTTTATGTGCAATGTTATTATGCCAAAATACCTTTAAAAAGCTTCATTTTAGTGTTACCATGCCCATTTCATAAGCCAATCCAAGCCAAAGCCAACCAACATTATCAAGGTGTCAAGGAGAAGTGGAGCAATGGAGCTTCAATGACAAAGGTTTATTGATCACATAGTCAAGCACATCAATCCATGGCCAACTCACAATGCTTGCTCTCATGGAAGATATGATCTCTTGTTTTACTTTCATTTTTTTAGTAATTGTGTAGTTCTCTAGCTCCGTAAGTGTCAAGGATAAAGGTGTTAGTCTTTAGTGTGTTTATCTTAATTTTTTTCTTGACTAACACTATACTAATATCCCCTCTATGTTAATTTCCTTGATCACATAATGAGTATGAAAATGGTTTAGAAGTTAAATCCTTCATTTATTGTTTCTTTTCATTATGAGTGCTATTGATTATAACTACTTTTTTTGGTACTTATTATACATTGGTACCTCTTAATTTTGCAAACACCTATTGTGAACTAGCTGATTATTAGATTTTTGGAATTTGTATTTGAACAATATAAATACATTATTGATCATAATATATTTGTGATTATAGAGGTGTACTGATCTATGACTATTGAGGTATATTTATCTCTACCTACTAAGGTGGAACATTTATTGCCTCTATTGAGGCAACATAGTGTTCTACCTCTATTGCATCGGTAAATTGGGTTGTGTCTATTGTCATAGAATATTATTCATCAGCTATTAAGGTGGGATAAAATTCAACACTTTTTATTGAGGCAAAGCATTGGTCAGAGCTTGATTACTTATCCACTATTGTTGCATCCTTGAAGAAACAACTAGTTAAGGATTGGGAGTAATCTTCTATGGCAGGGAATTAGTCATTACTTCCCCCCTGATGTTGTAAACCAATCTTGGTATTTTTAAGAGGAAATTATTGTTATGAACTATTTTTTGGTGCATTTAAACCACTTTTTCCTAGATTGGAAGACACTTTTGTGTTATACAAAATATTTGGCACATTATTTTATGTAGAGGTCAAATCCATGTCTTCAATAAATGAGACATTGATCATGTCACCTAATGAAGTCCTTTGGGAAAATGGGTCTACACCCAAATTATCATGACTTGTTGAATTAATTAACACTCATGTTGAAGTAATTATCTCTATTAGTAGAGCATTTGATATGGCCATGGCATTGGAATTACATGCTAAGTTAAGGTATGTCTAATATGCTTGTTTCATTTGTGTGAATTGGTCCTCCATGGGGTGTTTTCTCTTATAAGCATATATGAGTGTTGGTATGAATCTAGAATAAGTGATTGAAGATAAATAGTAGAGGATTGTTCTGTAATTTAGGTGTGAGGTAAATTTATTATCACTTTATCTAGATTAGGTAAGTTTTCATTAGGTAAGTCTACCAAAAAATTAAACCCTAGCTCCATGTCTCTAACTAAAACCACATCCTTGTTTTCAATAAAGTGAAAATCAAATAATTATGGGTCATATTTCTATGGCATGGTTACATAGTAAGGCTAAACTTGGACTTATTCTACAATAGATGACACACTAGCTAGTAATTAGGTTGTTTATTCTTGGTCTTATTCTGAATATGGAGGTGTATTAACCAAGTAGTATTCTAATGGATATTGACTTCATTCCACATATTGAGTAGTTTAAGGAGGATAAGGATCTATATCACAAAATGCATCATCTCTATATGGGTCTTGAACAAATTTATCACTCATGACCATGTTATCATAATCTAGATTGTACATGGTTCTACTACATGTGTAGTGGGTCATGTCCAAATTAATGACTAACATTTTGAAAAAAAATGTCTAGAGTTCTACAAAATTTGAAAACTTGGTCTAAAGGCAAATGGTTTAAAATGTGGCCTAAGAATGGAGTTGTTCCCCAAATTTATCAATGATAAACTTGGTATAAAACATACTCAAAGTCTAATGTCAAATGTCTCACATAAATGGTCAAGTGAAATAGAAATCTAAATTCCAATTTTGGTCAAAGTGTTTCAAACAACTCTAATCTTGAAAATGTTGCTAGGTATTTAGGAATAAAGCATAAATTTAGGCTCAAAACAACTAGGTATAAAATAAAAGGTAAAATACTAAGACTTTGGAAACAAGTCACAAAGCTATACTTTTAAAAAAAAAGGTAAATGTTAGGTCTTTTTAAACACAACACAAAAACTAGACTTGAAAAAAATTAGATCGACGTAAAATGGCAAGACATATAATCATACAATTTAAAATACTTGGACTCAAACTAGACATATGGATTCAAACACAAAATTGACCATTTGTAAAATAATTTGTAATTTAGGAATATGTATAAAAATAATTAGGAAAATCAGTTCCAAGTAGGATAAAATAAGGATGAGGATTAAAATATTCAAACCCAAGTGATGAGAAAGAATCAAATGTAAACTAGTTGTGTTTAAGGTTTTACTTGGAGAGAGAGTTTTGACCTTTTTTTTAAGTAACAAATGAGATAAGAGGCACACAAAAAAGATACCACTTACAAAAATATAGATACAAAATATCTTCAAATCAAGCAAGGAATTAATCTATTTTGCACAATCCAAAAGAGAGGTAAACACCTAAGCCAAAATTAGGTGAGGCATAGGTATAAACCAATCAATGTTTTGAATCTGAAATTCATAAGACCAATTTATAACTAGGTTTGAAAGAATCAATTTATCAAATGGATAAAATCCTAGACCAAAATAAATGGAATAAAAAGACTGAACATAGAACAAAAGGCATATGAGGTTTTAAACTAAACTTGGCCAAAGGCAAAAGGTTTTTGAAATAATGTGAACAATGTAACAATGTTATCTCACTCAAAAGGTATGACAATGGTTTTATTTTAAATTCTAAGGAAAAGACTTGGGCAAAAAATGGGTAGCATAATGATGCCCCTTTCAAATAAGTGATACACACATGAAAAAAGTTCACAAAATGACTAAGGCAAAGTGTGGCATCAAATGGATGGCATAACACCTCTTTAGGCTAAAAGGGGTGTATAAACATGATTTGATTTGGACATCTGTTTTTGACAAATAATATAGTTTTTGAGTCCAAACAATGTAAGTAAGAGGTAAAGACACAAAAAACCTAAGTGTATTATCCTATTCCTAAAAACTGACAAGGTTGCTTTGTATAATCCAATTCCATCTATATACTCCTTGAGAGGAAATAATTTATTGATCCAAAAAAATTATGTTCATGAAAATTAGGTTTTTTAGGCCCTTTCTTCTCTCAAGATTTCATACAAATACATATAACTTATAGCTACTTGCCCTACATTGACAATATTTCTATGGAAAGTGGGGTTTGTCTAAAACTATAAGTTTCATGTGTTCTAGATGGTCCCAAGTATGGTTAAAACTAGAGATGCAATCATGTAAATTGAATTTATACTAGCTATCTTACTATGCAAGGGTTTATTCCCTTGCATAGTGAATCCATCCCTATACTTCTTAATGGAGTCCCTTGGATAGCTAAACCTGACTTGATTTTTCATTATGATCGGACATGTTACTGCTCAGCCCCCTAGAAATCATAATATCCTATGCCATAATTTATATACCTCACCATGGATTAGGGTTAAAACAATGCTAGGAGATTAAATCTTGGGTCAATGTTTCCCTAAAGAACTTATGGTGAGGTGATAAAACCCCTCCCCATAAGCCAATATTAAAGAAATAAATATATAAGGACATTGATGTAATTATAGTATCACCCAAGTCACTCAGATCTTGGGGAGTGCCTTAATGACATTTTTTCTATGCTCAGACTAAGTGATAAAATAAATGGACAAAGCACTTTTGGTCACCTAGGTTCCCTAAAAGGGATGGGGGAGAGCATACACATTAAGTCTATTTGTCAAAAACACATAATAAACAAATAAAATGATAAACAAGAAAGCTCTTAAGAGCATTTAGACCAAATTTTTATGTTTATTTTAAATCCCAAAGTGAAATGTGATGTGAAATTTATCCCCTTGACTTTGTTTGTTGATTTGTGAATTTTGAAAAATAAAAATAAAGCAAGTGAATGATTTTTAAGCACCACATGTAAATGTGATTTAAACTTTCAAAGTTCTAAACACTTCCTTCCTTGGCCTTTTGGTCCTATAAAAAATGTTAAGGGGTTCGCTTGCTTATAATATAAATATTAAATGAGCAAATAACAATGAAATTTTAGCTCTTAGGGTTTCTATCTTTTCACACAGGGCAATATCTGCATTCTACAGAGTGATATCACTATTCTATAGGGAAACCTCACTATTTGATAGAGAGATCTCACCATTAATAGGGTGATGCCACCATTTGATAGATAAATTTCACCAAAATATTTAGTTTTGCGTGATGCCATTTTTTATCTAACAAACCCATTGATCTACAAGGCAACCTTGCTGATACACATGTTGATATCATCAATTTTTAAAAACACATAGAAAATTGAAAAAAAAACATAATAGTCAATCTTTCCATTCTCATAGGGGATTTCATTATTTCTCAAAGTGATCTCACTAATTTATAGGGTGACTTGTCTATTAGACAAAATGGTCTCATCATTTATAGGGTGATCTCACCATTTGACTCAAAAGACACAAAAATGCAAAAAAATGAAATAAATCAAGATATTAATCTATATAATGAAATATTATTGTCTCCAAAAGGATCCTAAGATGATCTATTTATGGTTTTGGTGTTCACAATCCCACCAGGTGTTTTATTACATTATCAAGCAATTTGATATAGAGGGGAGATTAATATAGTGTTAATCAAGAAAAAAATCAAAATAAACATATTAAATACTAACACCTCTAGCCTTGACACTCAAGGAGATAAATAACTACCCAAATTACTAACAAAATGAAAGTAAAAAAAGAGATCTTACCTTACATGAGAGCAAGTATTGTGAGTTGGCCATGCATTTATGTGCTCAACTCTATGCTCATGAAATCTTTGTCAATGAAGCTCCATTTCTCCACTTCTTCTTGGCACCTTGGTAATGTTATTTGGATTTAGTGTGGCTTGGATTGGCTTATGAAATGGGCATGGTAACACTACAATGAATATTTTTGGAGGTATTTAGGCATAATAACATTGCACATAAAAAATCTTTATATGTATTTGAGCATAATAACTTTACACTAAGAGAGATTAAAGATCAATGGGTGAGGCCTTGTATTTATAGCCTCAAAAGATAACTCTAACCCAAGTGTATTTAGGTTAGAATTAATCATATTTGATTTGGAACTAACCCTAGGTGAATTAATGCTAACACTAGTTGAGTTAAGGAGGGGACATGTAATTAATATTTGGGATAGAGATCCTGTTTATTAAACATGGCTCTCTATTTTTGAATTTATTGAATTTAATGAGATATTTTGAATTCCTTGACTTTGAGAATGATGATGTCATCATGATCTCATATTTATTTAATTTTCCTTTTTATAAAATTTATTTTCACTAATTTAACATATAAAATTATATTTAATTTGGTTTAATTAGTTTATTCATTCTGCTTAGCATTTTAGTACTTTAGGAATTTTTCAAGTGCCCTGCTTAATGGGTCTAAAGCTAAACTGCTAGTTGTTAGGTCGAAAAGTGACTAGAGATGAATCTATGAGAATTTAATATTGCATACATTATAATACCTAAAATGAATATGACTCAAGATGATTATAAGCACTAATGTGTGATGTGTAGAAGAAATTGGGATGTTTATTCATTCTTAGGCTTAATTTACATTGTTTGGTAGAAATCAATCTAAAGTCCAGTTAGAATCTGATTGTGGCCAGAATGGGTGTCTACAATTCCTAGTCAACAACAAGCCATAATGAATCTTATTATTTACTTATTTCATAGATATCAATAAGGTAAGTCCCAATGATGACTTTACTTTACCTAATATTGATATGATTATATAGTTTACAACATGGTATGAGATGTTGTATCTTATAAATGGTTTTTATAGATATAATAGATAAATATAATACCTAAAGGCCAATATAAAAAAACATTCACCTCACCATGGGGAATGTTTTGTTATCAAGTGATGTCATTTGGTAGCAAGAATACTAGTGTTACATACCAATGTGCAATTACTATCATTTTCCATGACATGATGCATTATATTATGGAAGATTATGTGGATGATATTCTAGGTAAATTGAAGACCAAATTAGGCAATCTAGATGTATTAAAAATAATATTTGAAAGAATTGAAAATACAAAGTAAAGTTTAACCCTATAAAGTGTTTCTTTTGCATTACTTTTAGAAAACTACTAGGTTTCATTGTCTCTTGCAAGGGCATTGAACTCAAGCCAACCAAGGTTATCGACATTATATAAATGCCTTCACCTTCTAATCTAAAGTAGATCCATAACCTATAGGGAAAAAATTAATTTATTAAATGATTCATTTCTCAATTATAAGATAAGTGTCATCCCTTCACTCATCTTCTAGAGAAAGGCACCATTTTCTCATTGAATTTTGATTATCAACAAGCCTTTGAGTAGTTAAAAGAATATCTGGTAAATCCACCCATTTTAGCTCCACCTACACATGGAAAGTCATTTCTTCTCTACATTTTAACTATTGAATATAACTTGGGGGCACTCTTGGCCTAACATAATGATCATAGGAAAGAAAGAGTTGTATACTATTTAAGCTGCACATTTGTAGCCTATAAACACAATAATAGTTTATCTAAAAAATCCTACTTAGTAATGGTTTTTTTAGCCCAAATGTTGTGACATATATGCTCAATAACAAGACCATTGTCATTTTCAAATTAGACCCACTTAAATACCTACTTTCAAAATTGACTTTGACTGGTCATATGGCCAAATTGATCATGTTCTTAAGTGACTTTGAGATTTAATATGTACATCAAAAGGCCATTAAGGGCTAGGCACTTGTAGATCATCTTGTTGAAGCACTCTTGCTAAATTATAATCCACTTATTTTTAATTTTATTTACAATTTGATCATGACTTTAGATGATAATTATTTCAAAAGACAACACTAGATCCTTTATTTTGATGGTTCTTACACTTCTCATAGATCAAGAGTTTGTATTATATTCATAAAACCATAGGGGGATCTCATTACCAAGGTATTTCACATTGGTTTCACTTTAAGCAACAACATTATAGAATATGAATCACTTTTTGTAGGGATTCATATACATGTACAACTGAATATCAATAATCTACATGTTCATGGAGATTCTCAATTAATTATCAACTAGGTGATAGAGAAATGTTGGACCAAATATGATAATATTATTCCTTTCAAGAATATGGTAGACAATCTTAAAAAGATCTTTAAGCACATATAGTTCTAACACATTCCAAGAGACAATAATAAAATTGTAGATGCAATGGCCATAGTTGGCACACTAATAGCAATTATAGATCATGTTCTAGATTACTAGATCTTTATTGAACATATCTTGAGGCTAGATCATGAACATTCACAATCTAAAATGGTATGTGATATTGTTGGTCGTAGCTTACCTTAGTACTCTAATATATATATGCCTACTTCCATGAAAAAATTCTCCCTTTAAACCCTTCTTTTAATGAATAAAGAGCCTTCATTCATAATACCTATCATTATAACATAATCGTTGCCATACTCTATCATAAAGGATATGATGGAACTTTACTTCATTTTTAAAATTCAACATAGTTATGATTAGCGCTTAAAGCACATGAAGATATTTTTGGAGTGCACACTAGAAAAGTGGTCCTTACCAAGACACTTCTATGTATAGTGTATTATTAGCCCACAATGGAGGCTGATGCATGCGCTTATGTAAAAAAGTGGGTGTCTTTTTAGAAACATTCCAATCTTATTCATGTTTTAGCTTGAGAATTGCAGCCAATCACTATGCCATGGCCATTTTTCACATGGGGTCTCAATCTCATAAGAAAATCAATGCTACTTCTTTTGATGGCCATAAAAATATCCTCATTGCCATTAAATACTTTACTAAGTGGATTTAATCCATTCCTCTTTTATGTAATAGACAAACAACTAGCCAAGTTCATCCTAAATCACTTCATCTACCACTTTGGTATTCCATCCAATATCATTTCTAACAATGACATATCCTTTAAAAATAATGATGTCAAAACCCTTTGTACCAAATACCAAATCACACAACACTTTTCCACTACCTATTTTCCTCAAAGTAGTGGCTAAGCCATAACATATAACAAAACCCTAGTCTAAATCCTTGAAAATACTGTTAATGATTTTGATCATGATTGAAATTTACAACTATTTCTTTCCCTTTAGGCCTACCATACCAATACCCAATATTTAAAATGAGCTAAAACATACTCCATTCTTTATGGCATTGAATATATTCTCACTATCAAGATCAAGTTACCTTCCCTACACATTTAATTGAAGGATATCATTGATGAAGAGGAATATATAGTATATTAGCTACAAGAATTAGATCTAATTTATTAAAAATGGATAGCTAATTTGAACAATTTTGAATCATATCATAATATGATATGCCATATCTATAATAAACATATCAAACATAGATAATTTGAACCTAGTGATCTTGTCCTGAAAGAGAACTAGAAAAATACCATTACCACCCATGAAAATAAAGGAAAGTTTGAACCTAATTGGTTGGCAACATTCATCATCATAAATAAATATGGATCTAGATCATATTAATTGGCTACACCAAATGGAGAGTATCTAGATAATTCCATGAATATTATTTATCTCAAGTGTTTCTCCACTTGATTTGTGCAAACATTGTCTATGAGGACCCTTGATTGGGGTCATGACCTTGTAACTTCCATTCATTCTATTTCTAATTGATTTAGTCCATTTTTGATCTTATTCCTCTATCCTATTATCAATCTTGATCTTTATTCTAGTTCATAGGTACAAAATTTAGTTTTAGATGCCCAAATTTAGAAAAAGTACATAAAAAATCATTCAAATTTAGTCATCATCAACACATATTTGAATACAACCTCTTAGCACACATGATCATGGTTTCATTGCTTGAAATTCCCTAGAAATGTATCTTCCAACTCTTGTTAAATCATATACAATTTATTCCATTCCTTATGTCATTCCTATTTTCTACCCTATTGTTGATTCATAATATCTTCCACTATGAGAGGAACTATATTGACCTAAGGTCTATTTGTACTATGTAAGCAATATTTGGTTTTTAAGGTCAGCTTATTCACCCCTTTTCCATGCACTTAGATCAATTTAAGTAATGGTCTCACCATTTTGTGAGAAACCTAAGACACACTTTCACCATTTTATGAGCTCATCATTCCTATAAATACCTTGTTAAAAAGAATATTAAAATTTTGAAAATCCCAAAAATGACCTAAAAATAAAATAAGTCTAGAAAAAAGACACTTAAAACTCCATAAGAGATATTAAGCCACAAAATTTATACTTGCTTTATCACCTTACTCTCTATTGGTCTTCATCCCTATTCTAGATGGTACGATTTATTGCATTTACCAAGTGGGAACCCCTTATCCATTCAAAATAATTTCCAATTTGCCATTACCATTCCTTCATTTTCACTCGATTTTCTAGGAGAACTACTTTGGCATGAGGTCCACATGGACTATTTAGGTAGCACTTGGATGCATGGGGCATCCTGAATTATCTCAACTAGTCTCATTACCATTTATTTTTTCTAATTAATCATTTCAAATCTTATTGCCCTTCAATTTTTCCTACTTTCCATAAAAAAATCTCTCATTATTTTGTAAGTATGCCATTCTTATTTCTTATTTAATCAAATCTCTTACTTGTCATCATTTTTAATCTTTCCCCCATCCTTGGTAGAATTAAATTTGTTTTGAAGTCCATGGGACTATGTAGGAAGTGTCCACTTTCATAAGATGTTTGGAGTTAGCTCATCTACCCCTTCCTTTTTCTTTTATTCCCCCTCTTCCAATTTCTTTCTCATCCTTGAGTTTAGGGGAAAAACCTAAAGAATAATGCCTTATGTTAACACACATAAATGGTTGACTAATTACTTATTTTTATTTTGTGTCTGTCAAATGTTATTTATATTTGATTTTTTGGTGCATTTCCTTTGGTTGAATAACTAGATGCTTTCTATTGCTTTTGTTTTCAATTTGTGTCTGCTTTCTTCTTTACTTATTTGTTTATTTCCTTTTTCTGTTGTCACCTTGACTTAGTCCATTATGTTGGTAGGGTCACCATTATGGTTATTCCTATCATGCAATCCTACTTGATTGCATATATTATCATATGTTAGAATTGTCATAATGGTTTTTGTCATTGGTGCATTGTTGTTAATTATCTATTTGATCAAGATTCTGTCATTATGTACATTTTTGTCTAGTCATCATGGTTTTATATCACGACACATATTATTTGGTGTTATATCAAAAATCAATTACAAGAAGTATTTTCAAAAATGTTGAAGAAAATAATCTCTTTGTGTATTATCATTCAACCAAATTCATCAATTACCTAATCATCATTTGTCCAAAATGAAAATCTGCCCTACTAAGACAAACCATTTAGAGTGATCAATGATTATATTCACCATATTTGGGCAAATTATTACATCAATGATCAAATCCACCCTACTGAGGCATATTATTGTGATCAATCAAGACTACCATCTTTGGGGACAATAAAATCATCTAGTCTTTCTTCTAGTTCCAAACTTGTATATTTCTCCCATTTTTGCTTATACCTCTCTTTTTGAGGGCTTGTCTATTTTAACTTTTTCCCCAATCATCCCCTTGAAGGGGAATCCAGTGATAATCAAGAACCTTTTGAACCACCAATTCAAGTTCATTGATTCTTAGTTTTAATAAAAAGAGAAGAGTGAAGACATAATTATTCAAGCATTACCAAATTTCTTCTTGATGACTTTTTCATTCTTTGAAAATATGTATTGTGCCCAGTGTCTTGTAATGCATTCTAAAATAGGGGAAAAATGTAGACACTTCATTTAACCACTTTTGTGTTTAAACTAAAATCAAGAGCAACTTTTTACAATCACATGTAAATTTGATTTAAAATCATTATTTAGCCTAATTTACCAACACAACTACCATTTTAGCCTAAAATTTTAATGATGCATCCCTATTTTGGGCAATGTATCATACTAAATCATTAATCTTATCTAATTTATACTAATTTTAATCAACCATTTGTAGGTGTCTTCATATAGAAATTAAATGAATATTTGATTGACAATTAAACATTTCAAAAATCCACTTTTCTTCTAATTACCAATTAATCACCTTGATTAATTAGCCTAAGCACTCCTTGAAAGGAAAATTCCATGAATTTAAAATTATCTATTTTCCTAAAAACAAAAGTGATTTATTAACTCATATTGGTGATGTCATTCAAGTAAGTCAATGAAACATAGGAGTGTAAGCAAGATATTACACACCTATTACACATTCTTATTTTTACACCTATCTTACACACTCTAAGATAACTAATGATTGTAATTTACTCACAAATATCTTACATAATGTAAAAGGCCTTAAATGGTGTCTATTACACACTACATGTGTGTAATCATGTATTTGAGGATTGATCCTTAACCATCTATCTTAAAATGCTATGAATGATTCACAAAGATTCAATAAATATATAAATAGAATCTTCATGCCTCTCATTTCATCATGATTATTTATGTAAACTTACTCTACCAAATTATACAAGGAGCTTCATCACTCTCATACCAAGCCAAAGCCAAGACCAAGTGACAAGGATAGGGGATTCCCACATGAGTAATCAAGCATTAACAAATACTTATATATTTACAATCTGAGATCAACCTCTTTAGATTGGTTTTCATGAAAATCTTCAAGGGAGGTATAATTTATTTTTTAATCTTCTAATTGCATTCCTTGTTTGATTTCCCCATAGCTAAACCTAGGGAATAGGATTGAGATGTTATTTCTTCAAGTTTTTTTTAATTTATTCACTAAAAATTGACTAATATCTCTTAGACTCTTGAAATAAATTTTTTATTACCCTTTTTTAATAATTCAAAATACATGGAAATGATAGAGGAAGAAGCTTATTATATTATGCAAGGTGCTGATTTTTCTCTATCTTTATCTAGATGCAAACTAGGTAGTGACTTTGTTGTAGTTTTTGTTTTGTCTATGTGAGGTGTATTAAGTATGTAATTTATTTATTATAAATGTGAAATAAATTCAAAAGTAAATCTAGTCTAAACCATCAATGTCACAACACACACACACACACTCTCTCTCTCTCTTTTAACTATCTTTGTCTATAAATAAGCTTTTTCATGTGATTACCTAAAGAGAGACAAAAAAAATGATTTTATATTGTCAAAAGGGAAGATAACACTTTTAATTCACTAAAACAAATAAAATCATAGATATGCTAGCTCTATTTATGTCCATAATATTGTATAATCTCTTTTTGTTATCTATGTGGACATCTTGAATGCAAGAGAACTTATTTTTAGCTTTGAAAATGAAATGCTACGTTGGTTGGGATTTTTTTTGAGAGTTCACTAAGATCTAACTATGGATGTTTGTGTAAATATTTTTATAATGGAGATAAAATAAATATATTTAAGTGCAAGCACAATAAAACTAACTACTATTTCTTTTTATAATAAATACAATGAAAATAAATAAAATTTTGTAATATACCTATATAGGGGTATATATTGGAGTTAAATAATATTATAAATAGTAATCAATAAGTAATGCATTAGAGGAATAATCCCACATGCATAAAAATAAAAAGTGGGATAGATTAGAATAATATAAATAAAAGGGCATAGCCTATTGTAATGCATTAAAAAAAAAAAAATTATAATTGAGCATTTCTAAAAGGAGGTATCCCCCTCAAAGTGGCAAGTAATTCAGAGTGATTACTTCCATAAAAGGAATACAATTTTAATATATTCAATATTTTTATATTTTATCATACAGGTTCCTCTCATCTGGTATCAAAGCACTTGCCAAAGCTATTTCCATGATTGTGATCTTTGTTTTAGGGCCATTTCCATGATCATGATCTTCGTTGCAGACATAATTTAGAGAGGCATATTTGGAAGCTTCATGGAACAAGTCTAAGAAGTGTAGATTTTTATTTTTTGCCTTCAAAAAAGCTAATTGTTCTTCTTCAAACTTCTCATAAATGGTAAATAATAAAGCCATTTTTTTTGAGTTTTATGTGTCTCTATCTTAGCTTTCCAAAACATTTTGAAATTTTAAATTTCATTAATTATTGTAGAAGTTATTGTAGTTTTAGTGACTACTATTATTTATAAATAATAAATAAATAAAGTCATGGATCCTTCTATTTTATTAAAATCAATGCATTCACTAAAAAATATCCATGCTATTTTTGATAGATGTGAGCTTTACTTCCATATAACCAAACAATATGATGGAGAAATTAATGCATGGTTAGATTGGTGGCATAACTATAGTGAATGGTATGTGGATTCATTTCCTATAGTTGAGAAATATGAAGTAGAAATAATTACATGGCTTGAATTGGAGGACACTTCTAGAGAATGGTATATTTATCACTCTAGAATGATTAATTCAGTTGATATTTTCTTCCCCAAATCATCCCTCCACATAACAAAAACTTATTTTTTTATGCCTTCAAATATTTATAGCAATTTGATGCATTCTTTGATGGAGTTAGTCATTATAAACAAAATATGTGTAAGAAACAATGCTAAGGGAGATGGCATGTATCCTCCATTTGTTCATCAAGATGATTATTTTGAGCACCCTTGCTCTCATTTTAAGGAGTTGATCACTATTCTTCAAATTATACTTCAACCTTTGATTATGGTGCTGATACTCAACTTGTTGATGTACATACCCATATCCCAACATTGAAGTAAGAAGAGAAGGCAAAAAAAGGATGTATGGATGGGCTTCTATCTGGTCTTCAACTTATTTTAAATGTATGGTTAAACTTTTTTTATAGTTATCCTCCTTTTTCTTATCATGTTTCAAGGGTGAAACAAATTTAAGGGGGATGGAATGTAATATACCTATATAGGGGTATATATTAGATTTAAATAGTAGTATAAATAGTAATGAATAAGTAATTTATTAGAGGAATAATCCCACATGCATAGAAATAAAAAGTGAGATAGATTAGAATATTATAAATAAAAGGGCATATCCTATTGTAATGCATTGAAAAAAGAAGAATTGTAATTAAGCATTACTTAAAGGAGGTATCCCCCTCGAAGTGGTAAGTGATTTAGAGTGATTCCTTCCATAAAAGGAATACAATTTTAATAGATGAGAAAAAATTGTATGCTAAAATATATAAATATTATATATATTAAAACTATATTCCTTTTATGGAAAAAATCACTCTAAATCACTTGCCACTTCAAGGGGGATACGTCCTTTGAGCAATGCTAAATTACAATTCTTCTTCTTTTGATGCATTACAATGGGCTATGCCCTTTTATTTATACTATTCTAATCTATCTCACTTTTCATTTCTATGCATGTGGGATTATTCCTCTAATGTATTACTTATTCATTATTATTTATACTATTATTCAACTCCAATATATACCCCTATATAGGTGTATTACATTCCATCCCCCTTAATTATGTTTCACCCTCAAAACATGATAAGAAATAGGAGGATGACCAAATAAAAGTTCAAAAATACATTTAAAATAAGTTGAAAACTAGATAGAAGCTCGTTCATGCATCCTTTTTTGCTTTCACTTATTCCTTTGATGTTGGGATATGGGTAAGTACATCTAGATGAGAAGAACCTATATGCTAAAATATAAAAATGTTGAATATATTAAAATTGATTTCTTTTTATGGAAGGAATCACTCTGAATCACTTTCCACTTTGAAGGGGCTACCTCCTTTGAGCAATGCTCAGTTACAATTTTTTTTATGCATTACAATGAGATATGCATTTTTATTTATACTATTCTAATATATCCCACTTTTCATTTCTATGCATGTGGGATTATTCCTCTAATGCATTACTTATTCATTACTATTTATACTACTATTCAACTCCAATATATACCCCTACATAGGTATATTACATTCCATCCCCATTAAATATATTTCACCCTCTAAACATGATAAGAAATAGGAGGATGACCAAATAAAAGTTCAATTATACATTTAAAATGATTTGAATACCAGATAGAAGCCCATCCATGCATCATTTTTTGCTTTCACTTCTTCTTTTGATGTTGGGATATGGGTATGTATATCAACAAGTTGAATATGAGCACCATAATCAAAGGTTGAAGTGTAATTTGAATAATAATGATCATCTCCTCAAAATGAGAGCAAGCGTGCTCAAATAATCAGCTTGATGAACAAATAGAGGATACATGCCATCTCCCTTAGCATTGTTCCTTACACATATTTTGTTTACAATGACTAACTCCATCAAATATTGCATCAAATTGCTATAAATATTTGAAGGCATAAGAAAATAATTTTATGTTGTGTAGAGAGATGATTTGGAGAAGAAAATATCAATTGAATTAGTCACTCTAGAGTGATCAACATACCATGCTCTACAAGTGTCCTCCAATTCAAGCCATGTAATTATTTCAGATTCATATTCGTCAACTATAGTAAATGAATCTACATACCATTCACTATAGTTATGCTCCTAATCTAACCATGCATTAATTTCTCCATCATATTATTTGGTTATATAGAATTGAAGCTCAATTCTATCAAAAATAACATGTATATTGTTTAATGAATGCATTTATTTAAATAAAATAGAAGGATCCATGGTTTTTTTTGTTTACAAATAATAGAAATCACTAAAACTATTATAAATTCTACAATACTTAATTAAATTTAAAATTTCAAAATGTTTTGGAAAGATAAGATAGATACACACAAACCCTATAAAAAATTTGGCTTGATTTTTTTCCATTTATGAGTAGTTTGTAGAAGAACAATTGGCTTTTTTAAAGGCAAAAAATGAAAATCTACACTTCTTAGACTTGCTCCATGAAGCTCCCAAATGTGCCTCTCCAAATTATGTCTACAATGAGGATCACGATCATGGAAATGGACCTACAACAAAGATCAAAATCATATAAATGGCCCTAAAAAATGCACTGATACTAGATGAAAGGAACTTGTATGCTAAAATATAAAAATGCTAAATATATTAAAAGTAAATTCTTTTTATGGAAGGAATCACTCCGAATCACTTACCACTTCAAGGGAGCTACATCCTTTGATAAATTCTCAATTACAATTTTTTTTTTGATAAATTACAATAGGATATGCCCTTTTATTTATACTATTCAAATCTATCCCACTTTTAATTTCTATGCATATGAGAGTATTCATCTAATGCATTAATTATTCATTAATATTTATACTGCTATTCAAATCTAATATATACCCCTATATAGGTATATTAAAACTTGTCTCCTTGTCAAATTTTATCTTTTATAAATAATGAAAATGATATAATTCAATAATAACTACATTAATCTAATCTAAAAAAAACAATACTAAAACCAAAAGAGACTCCAACCTAACCAAGGCAAAGATCAATTGGAATGCATACAATATGTTGATAAAATAATCCTCAGTGTGCTAGCTCATTTTATATTTTTATGAATTACGTGAACTCTTTAACTAAAATATGCATAAGATATGAAAGAAATGGGAAATAAGAGTAGACACAACCAAAAATGGAGAGTGTAGATTAGGAATCCAAAAGGCATTAGTCAATTTTTAGTGAATAAATCCAAAATAGCTTGAAGACATAACTACTCAAGCCCAATCCCTAGGTTGAGCTAGGATAATCAAACATGAAATTCAAATTGGAATGTTTAAAAAAAAACATTTTTACCTCTCTTGAATATATGCTTGAAAATTTAGTCTAAAACAATTTAAGCTCAACTTGTATATGTAGGAGTCTTCATCTATGTTTTGAATCCTTACATGGAGAGCACCTATCCTTGTTTGAATTTGGTATTGGTATTGGATTGGCATGAGAGAGTAAATTTGATGAATATTCTTGGAATAATCCAACATAGTAAGTTTACAGTAAGAAACTTGATAAATGAGAGGTAATAGGGTTTTATTTATATATTCCTTAAATTGATACAAACTGTTTATCTTATCCTAATATGGAGGGTTGAGGATCAATCCTAAATCCATGATTACGCCTTTGGAGTGTGTAAGATGCCATTTAAATAATTTTATAGTATGGAAGGAAAATTGGAAGAAAGTGTTGTCATTTATCCTCTTGAGTGTGTAAGAAGGGTGTAAGAGATGTAAGAGTGTGTGTAAGTGTCCATGTCATAAGCCACCTTGCCCATACCCCACTCCATTCCATTTACTTGCCCCTATGAAACCACCTATGTCTAGACATAATTCAATTTTGTATTTTTAGTAAAATAGGTTATTCTGAGTCCATGAAATTTACTATTAGGGGAATGATTAGGATAATTTAATCAAGGTGATTAATTGGAAATTAGAATAAATGTAAAGTTTACAATGTTTATTTTTTAATCAAGGATTCACTTAATTAACCTATGAAGACACTTGTAAAGGGATGATTAGAATAAGGATGAATCAAATAAGATAAATGATGAAAGATTATCCATTACCCCAATTAGGGATGTATTGTTATGATTTTGGGTTAAATTGGTAATTGTGTAGGTAAATTAGGTCTAGTGGGAGAATTTAGGTTAAACTTTCAAGTGATTGTGAAAAGTCATTTCAAACGTAGTTTAGACACAGAAATGGCTAGAATGAAGCATCTAAATTTTGACCATATTTGATAAGGCATTTGTGAAACACTAAGAAAAATATAATCTTCTCAAAGATTAAAAAGGACATTAAGAATAAATTTGATAATGCTCGAAGAATGATGTTTTCACTCTTCTCTTTTTAAAATTTAATGAGTTAATAGACTTAGATTGATGCCCTAAAGGGCACTTTGGTTAACCTTGGATGTCCCCTTAAGGGGATAGTTGGGGAAGAAGTTTAAATAGATGAGCCCTTACAAAAGAGAGGAATAAACAAGTTGATCATAATAATGTGCCTTAGTAGGGAATATTGTATCATGGACACAAGAAGCTTCCTTAATAGGGTGAATGTTAATCATTTATTGGTCTCAATGGTTTTCCCCAATAGGGTGAATTTCTAGTTTGAGAAATGATGAATTGGTTGGGGGATAGTAGACAAGAAAATCTCTTATTTTAGTATCATCTATTAGTCTTACAACATCTTAAATTTTGATTTAGCACCAAATAGTATGCATCATGATCTAAAATACTATGATAACCAAGCCACAACATGCATAAGGATTGATGCCCAATATAATAGACAAAGGAAAAAAATGTAGTGATGATAAAAGCCATGCTGATAATTTTTCAAGTGCCAATAGATGGACTCAAGTACAAATGCATAACATAAGCACCATGATGATGACTCTACTAGTATAGTGGACTGAGTCAAGGTAACAATAGAAAAGGGGGAAAATAAATAATGAAAAGAAATAAGAAAACACAAACTAAAATAAAATCAATAAAAAGTATCCAATTGCTTAAAGAAATACCACAAGAATGATCAAAGATAATCATGATGGACCATCAAACAAACACACCATAAATTAAGCAGTGAGAGGATCATTTGTGTTTGTATCGATATAAGGCATTGCTCTTGGATATTTCACCCCTAAAATCTAGAGGACAAGATGGTAACATAAATGGAAGGAGGGAATAAAAAAAGAAGGGGGGGTTGGGTTGACTCCAAACACCCCATTGTAAGTGGAAACTACCTACATAGTCCTAAGGACTTTAGGCCAAATTTAGTTCTCCTAAGGATATGGGATAGAATAAAAGTGATGATAAGTAATAAATTTGATTTTAGATGAAATAAGAAGGGAACACTCAAAAAATGGAGAGAGAGAGAGCATATTTAGATAAATGTTAATGAGATTATGGTTACTAATAAACTTGTTCAAGATGACTTGAGATGCCCCATAAATCCAAGTGTTATCTACATAGTCCATGTGGACCTTAGGTTGATGTGGTTCTCAAATAAATGGGAGGGAACACAATTAGGAAATGGTAAAGGCAAATGGAAATGGTCATGTTTGGATAAGAGGTTCCCACCCAGTAAATGCAGTAAATTGAGTCATCTAAAACAAAGGTAAAGCCAATGACAAATATGATGAAAAAGAAAGCAGAAATTTTGTAGCTTAATATCTCTCATGGAGTTTTAAAACCTTTTTCTATAATTTTTTAATGTTTATATTTTTGGGGATTTTTAAAATTATAGGGGTTTTGGCATCTCAAATCAATAAAGGATTATGAGATATAGAATGGATTAACTTGTAAAATAATGAGAGACATGACTTAGGTTATTTGTAAAATGGATAGAGTATGGCTTAGATTTCTCATAGAATGGTGAGAGTATGGATTAAATTTCTCACAAAATAGTGAAAGAGTGGCTTAAAAGGGTGACTGAGTTGACCTTAGAAAATAAGTTCCACCTACATAGTCTAAATAGACCTCATGTAAATGTAGTTCCACTCTAGAGAAAACTACTATAAATCAATAACATGGTTGAAAACATGAATGACATATGAACTGTACAAGAATGGATCAAGAATAGAATAAATGGTACAAGATTCAATCAAGAGCTAAAAAATGTAGTTGTTAAGATCATCATATAGGATAATCATGAAAAAAATACTTTGATATTTCACTCATCCTATATGTGTTGATGGTCACCAAATCTAAACAAATTACTAGGAACTTTCTCTAAAATTTGGCATCTACAATCATTTGTTACATTAAGAAACCAAAATCAAGATCAATAATAATAGGATGAGGGAATAAGATCAAGGTGTCTTGAATTAATTATAAAATGGAATGAAAGGATAATGGTTTTATGTCATGCCCCTAAGTAGGGGTCTACATATAAAATATTCAATAAAATAAAATGAAAATGCTTGAGATGCATAATATTCATGGGCTCATCCAGCACTTCTCTATCTGGTAGGGCTAATATTTATGCTTTAGATCCATAACTTGTTGTGATGATGAATGGACCTATATAATTAGCTTCAAACTTACCCTTATTTTCATGGGAGGCATTGGTATTCTTTTGATTTTACTTTAGAATAAGGTCTTCAAGCTCAAAGTTTCTATGTTTGATACATTTGTTGTAGCTATGGCACAACCTATTCTAATAGGCCTAAATATTGTTCAAAGCAGTGAACCTATTTTTATCAAGTAGGTTTAATTCCTAAAATTGATAAACTATGTATTATTCATCATTAATGATGTTCTTTAGTATAATTAGCAACAAGGGTAACTCAATCTTGATAGGGATGATATCTTTTGTACTATAAACAAGGGAATATGGTGTGGCTCATGTAGGGGTATAAGTATTGGTGTGGTATGCCCAGAGGATAGGAAATAATTACAGATGCCAATCATGACCAAAAGTATTAATGGTATTTTTCAAATTTTGGATTAAATTTTTGTTATATGCTTATGTTTGGCCATTCTTTTGAGGAAAATAGGTGGAGGAAAAGTGTTATGTGATTTGGTATTTGGCATAGAGGGATTTGACATCCTTATTTTTAAGGATCCACCATTATAAAAAATTAGGTTAGAAGGAATATATAAGTGAAAAATGATATGGTTGGGGATCAAATTGGGTCATATATTATGTAAGTGAGGGGAAGGGCTTTAACCCACTTAGTAATGTATTCAGTTGTAGTAAGGATATGTGTTGACCAAATTTGACCTTTTAGTCAAATTAGGGCACCTATAGGTAAAAAATTGATTTTATAGGTATATAGGGTGTGTAAAATGAGTTTCTTTGGGTGTATTATAGTTCAATTGATGTCAATTAATGTTATATTGGCTTTGTTTAATTAGTTTTTATGTTCATTTATCATTTTAGGGGTCAAAAAGGTGCATTTAATGATTTACACAGGTTTATTAGAAAATTTTAAGGTCAAAATGGGTGTTGTCACATGAAATATGTTATAATAAGTCTTAAATCACTATTGATACTGAAATTTATAGGTTCATCAGAAGAAAAGTAAGTTTTATTAAATAAAAGGAAGAAAATGGCACTTGTACAACCTTCTTGGGAAGTGTGTCATTTATAAAATGTTGAAATGTGACTCTTAATCTCCTAAAAACTCATCTAAATTATTAAATTAAATAGGAATTGTAATTTATTTCTCAAAACCATTCATCTCTCTTCTCACCCTTCTTGGCAAGCAAAAGTGACTTGTATGTTTGTACTTGATACAGACAACTCATGAGGTTTTATGAAAAATTATCATGGGAGATAATATTAAACTTGGATACCTTTATTTTAATATAATTATTTAAAAAAATTATCAACCATGCTTTATGAACCATTGATAACAAGTTGACTATGCAAATTTGCTAGCTATTTCATGCACCCTATAGGTTTTGCTCTTGTTTGGGAGAATTTGTACAACCTAGCTACTGATACTTGTTAAAAATGATGTTTAATTACCCATAGTATTTTATACATTCTTACTTTCAGGTTTTATGGTGTTTATATGATCAAACAACCCCAAATTTGTAGACTGGTCTCTTTTGAGTGCAACAGGGAATTTTCACCTTTTTTCAAGAACTTTGTGATTTTTCATGGCTTAATATGGTTATGGTAGGTTAATTTAAATGTATTATTTATCTCCTCATCTTTCAATCCCATTATTTAATACAAACTTTCCATGAAGGTGTAGTCATGAGCAATATATATACATAGTTTGCCATTGGAGTATGCATCTACAGGTGATCTTATAGAGAAATTCACATTAGAGATGAGGTATTGAAAACTATTTAAATATTTTTGAATATTAGAGTTTAATTTAAAATTTATTGAGACTATAACACATAATAGGATCAAAGGTAGTGCTCACTACCTAAATCCACTCTTGTTGCCTACATCCCAAAATTACCATCTACCGGTGATCTTGATAGAAGGTCAAAAGGCCATTTTGGAAGTGTTAAAGTGAGTATTTGAGCCTTATTGAGGTCATATAAGGTTATAAACATCATGAAATGCATTTATGGATTGATAAGTTGATTGGAAAATGTTTAAATCACCTTCAAAGGTATTGACTGTAGATTCAGGGACACAGTCCTTTAAAAGAGAAAACAAAGGTCATAAGGGATGTTGTAGGCCACTTACACCATGTTTTATAAGGGTATTAATAAATATAGGTGATTGAGTTCAATATAATACATATATGAGATGAAATATTTTGAGGATGAGCTATCTAAGATGGATGGAGGATGGTTTTTGGACACCTCAAAATTACTTTCAAAAACACTAAATATAGGCAGTATTCTCTGCAAGTCTGAGGCAAAGTGAGACTTTATGTTCTCAAAGTTGAAAAAATAACCATGCCATCATGTTGGAGGAGTTGAAATTGGTTGAAGATAGTAATTTTAATCCAAAATCCATTCAATAAGGGTGATACTTGACATTTGGCTTCCTATACCCACTCTCAGTCTATACACAGACTTGATTAACCACCTATAGCCAACATAAAGCTCAAAATTGAAAGAATGCCTTTTTCCTTTCTAGGCATGGGTTTTTTTATCATTTTTTATGTTTTTAAATGATTTAAATATTCCTAAAATGTTTCAAGGGACAAGTGATGACCTTCAAAGCTTATCCACACCTTTAATGTGCACCTATAGTTAGTTGAGGATTGAGTCAGACAATGAGCAAATATGATGTCTAGGTAGTGTTTTAGCCTATACAGATGAAGGAACAAGTTAAAAATAATTAAAAATGACTTGAGGGTTTAAGGGGGAGACTCATTTTTTTAGACTCCAACAAGCATAATGACCTATAGGTCACTATGGAATGAAGGAAATATAGTCAGGAAAGGGAAACTCAGTTAGTGACTTTAACATGCAGAAAAGGGGTACATGTAATTTAGAATGATGGGAGGAGACTATGAAAATTCCTAAAAATATCACTATGACCTATATAATCCCTTGTAAATTTGAAATGATCCTACTTAACACCTTTTGTAAACACCTATAGTTAGGGTTGATTGTCTTAGGAAGTGAACATAGAGTTTGTGGTTTTGAGTGTGGAAAATGGAAAAAGGAAAAAGTACATTTAAATAATTATGTAGAGACACTTATAGGATGTTGAGTAAATTTTTTTTGAGTTTAAAATTTTCAAAGAAACCTATGGATGACCCATAGTTTTCAAAGGACATAATCTAGTTCAAGATTGTGAGTAAATAGTGAGTAGGATTAGGGTCTTAAGAGATAGTCTAATCTCAAAAAAAGTGCTCAAAGGGATCCAAATGCAATGTAAATGATAATGGAAGTTCCAAGTATATTATTTAAGCATTTTTTAAACCTAAATTATGCAAATATTACCTATAATTTTCATGGTTAATAGAGATAGGTAGGGTAACCTAGTTTTGCATGAGCAAAAGAGAATGAGGGTTTTGGGGTATGATTGGAGGTTAGGATATATTAATATAAATAATATTAACCTATTACCACTATTATGATGGAAAAAAATTATAATAAATTTCATTATGTTGAATTACTATAATACAAATTACAAACCCTTCATAGTCAACTTCCACACAGTTAGCCTTGGAAATGGAGGGAGTTGAAGGGTCTAGAATCATGACCAAGATCTATAATTTTGTAGGTAAATCCTTTACTACATAAATAATCCTATATAATGGGTATTTTTTATGAGTAAATAGGGGAATTACCCCTATTTTATCTTAGATAGGGGGTACTTTCCCCCATGCATACACTCTCATTTTGAGGAAGAAGGGTGCTTGGGTGAGGTAAAGAGGTGAGTAGACCTTCTTGGAAGATGTGATAAGTTGATTTTCACTTATAACCACTAATAAACCAAGTAAATAAGGGATATCTTTAATAGAGAGGTCTAAACCTCTTAAGGTTTTAGATAAACCCATGAGGCATGGGTATGCCTAGAGGCCAAACAAGGGGGTTAGTTTCAACTCTAACCCTAGATGAGATTTCCAATTGATTGTGACATTATTTTGGGATAAAATTAGAGGTTTTTGAGCTATTTAAATTAAAATAAATTCAATTGGATGGTCTAAACCACAAGAATGTAGGTAAGCGTACTAGGTGAGGATTAGGTCTAGTGTCCTAAGATGAGGTCTTTCATACTTTTGGTCCTATAAAAGAATTTTAACTTATTGGAACATATGTATGAGATGATTAAAGAGGTTTAAAATACATTGGAAAGTAGATAAAACCAAAATAAACCATTTTTGGGTCCAAAAGCAACTCAATCATGTAGGAAAAGAAATAACAAGCTTGATAGGCTAACTTGGAGCTCTCATATCTTTCTTGAGTACCTTCATGGGTGACAAGAGAATTAAAGGATGATATTAGGGGTCTTGAAGGCCATTTTTTGTAATTTTTCTACAAGTTGGATCTTAGAGTTTTATGAATGAACCTTAAGAGTGAAAACAAGCTAAAACCCTTACAAACCCTCCCTAGCAACTAGTTTTTGAAAATGGAGTTGAATAGATATAAAAATGGAATATTTTCCCTAGAAAAAGGATTTTATGTTGTTAAGGAGTCACTCAATCTCCCTCACATTATAACTAGTTGTACGGACTTATGTGAATGGGTCATAAAATAGGCTATTTATCACTATTTTATGTGTTTTTTAGGTTGTAAAATGTTTAAAGAGATGAAAATAATATGTATTAAAATATTAAGACTTAATATGACTTCCCATATCACTCTTATTACTTTAGATATCTCTTAAGTGTCTAGACTAGGTGTTTCAACTCAGCCAGTCAAAACTAGCCTATTGAACAAACTAGTGAGAAGTTTGAAAACTCTAAGGGAAAGTGATTTTGAAGTGTCCCTAATGATTTAAAATAAATTTAGGGCCTTAAAAAAATTAATTCACCTCATACCATATATTTTCATTGAAAATTTAATCCAAATTTGAGGCCATATATGTAGGATACAAGAAAGATGAGTTTTCTAGACACAAGATGATGACAATTCACTTTTAGAGGTTTCCATAGGACCAGACATGCCACCAATTCATGGAGATTAATTCATGATATCCTCACCTTCCATTATAATAATTTTACCTGATCCTAATTAATTATGGGACTTTCAAATAGGCCCAAATCATGAAGGCAGTTTTTTGAGCAAGAATGAGGAGTTTCTTACCACTTTTCATGAAGTTCATGCCTTTAATTGACACTTATGATTACATAAATTGCATGGTTCATCCCATACCATCTCCAGATTCAAAATTAACTCCTTATATCATCTTGGCAAGTGTCTTTGTGACCCTTATACCTCTCTCTCTCTCTCTCTCTCTCTCTCTCTCTCTCTCTCTCTCTCTCTCTTCTCTCTCTCTCTCTCTCTCTCTCTCTCTCTCTCTCTCTCTCTCTCTCTCTCTCTCTCTCTCTCTCTCTCTCTCTCTCTCTATAAGAACTAGCCATTTTGGCATTGTATTATATGCTCCACCTGAGTATAATGAAGACATAATAATTTGTATACATTTTTATAAATAAAAATACTATGTTTTACCTATTAAATTACTATTCATAAGTGTTTTCTACTTGGATGATGAATCTTGTTTAGTGAATACTATGGATTCCTAACATGTGGTCTCATTATTTCAACTTATTTTTAGTTGGAAAGCTTATTATTTTAGGGAATGTGAAGTGTTTTAAGAGATTTCAAAGGTTAAGTAAGTTATTATTTTCATTAGTTTTATTAAAGTCCTCTTGTCTAGTCCTCTTAGCTTTGCACATTCATCCATAACCCCACAATGTAACATTGATGTGAGAAAATGATTGGAGAAGTGTTTAGTTTATCCTTTGATTTTAAGTGTAATATGCATATGGTTGGATGTAATTAGTTAATTTTGTGTATCACCTCCCTTAGGTTAGTTTTCTTTTAGTTATCTTTCTCCCTTTTTGCCCCCTAAGTTTAGTAGTAGTTGCAATCCAAAGTGGTACATCAAGGGAGCTAGCCCTATCTAGAGACTCACCTCATTCCTTAAGCTACCCATAAGCCTAGAGGTGATTCCATTATGCCAATTTTATGAGGATAGATTTGAATCTCCTTAAAGGGTTAAAATCCAAGTGACAATAGTTTTTGGCATGCTCGATGGAACTCTTTGTCCAAGAAGTTGAGAGATTTTTGGTGTTGTCTCTCAACAGTCAGGCTTTAGAGGCATCTATTAAAGTATCAATGGAAACTCAAGAGATATATCAATTGGTCAAGCAGCCCAAGTTATCTTTTGAAGATTTCTATTAATGTATTTATTTATTTTCATGCTTTTAATGAGGTTTCATGGCTGACTTTGGTGTTGAGTTTTATTCTCTACAAGTTGGTGAGACATTTCAATCTTGTACCATTACCTATAAATATGAACAAGTCCTTGGTCAATATTTTGATGATCCTTACCAGCCTTATTATGAATTTCATCATCCCCAATATGATCCTTGTCAGCCCATGCATATAGTATATCAGTCCTATAATCAGCCTTCTCCATGTCTTGTTCTTAGTCAACCTAGCCACCCCTCAAGCTAATCTATTTCCACCTTCAAATAAAATATTTTGGGGTATGAGAACTATATGATAGATATTGATACTCAAAGTGGATACCTATTTGTACCCTACTCATGAGCCTAATTAAAGATATCAAAGTCATACTTTTTCCCATCAATTGGAGGAAAGAGTTAAAAAGAGAAATCTTGTGTTTGAAGATAATATTGATAGGCATATTGAGTTGGCTAATATGAATATATAGTAGTCCATGTTAGTATCCAAATAAGTGGAGTTCAAGCCCTCATTATCCTCTCACATTACATCCCCACCACCTCAAAAGGAGACTTCAAATCCTAACATTCTAAAGATAGAATAAGATAGTGGAGTCATGGGGAAAGAAAGAGAAGAAAAATATTGACAAAGAATATGAAGTTGATAAGACTATTGATCTATACAAAATCCTCTTACGATTTCTCAAGAAAAATATTCTAATCTTAACATCCTAATCTAGAGTAAGATGGTGGAATCATGGGGAAAGAAAGAAGATAAAATCATTGTCAATAAGTGTGAAGTTGATAATGGAGTTGGTCCTTTAAAAGCCTCTCTCACACTTCCTCATGAAGCTTCATATGTTCCTATTTCCCAAATTTTGGCCCTTGAGGCTAAAATTGGGCATCCCTATTTGAATACTTAGCTACCTAAGTCTATACTTTTGGCTAGGTCCAGCATGTAGATTTCATTCAGAAGAAGTGTTTTATACAAGCCCACAACAAAGGTAAAAGTATATTCCTTTAAAAAAGTTCATTTTTGGTCTTTGCTAAGCCTTTATCGAATTCTTTTAGACTTTTTATTTGAATATTTTTCCTTAAGTGTATTTCTTTTAGACTTTTCATTTGGTGAAGTAATGAATTATTTTAGATAATTTGTCCAATAAAAATCTCTCAAAGATAAAGTGTTAAATTCTTTCAGACAAATTGTCCACATAATTTCCCTAAAAGGTACTTTGTAGTTATTTTGAAAGGTATTTGCAAGAAGGCCGAAAGTTACTTTTTAGAAAGTCTGAAGGGCATTTCATTTTCCCTGAAGTGATATTTCCAAATAGTTCAACGGATTTTTTTGGTGGGAAGGTGGATCATTTCAAAAAAATTGAAGGGTATTTTTCCCTTTCAGAAGGTCATTTTAAAAAGCTGAAGGGACACTTGCAATCTTTCTGAAGGATTCATCTTCAACCCCTTGAAGGGACATTTCCAAGCATCAAAGGGTCATTTACATATTACCAAAGGACTATTTATTTTGACCAAAGGGCCAAACAAAAAGTCTAAAAGAATTCTTTCAGAGAGATTATCCATGGAATTCTTTTGGAAGACTTGAAAAGAGGCCAAAGTTTGAAGGAATGAATTCTTTTGGAAAACTTGTCTGATATAAAGGAAACAAAAGGGTCAAATAATGTTCAAGAAAATTGTCCACAAAAAGGGCTGAGACAAAAAGTCTAAAGAAAATACCTAAAAGAGTGATGGATCATAGCACATCAATTTCAAACTACAGGAAATAGTCATTAGTGTCAAAAGGCTCGGTAAGAACCTGAAGGTGAAAAGAGATAACAAAAGGCAAAATGAATTTGAGGCTTTGGTTTAGCTATAAAAAATGTAACTAATGATTTTGGTTCAGTTATAAATCATTGTAACTAATCCATTTTATGACATGTCATAACTCACCCACTTATCTCCCATGCAAATGTATTTGATTCTTTCAAGATGACACATGTCCAAGTGACCCTTGGACTTCCTTTGATTGATCTACCTCTCAAAGCTATATATATGTATTCTCTTGGCTCATTTCATAGCCTCATATAGTTATTGGGAAGACTTTGGCTAGATTTATACTTGAAAAACTCTTGAATAAATATACAAGTTAATTTTTCCATTCACACATTAGACTATTAAGTATAGGATTGAATCTTGTTGATAATGACTAGTGAAAGAGTTACTTTTCTAGCATGTCAATCTATGGTCACTTACCAATGTGTAAAAGGGATGTTTTCATGTCTATGTTAGTATTATTTACTAAATTTATAAGAGTCTTAGAAGTGGTATATATTTATTCTCTTCATGGAATCATTTGTCACCCTCCTAAGTGTCAAGTACCTTCCTGAATCTAACTCATGAAATATTGATGCAACAATGTCTTTTTGTTGTGAGTTTGTGTGAAACATCCTTGTTTGCCTTTAAGTAGTAGATTTTTAGTCAAATAAGAGGACATTATTCATTGGTGCATCACCATTTTGTTTTCTTAGTTGTTTTCCTTAACCCTTTTCATACACAATTGATATATTAGAGAGAGATTTAAAGGTGCATCAAGGGGAGCTAGCCCCTAATCTAGAGATTCATCTCAATGAAATTGTCACCCATAGCAAGAGAGATGATTTCATTTTGTTGCTTGGATGAGGAGATCTGAGCATCTCCTCAAGGGTGAAAATCCAAGTGTCAACAATTTTTGGCATGCCTAATGGGACAAATATTTCTAAGGAGTTGAAGAATTCTTGATGTGTTCTTTAATCAATCAGCCTTTTAAAGGCATTTAAATAAACACCAATGGTGACTCTGAGTTAAATCAACTAGTTAAGAATCCCTAGTAAATCAAGAAATCATATTTGGTGTGTATAATTCCATCATTGAGTAATATGGACCTTGTGTTCCTTCATACATTTTTTATCAAGCTCATGTTGTTCATAAAAACACCTTAATTAGCTTTCCTAATTATCCTTCTCCTAGTCAATCCAAGAGTGTTAGGGAGATAATGTTGGAGTTTTATAAGTGAATGCTAGAGATAGATAGGTTGCATGAGTAAAATAGGTATCAACAAGAGATTATGTATAAGGAGGATTTCTTGTTAAGGTAAGCTCAAGCCATGCAATCCATGAATGAGAAACTAGTAAGATGGAGTCAATATATTTAAGGCAATCAGCCTTGTATACCTTTTTACATCCAAAAGCAACCTTCTCCTATTCAAAATAAACCCTCCTCTTGTACATCAAATCCTTTCTATCAAATATCACTTACCAAAATAATATGAGCCAATTTTCTAACCCATCTAATGCATTAATTAATCTTGTTGTTAATCCTTTGTACCTAGTAATCCAACACCAAAAGACATCAGAACAACCTTCTATGGAAACTAACTATTTAAAGTCCTTATATTGTGAGCCCTCCTTTTAAATAAGTCATCATATTTCCTTTGTAAAATAACATATCCATCCTCAAGCAACTCTTCCTATGTATGTGCAAACTCTTCCTAGTCTCCCCCAACCTCCTCAAGTCCTTCAACATGATATCAAGATCCCAAGTTAGAGAAATGTACATCATGAACTAGCTCAAGACCTTGATAAAGATGAAGTTACTACCTATCCTCAAGAAGAGAGTTCCAATCCTAAGACCATGAGTTGGAATGAAGTAGTGGAATCATGAGGTAAGAAAGAAGAGAAGAGTATTGTTCAAGAGTGTGAAGTGGAAAATGAAGCTAGTCCACCTCAAGTCCCTCCCACCCTTCCTAAAGAAACATCTTCTTTTCCATGTCAAACCTCTCATACTCCTCATCATTATGATGCATATGATCTCCAAGAAAGACTCTTCCAAGAGAATCTAGCCAAGAAAATTGAATAATTAGAGTCAAGAATGAGGTTGCTTAGTTAAGGTGTAATGGAATGTTTAGACCCAATAGTGTCAGGGAAGTCCAAGAACAAACACACCTGTTCTGATTCCTCTTGTTGGATCTTGCTCCTTAGAAAGAGCACAGTATGATTACCAAATATAAGCAATTAAATATGCAGAAATAACCAGAAACACAAGTAGCTAGAATTCACCAATGGCACAGAATATGAGAGACAACAATACGCTATCTTGTATTAACACTTTACAGAAAAGAATACAACAAAGAGCCACCACACTCTTTCACCTTACAGAGGTTTGCCACACCTCAAGTGTATAGTAATTCTTCACACACAACACTCTCCTACACAAAAAAGGGTCCCAACAACCAACTCACAAACAGAATTGGTGTTCACCTCTCCAACTAGTCAGTAATAACCTTGCCAGTTCACCAAGCACTCAAAAGTACTTCAAGTTGATCTCCCATGAACCTGCAACCTGCAATTCAATAGACCATACTCACATGTAGATCTCCTATGAGCTTGCAACAACTTGCAACTCAATGATCTTACAAATGGAAGCAACTTACTTGCCTTCCTTTCTATCTCATACCATAATTACAATACATGCCAATGGGTCTATAAATAGATCCCTAACTCAAACACTAACTTAGACTCTTAATTTAGACAATTATCCTCGCAGCCAAAGACTCTAACTGGCCTTTACATGCAAACACTTCATTCACTTAACTAACTATCCGTGTAACGAGCAATTCTGGAACACACAGGTGACTCACGTCGGTCCCTACTAGTCTGGTTCTACTGACGTCGGCCGACTTCCTGCCATCGCCGGTGGCGTTCTACACTGGGTCACGACCGACGTCGGTCCTGCTACTGACGTCAGTTCTCCTGAAACTCAGCAACCTCTCTGTTCCTTCTGTTTGCATAGAGTTAAAGCTTTTAGCTCCACAACTCAACAATCTCCCACTTGGAGATAAACAGCTGCAACCTATACATGTACCTGTACTTCATCTAGTTTGTTCCCTTGGCTTTGTATCCCTCCTCAAGATCACTCTTGAAGACCAACCACCACAAACCTATAGTGCAAAACCTGTCATCCAAATCACCTGCCACATCCACATCTACAACCATGTAGAAAATAACCTTAACCTGCATAGCAGGTGCACCTGCTGCTAGTCCCTGTAAGAATCCACTGAACTGCCCTCTAATGGTTCTCTCTCGGATTGGCTCCAACTTGTGACAACTCCCACTACTTGGGAAAACTCAGGTTTAGTACATACCATGCACTCAACCTCATTATGTGAATCAAGACACCTATTCATAGAACTGTCCAACCATCAGCGTGTTAACCGGTTTCACACAATCATCCTGAAACAAAGTCAACAAATGACCTACCATGTCTCTAGAACACACTCATGCCAAAGAATCTTGCTGCTCCCAGATTCTCCATGACAAACCCCTGAACTAGCTTTACCTTTACTTCAGAAATACCTGTATATGTAACCCTGCAACAAGCACATCATACAAAAATAGGATAGTGTAGCTAATACTATCCAACCTGGTAAAGAGAAACACAATGATCAAACCTCCATTGCCCTGCAGCTAATACAAGACCATATACCCTGACCTTCCATCTCACGTATCCATTTTTGCTCTTCTTTATCCTGAACATCCATTCATCTCTCAGTGCTTACTTCCAGCTGGCCACTCTACCCAAAACACATGTTTGGTTCTCCTCCAAGGAATCACATCCTCATCCATGCCTAGCTCCCACTATTTCCTGGATCTACCTGTTCTGCTTCTTCAACAACTTCCTGGTCCTATGCCATAAGTGAGCAACAAGTAGTGTAAAGAAGGGAAATGATGAATTTAAGAACTTACTTACACCTTCAATCCTCCATATGGGTGTTTGAGACACCTTGACAGCTCACTGTCCACCCAAAATTCATCTTAATAACCGATGCCGGTCACATCTCAGTCTGCAAACGACCGAAGTTGGTTTCCTGCGACTACCACCTTGCCGACGTTGGTTTCCCCTGGCCGATGCTGGTCAATATCTGCCCTGAGTCACCGACATCGATCTACACATAGCTAACGTCGGTCCCTGTCTGGATGCTGATGCCAGTTTTCCTGCCGACGTCGGTCTCTATGTTTTTCTTGTGAGACCTGACTTTTTCCTGCGAGCTCTTTTTGGATCAAATCCTTGTCCAAATCACCCTTGCTCTGCTCAAAATTCTTCTGCATCTTGTGCTGAACTCTGTCCGTCACCTTCTCCTTGAAAACCAAGGCTTTCTTGTTCTTGTCACTAACATCAGATTCCTCAAGAAATGTTACCTTCTTCTTCTGCATATAGAAACCACGATCCATACCTTCCAAATCCGAAAGCATATCCTTTGACTCAAGAACAAGCATCTCCTTCTTATCTATGTGACTAAGCCTATCAAGCCACATCTCTGAATCTACAGCTGAAGTAGAAAACCCAGAAAGAGAATCAGTAGTACAAGTAGATAGATAAAGCATACCTACTTTCTTACCTCTAACTACAACAAGTGTACCCTTGGTAACCTTCCAAGAGTCCGCTGTGAGAATTACTATGCAACCCTCATCACCCAAACTTCTAACAGAAATTAAATTCTGCTCTAGAACTGGGACATGCATGACTTCTTTTAATACCCATGTGTTACCTGTCTACAGTTTTAGCTTCAATTTCCCTTTGCCAACAATCTGACAAGGCTTACCATCCCCTACATAAATTTCTCCAAAATCTCCCTAGACATACTCATGAAAAAATTCCCTATGTGGGGATGCATGAAAAGAGGCACCAGAATCTAAAACCCAAGATTCTACTTTATCCAAAGAACATACTAGAGCATCTCGTGCAGCATAATCTGCAACATCTGCTTCTTCTTCATGTTCTTCATGCTGATCTGTACCTGATCTACAATCTCTCTTTAAGTGCCCTTGCTTTCCACACTTCCAGCAGGTTATTCTGCCGTACCTGGACTTGGATCTCTTGCCTGTCTTGGACCTTGATCTCCCATGCTCTATCTTTTCTCTTTGCCTTCCTCTACCTTCAACACTCAAAGCATTTCTTGATGATTCACCTGTGCTATTCCTGCGTATCTCTTCATTCAAGATCACACTTACAACATCATCCACTTTTAAGACTTTTGAAGGAGACACAATATTAAAAACTGCCATTACCAAACCTTCCCAACTTTCAGGTAATGAACACAAGATTAAGAGAGCTCTAATTTCATCATCAAATACAATATTGACTGAACTTAGCTGGTTTACTAAACCATGGAAATCACTAAGATGGCTATGAACAGATCCACCTTCCAACATTTGCAAATTAAATAAATGCTTCATAAGAAATACCTTATTAGAAGCTGAGGGTTTTTCATATAAATTTGCCAAAGATTCCATCAACTCCACCGTTGTCTTACACTGTGATAAGCTGGAAATCACAGATGATGCAAGACTCAATCTAATAGATCCTAGAGCCTTCCGATCAAGAACCTCCCATTCTTCATCTTTCATATTCGAGGGTTTGCAAGTAACCCCTCCCAACGATAAGTACAAATCTTTTTGATACAGATAATCCTCAATCTACATCCTCCATAATTGGTAGTTCTTGCCATTAAACTTTTCCATCCGTAGCTTACTGTCTTCTGTCATTGCTCAACTCCCACTCAAACAGAAACCCTGTGAGTAACCTATAATCAAAACACACTAACCGGATCTAATCCAATTTGTTAGTATCCCAACCAAAAGCTCTGATACCACTTGTCAGAGAAGTCCAAGAACACCTTACAGAGGTTTGGCACACCTCAAGTGTACAGTAATTCTTCTCACACAACACTCTCCTACACAAAAATGGTCCCAACAACCAACTCACAAATAGAATTGGTGTTCACCTCTCCAACTAGTCAGTAATAACCCTGCCAGTTCACCAAGCACTCAATAGTACTTCAAGTTGATCTCCCATGAACCTGCAACCTGCAATTCAACAGACCATACTCACACATGTAGATCTCCTATGAGCTTGCAACAACCTGCAACTCAATGATCTTACAAATGGAAGCAACTTACTTGCCTTCCTTTCTATCTCATGCCTTAATTACAATACATGCCAATGGGTCCATAAATAGATCCCTAACTCAAACACTAACTTAGACTCTTAATTTAGACAATTATCCTCATAGCTAAAGACTCTAACTGGCCTTTACATGCAAACACTTCATTCACTTAGCTAACTATCCGTGTAATGAGTAGTTCTGGAACACACAGGCAACTGACGTCAGTCCCTGCTAGTCTGGTTCTACCAACGTCAGCTGACTTCCTGCCATCACCGATGGCCTTCTGCACTGGGTCACGACCGACATTGGTCCTGCTACCGACGTCGGTTCTCCTGGAACTCAGCAACCTCCCTGTTCCTTCTGTTTGCATAGAGTTGAAGCTTTTAGCTCCACAACTCAACAAATAGAAGATCCCATGTCTAAACACACCCCATCTACAACCCTTAAAGACAGTTATCAAGATACATATGATGTGGATGAAGTTATATTAAAGTGTAAAGAATAGAATCAATTGATTTAGCCCAAGGTTTACTTCCTCTTCCTCATGATCTTCTCAAAGAACACCCCACTTCTCATTCCCAAGCTGATTTTGAGATCACTAGCACTCACATCTTTTCAAAGTCTATTATTAAGTCCTCTCCTTCATTCCACACTCCATTTTTACTTCCTTCACCTTCCATTACCTTCCATTCTCCAACTCCTACATTTCAAACTCATGAACCTATCCATTTACCCATCACTTCATTTGCTTCTAAAGAGGAACATGTTTTGAGGGAGGCAAGTGAGCAAGAGAAAATGCATTTTTTGGCTGATCAAGAGGATATTATGAGTGATGATGAATATTAAATCATTATAGGCACTCCCCATTAACATCATCATGGTGATAATCATCATGAACATGAGGTGGAAGGCATTATCAAAGATGAACAATGTAGTCAAATCATATTTCAAGAGGTGGCTATTCTAGGAGGTTTTCATGAGAATAAGGTTGAATAAGTGACTCTTGAAAGTGACATGATTCAAGGAGAAGATATAGGTCACACATAAATTTAAATTTTCCAACAATATGAAGATGAGATTGGAAAACTTCACTTGTCAACATTGGATGGAGAATGTAAGCATAATGAACTCCCTTTCCCTTTGTTTAATGAACCTTCTTATTGCTTTGATAAAGATAATGACCAGGCCATGGGAATTTATTTGAAAGAGTTTCAAGATCATGTTTTTTAGTATTTAAATACTTTTTTTTATGAACAAGAAGGAGAGGGATCACATTGGTTTGACAGAAGCATTATGGAAGGAGTTCTTGAGCAAGAAAATGATGATTTTTGGAATATGTTAGAAATATTTTGCCTCGGCTCAAACATCACACCAGCCACCCTTCCCCAAGAGATCCATTAGGAAGCAAGAGATTAGTTTCAAAATATTCTCAAAGAGATATAAAATAATGAGTTGGTCCATGATACATACCAAGAGAGCCATGAGTCCAATGAGCCCTATAATGATGATATTGTAGCTTTTAATGCCTTGATGGACTATACCAACATGAAGGACCAACATGAAACATACCTCAAAGATAAATATGAATACATGGATGTGGAAGATATGTTTGAACTTGATGCATTGGAATACATGCCAATCAAGATGGTAAACAAGAAGGGTGAGTCACCAAGTTTCCACTTCAATAAATTACTTGGTTACCACCATGAGTTTTCTTGCCAAGAAGGAGACCTAAAAAGTTTCCCCTTTGATCCATGAAGAGGAGAAACATATCATGTTATATGTAAATATTAGTTTTATTTTAGTTGTGTCTTTTTTTCCCCCTAAGTACTTATGTACATGTGTTTGTCTTGTGTCTTGATTTGCTTTGTGTCTTAATTTTTTGTTCTTATTACATGTTGTGTCTCATAGCATGCATTTTCCTTCCAATCTAGTGTTTTTTTCAAGGTTTTGAGTTATGGCCAATGTTTCTCTATTTGAGTGTCCTTAAATGAATCCATGCCCAATGAATAAGGCTACTAGTCTAGTCAGTATAGCAGGCATACTACCCCTGTGATTCACCAATTTATTGACCAAATTTTAGCCCTTTAGGCCAAAATTGGGCACCCCTATTTGAAAACTTAGCCACCTAAGTCTATACCTTTGGATAGGTCCATTATGCAAGTTTCATTTGTAATACGTGTTCTATACAATATCGTAATAAAGGTACAATTCATTCCTTTTATAAATTCATTTTTGATCTATGCTAAACATTTGCCAAATTATTTCAAGTTTTTATTCTAAGCCTTTGTTTAATTCTTTCAAAAAAATTGTCCAAAGCTTTTTCCTTAAGTGTATTTATTTTATACTTTTAATTCGACTAAGTAACAAATTATTTTAGGCAATTTGTTTGAGACAAATCTCCCAAAGTTAAAGTGCTAAATTCTTTTAAACAAATTATCCACACAATTTTCCTGAAAGGTACTTTGTAGTTTTACCAAAAGGCATTTGCAAGAAGGTTAAAAGGTAATTTTTAGAAAGTCTAAAGGGCATTTCATTTTTATTGAAGGGATGTTTCCAAAAATTTCAAAAGATTATTTTGGTGTGAAGGTGGACCATTTCAAAAAATTTGAAGGGTATTTTTCCCTTTTAGAAGGTCATTTTCAAAAGCTGAAGGGACACTTGCAATCTTTTTGAAGGATCATCTTCAAACCCCTGAAGGGACATTTCCAAGTGTCAGAGGGTCATTTACATATTTTTAAGGACTATTTATTTCGATCAAAGGTCCAAAAAAAAGTTTGAAAGAATTCTTTCAAAGAGATTATTCATGGAATTCTTTTGAAAGACTTGAAAAGAGGACAAAGTCCAAAGGAATGAATTCTTTCAAAAAACTTGTCCAATACAAAGGAAACAAAAGGGTGAAAGAATTTTCAAGAAAATTGTCTACAAAAAGGGCTGAGACAAAAATTCTAAAGAAAATACCCAAAGGAGTGATGGTCCAAAACACATCAATTTCAAAACATGGGAAATAGTTATTGGCATCTAAAAGCTCAATGGGAACTTGAAGGCAAAAAAAGATAATAAATGGCAAAATGTAATTGAGGCTTTGGTTTAGTTGTAACAAATTTAAATAATGCTTTTGGTTTAGTTATAAATCATTGTAACTGATCCATTTGGTGACATGGCATAGCTCACCCACTTCTCTCCCATGAAAATGTAACTAATTCTTTCAAGATAACACATGTCTAAGTGACCATTGGACTTCCTTTGATTTTTCTACCTCTCAATGCTATATATATGTATTCTCTTGTCTCATTTCATAGACTCCATTGGTTATTGGGAAAACTTTGGCCAGATTTGTACTTGCAAAACTCTTGAAGAAATATACAAGTGATTTCACCATTCACACATTTTACTATTGAGTATAGGTTTGAATCTTGTTTATAATGACTAGTGAAAGAATTACTTTTCTAGCAATCTATGGTCACTTACCAATATGCAAAAGGTATGTTGTTGCAAGTCTATGTTAGTATTCTTTACTAAGTGTATAAGAGCCTTAGAAGTGGTATATGTTTAATCTCTTCATGGAATAATTTGTCACCCTCTTAAGTGTCAAGTAACTTCCTGGATCTAAATTATGAAATACTGATGCAATAATGTATTTTTGTTGTGAGTTTGTGTGAAACATCCTTGTTTACCTTTAAGTAGTGGATTTTCAGTCAAATAGGAGGACATTATTCATTTGTGCATCACCATTTTGTTTTCTTAGTTATTTTACTTAACCCATTTCATACACAATTGATAGATTAGAGAGAGCTTTAATGGTGCATCAAGGGGAGATAGTCCATAATATAGAGATTCATCTCAATGAAATTGTCACCCATAGCAAGAGAGATGATTCCATTTTGCCACTTGGATGAGGAGAGTTGAGCATCTCCTCAAGGGTGCAAATCCAAGTGTCAATAGTTCCATGTCAACCCTCATGTATTCCTCATACTCATGATGATTACTATGAGCTTCAATAAATAATTTTTCAAGAGAACCTAGCCAAACAAATTGAAGAGTTGGAGTCAAGGATGAAGATACTAAGCCAAGGTGTGATGGAGGGTTTAGACCCCAAATAAGATTCTATGCCTAAACACACCCCATATAACCTCCTTAAAGAGAGTTCCCAAGTTGAATCAGATGTTAATGAAGTGAATTTCAAGAGGAATAAATAAAATCAAGTTTTTTTAACTCAAGGTTTGCCTCCCCTTCCTCAAGAGCACCCAAAATATTTCCCAACTTTGCATTCTCAATCTGATTTTGAACCCTATTTTCCACCTCCACCAACTAGTTCCTTTTGTCCTCATCCCATCACTATTTGCATTAATGGAATTATGGTGTGGGAACATCAAGAAGAGCAATTGGTTGAGGAAAATTTGGAACTCTTACTTGAAGAAAGTGCAACTCCTTGGTAGCCTTATTGGGCTAGGTCACTAGATTTCAAGATGCCTAGTCTTGACATCACTAAGAAGGAGATTGAAGATGTTACAACCCTTGAAAAACAAGATAAGATTATTATAGATGAGGTACAATTTGAAAACCCTCAAGAGGTCATAAGTGATGAAGAAGAGGTAAGCTCTTGTGTTGAATCTCTTTTTTTGGTTGATGATGAAGCATACACTCCTTGTGTTAAAGAAAAAATCTTAGAAGAGGTCCTATTAGAATATAAAGAAGAAGATGGAGTCTCTCTTGTTGTTACCCTTCATGGTTTTGATCAAATTGAATATGGTGACTTGTGGTAGGGATTTGAGGACATTTTCAAAAAGTTTGAATCTTTCAAAGGGTTTATAACTCCTTTAGATTTGGTTACAAGTTATGATAAGAAATATGACATTGTTCAAGATGTCATAGATGAGCAAGATGACATTGTCCAAAATTTCATAGATGAGAAATTAAAAAATCCAAATCAACCTTTGGAAGTCAAGACAAACCTCTATTGGCCTCAATCTTTCAAAGAACAAGAGATCATTCCTTTTGAGACCATGCCTACAAAGAAGATGAAATCTAATCATGAGAAAGAGAGTGGGTAGAAACATGAAGTATGTAAACAAGGTCAAGAGGAATATGTATACACTGGAGACCTATTTAAATATGATCTACTTTAGAATATGTCAAGTGAAGTACGAAGGAATAGGTTTGGTCCATCAAGTTTTTAATCTAAAGAAAAACATGCTTGGCATCCCCATCTATCTCATGTAAAAAGAGATTCAAGAAACTTTCCCTTTAATCCTGGAAAAGGAGGTATGATTTGTTTTTATTTATATATAATAGTTTGTTCTCTACTTCCCCTAAGTTCTTTGAGTACATGTGTGTGTGTGTTTTATTTCTTTGTTGTGTGTGTCCTTTGCCTTATGTGGTTGAGGTAGTCATTAGTGGTCTTATCTTGGTCAAGCTCAAATTAAATGGTCAAAGGTTTTCCTTATTTGTATTATACTTTAGATGAATAATAATCCCAATAGACTAATAAGGCTACTGGTCTAGTTAGTATAGCAGCAATACTACCCCTATGAGTGACCAATTAGATGACCAAATTTGACTTTTTAGTCAAATTGGGGAACCTATAGGTAAAAACTTGATTTTATAGGTCTATAATATGAGTTTAATGGGGTGTATTATAGTTCAATTTATGTCAATTAATGTTATATTGGCTTTAGTCAATTAGTTTTTATGTCTATTTATAATTTTAGGTCATTTTAGGGGTCAAAAACATGCATTTAATGCTTTATATGGGTTTAATAGGAAATTTGAAGTCTAAATGGGTGATTTCATGTGAAATATGTCTTAAAAATTCATAACCCACTATTTTTAACTAAAATTTGTAGGTTTATCAGAAGAAAAGTTAGTTTTCTTAAAGAAAAGGAAGAAAATGGCACTATTATGACCTCCTTGGGAAGTGTTCCACTTGGAAAACATTTAAATGTGAATATTCATCTCCCCCACACTCATATCCATGATTTAATTGAATTGGAAGTGTCATTTATTTCTAAAAACCATTCATCTCACTTCTCATCCTTCTTGGTAAGCAAAAGTGACTTGCAGGTTTGTACTTGATACAGATAACTCATGAGTTTTCAAGACAAATTATCTTGGGAGATGATATTAAACTTGGATACCTTCATATTTGTATAATTATTTTTAAAATTTATCAACCATGCTTTGTGAACCATTACTAAAAATTTGACTATGTAAATTTGCTAGCTATTTCATGCACCCTACAAGTTTTTCTCTTGTTTGGAATATTTACTACAACCTAGCTACTGATACTTGTTAAAGATTATTTTTAATTTCCCCTCAAATTTTCTCCATTCTTTATTTTAGGTTTCATGGTGTTATGATAGGTTCATTTAAATGTATTTAATTTCTTATTGTTATCCTCCTCTTTCAATACCATTATCTAATACAAACTTTCCATGAAGGTGCAGTCATGAGCAATATATATACATAGTCTACCATTGGAGTATACATCTACAAGTGATCTTATGGAGAAATTCAAATTAGAGATGAGGTATTGACAATTATTTATATCCTTTTGAATATTATAGGTTCATTTAAAATTTATTTAAAAATCTTATAACTCATAATAGGATAAAAGGTAATGCTCACTACTTAAATCCACTCTTGTTGCCTGCATCCCAGAATTACCATCTACTAGTGATCTTGATAGAAGGTTAAAAGGCCATTTTGAAAGTGCTGAAGTGAGTATTTGAACCTTATTAATGTCATATCAGGTTATAAACATCATCATAGACCTTTATGGGTTTATAATTTGATTAGCAAATGTTAAAATCACCTTCAAAGGTAGTGATTGCAGATTCAGGGACACAGTCCCTAAAAAGTGAAAGCAAAGGTCTTAGGGGCTGTTGTAGGCCTCTTACACCATGTTTTATAAGGGTATTAATAAATATAAGTGAGTGAGTTTGATATCCTCCATATATTATATGAACTATGTCGACGATGAGCTAAATAAGATGGGTGGAGGATGGTTTTTGGACACCTCAAAATTGCTTACAAAAACACTAAAAATAGGCAATATTCTCTGCATGTTTGAGGCAAAGGGAGACTTTATGTTCTCAAAGTTGAAAAATTAACCATTCCATAATTTTATAGGAGTTACAATTGGTTGAAGAGAGTAATTTTAATCCAAAATCCACTCAAGGATGGTGATACATGACTTTTGGCTTCCTATTACCCACTCTCAGTCTATACATAGGCCTAATTAGGCATCTACAACCAACATAAACTTCAAACTTGAAAGAGTGCCTTTTTCCTTATAAGGAATGGGTGTTTGAGCATGTTTTATGTTTTGAAATGATTGAAATATTTTTCAAATGTTTTAATGGAGAAGTGATGACCTTCAAGGCTTATCTACACCTACAATGTGCATGTATAGTTAGTTGAGGAGGATTGATTCAAAAAGTGAGTAGATATGATGTATAGGTAGTGTTTGATCCTATACATGTGAAGGAACAAGTTGAAACTAATGAAAAATTACCTGAGGGTTTAAGGGGTAGACTCATTCAAGGTTTTGTGAGACTCCAACAAGCACAATGACCTATAGGTCAGTATGGACATGAAGGAAATAAAGTCAGGAAAGGGAAATTCAATTAGTGAGCTTAAGATGCAAAAAAGGGGTACATGTAAGTTGGAATTATGGGAGAAGCCTATGAAAATTAATATCAAGATCACTATGACCTATATAAACCCTTGTAAATGGGAAAGGAGCCTACTTAAGACCTTTTGCAAACACCTACATCTAGGGTTGATTGTCTCAAGCAGTGAACATAAAGGTTATGGTTTTGAGTGTGGAAAATGGAAAAAGGAAGAAGTATAGTTAAATAATGATGTAGATACACTCATAATAGGTTGATACATTGTTTTTGAGTTTAAAATGTGTAAATAAACCTATGGAGGACCCCTATTTTGTAAAGGACATAATCTACTTTATGACTGTAAACAAACAACAAGGAAGATTAGTGTCTTATGAGATAGTCTAATCTCAAACAAAGTTCTCAAATATATCCAAAGGAAATTTAAATAATAATTGAAGTTCCAAGTAGAGTATTTAATCATTTTTTAAACCTAAATTATGAAAATATTACCTACAATTTTCATTGTTAATAGAGACAGGTAGGGTAACCTAGCTTTTGCACGAGCAAAAGAGAATGAGGGTTTTGGGGTAAGATTGGAGTTTAGTACATATTCATATAGATAAGATAAATCTAGTAACACTACTATGATGGAAAATAATTAGAATAAATGTCCTTATGATGTATTACTATAGTACAAATTACAAACCCCTCACAATCAACTTCCATAAAGTTGGCCTTAGAAACGGAGGGAGTTTGAGGGTCTAAAAACCTAACCAAGAGTTGGAATTTTGTAGGGAAATACTTTAATACATAAATAATCTTCTCTAATGGTTATTTTTTATAAGTAAATATGGGAAGTACCCATATTTTGTCTTAGATAGGGGGTACTTTCCCCCATGCATACACTATCAATTTGAGGAAAAAGGGTGTTAGGGTGAGGTAAAGAGCTGAGTAGAGCTTCAAAGAATATGTGAGAAGTTAATTTTCACCTATAACCACTAAGAAACCTAGTAAATAAGGGATATTATGAATAAAGAGGTCTAAACCTCTTAAGGTATCAGATAAACCCATGAGGCATGGGTATGCCTAGAGGCCAAATAAGGGGGTCAATTTCAACTCTAACCCAAGGTGAGATTTACATATGATTGTGACATGCATGTGGGATAATATTATGGGTGTCTAATATCTTTAAATGAAAATAAATTCAATTGGATGGTCTAAACCATAAGAATGTAGGTAAGCCTACTATTTAAGGAATAAGCCTAGTGTCCTAAGATGAGGTCCTTCACACGTTTGGTACTAGATAATCATTTCAACATATTGGAACATATGTATGGCATGATTATAGAGGTGGAAAAGACATTGGAAGGTAGAGAAAAAAAACCATTTTTGGGTCTAAAAGTAACTCAAGCATGTAGGAAAAGCAAGAAAAAGCTTGATAGGCTAACATGGAACACTCATATCTTTCTTGAGGCTTTGTATAGGTGATAAGGGAATTCAAGGATGTTATCAGGGGTCTTGAAGGCCATTTTTATGGATTTTTTCGACAAGTTAGTTGTCAAAGTTTTATGAACAAGCCTTAAGAGTGAAAACAAGATAAAATCCTTACAAACCGTCCCTATCAACCAATTTGTGAAAATGGAGTTGAATAGATATCCAAATGGCATAGTTTTCCCAAAAAAATTATTGTATGTTGTTAAGGACTCACTCAATCTCCCTCACATTCCAACTAGTTATATGGACTTATACGGATGGGTCATAAAATAGGTTTTTTCTCACTATTTTATGTGTTTTGTAGGTTATCAAATGTTTCAATAGATGCAAATCATATGTATGTAAATATCAATAATTAATATAACTTCCCATGTCACTCTTCTACCTTGAAACATCTCTTAACTATCTAGACTAGGTGTTTCAACTTAGCCAATCAAAACTGGCCTATTAGACAAGCTAATGAGAAGTGTGAAAATTATAAGGGAAAGTGATTTTAAAGTGTCCATGATGATTCCAAGGCCATGTATATAATTTTAAATTGTCATTCACTCCCTCCCATGTATTTTCATGGAAAATTTAATCCAAATTTGAGGCCAAATGTGTAGGGTGTATCAAAGATGGAGTTTTCTGAATAACATATGATGATGGTTCACTTTCAGAGGTTTCTAGAGGACCAAACATACATTTAATTCATGGATAAGAATTTATTATATCATCCCATTCCATTAAAATCATTTTAAATTCTCCTAATCAGTTATGGGATGTTCACATAGGCCCAAATCATGAAGGCAATTTTTTGAGCAAGAATGAGGAGTTTCTTGCCACTTTTCATGAAGTTCATGCCTTGAATTGACACTTATGCTTCTATAACTTACATGGTTCATACCATACCCTATCCACATGCATAATTAAATCCTTGGATCATATTTATAAGTGTCCTTATGACCCTTGGATTTCTCTTCTTCTCTCTCTCTCTCAAGTTTTATAAGAACTAGCCATTTTGGCATTGTATTAAATGTTGTACTTGAGTATGGTGAAGCCCTACTCATTTGTATACCATTTGATAAATAATAATACTATGTTTTACATCTTCCATGACATTTAATAATTGTTTTCTACTTGGATGATAAATCTTGTTTAGTGAAGACTATGGATTCTTAACATGTGGTCTCATTCTTTCACCTTATTGGTATTTGGAAAGCTTCTTCTTACAGGGCATGTGAAGTGTTTTATGAGATGTCAAAGGTTAAGTGAGTTAGTATTTCATTAGTTTCATTAAAGGCCTCTTTTATAGTCCTCCTAGCTTTTCACATTCATCCATAACCCCACAATGTAACATTGATGTGAGAAGATGAAGAATGGAGAAGTGTATGTTTAGTTTGTCCTTTGATTTCAAGTGTAATATGCATATGGTTAGATGTCATTAGTAAATTTGGTTTATCAAATCCCTTAGGTTAGTTTTATTTTAGTTATTTTTCTCCCTTTTCACCTCCCAAGTATAGTAGTAGTTGCAATCCAAAGTGGTACATCAAGGGAGCTAGCCCTATCTAAAGACTCACCTCATTCCTTAGGCTACCCACAAGCCTATAAGTGATTTAATTGTGCCACTTGGATAAGGATAACTTTTTATCTCCTCAAAGGGTGAAAATATAAGTTATAATAATATGTTTATGGTCATATGATGAAGTCAAATTGATTTTCCTTATGAGATCAAGTCCCCATGTATACAATGGTTGTGGCATAGTGAGTAACTAAAGTGGTAGAGATATTGCATGAATGAGATTGGCATGTTTTTTAAAATCCACACACATCAGCTTCCCTAGTGGGATAGTGATACCCTATATGTAGGATTTTCTTGACAAGTACCATGTCATTTGTTTTATCCCCACAAATCCCTTTGTGTACTTACTTGAGCACTAATATAGACTCTACCAAAGTTAAACAATGAATTAAAAGTTACCTCATACACTCTATAATGGCTATTAGAGGTGAGAATGTTATAACAAGAAGTGGAATGGATTAAGGATTTTTCCTTTTTATGAGAAAGGTTAGAAGGAATAATGTTTTCATGGAGGTAGGTATATATGTTAGAGTACCAAGGCAAGCTGGGACTAAAACTTTCACATGCCATTTTAGATCTTGAACATTCATGAGTTGTCTATAAAATATGTTCAATGAGAAATTGGTAATCAATATCATTATCTACCATTTTTATGAGGTAACCAATTATTTCCATTGCATAGGCACTTTTGTTATTGGTTCTTGAAATCTATTCAAATTGAAAATGATCAAACTTTTATTTCAGATTGTCCACCATTTTATTATATAGAATGCATTTTCCATATTTGGTTTGGTACTACTCTGTCACCTATTTTATAATTAATTAATAATCCCCATGAACATGAAAATGCTTGATGTTCCATTTTACTACTAGATGAAACCCTATAATGAGTGGTTCATATTCTACAATATTTTTGGTACAAGTGAAACCAATGTGAAATGCCTTGGGAATGAGATCCCCATATGGTGTAATGAAGATAATACCAACTCCTAATCCATGAGAGGTGTAGGAACCATAAAAATAAAGGGTCCAATGTTGAGGCATGGAATAAGTGTCATCAAGAGTCATGATCGATTTATCAGGAAAGTTGAAAATAAGTGGCTTGGTATTTGATAAGGGTACTCTAGTAAGATGGTCTACAAGTGCATGCCCCTTAATGGAATTTTGATTAACATATTCAATTTCAAATTATCTCAATATCATGATCCACTTAGACATACAACTAATCAAGGCTTCATTGGAAAGTAGATATTTGAGTGGGTCCACTTTGGTGATGATAATGGTCTTTTTGTTTAGCATATAAAGGAAGAATTTTTAAGCTACAAATACCATTCCTAAATAGGATTTCCCAATTAAGTTGTAGTTATGTTCATAGGTAACCAATGTGTGGCTCAAATAGTATACTACTCGTTCTTTCCCCTAATCATTTTGCTATGCTAAGAGTGCCCCAAAGGCATAATTATTTGTTGAGATATATAAAAATTGTCTTTCTAGGTGTAGGCAATGCTATAATAAGTGGATTGGTCATATATTATTTTAATTGTTCAAAGGTGTGTTTAACATATGCATTTCATAAGAGGTGGTGCCTTTCTTTATAATATGAGTGAAGGGATGACATTTGTCTACCAAATGGGAAATAAATCATCTAATATACTAAATTTTTCCCTGTAAGATATGGATTTGTTTGAGATTTTAAGGTGGAGGAATTTTTTTAATGGCCTTAACCTTGGCTAGAACTTAGCAATTTTCTTGAAGAGATGCTAAAGATGCACTTTTTGGGGTTAAACATGAACTTCCACTTAGTCTTCAAAAATTTTATACATCATGCCATGTAAAATGACAATCATGGCATGATAGTATGTAACACTAACATTATTGAGGCCAAATAAAATCACTTGATAACAAAATGTTCACCATAGAGTGGTAACCATTATCTTATGTTGGTATTTTGGTGTAATTTTAATGTGATTATACCATAATAAACTATCCATGAGTGATAACATCTCATTCCTAATCATGGAATCTATGATCATATCAATATTTGGCAAAGTGAAGTCATCCTATGGGCATGTTTTATTGTTATCTCTATATTTGTTACATAATCTAATTTTTTGTGGATTATTATTGATTAGGACTATATTATATATGCATTTTGAATAATCAATAGGATTAATGCATCTTACCTCTAATAAATTCTCCAATTCTTTCTTGACAAGAATGGATATGTGAGGGTGTATTTTTTACAACTTTTATTTGATTGGCTTGACATGAAGTGTACAACATGGTGATGCACAACCAAGACAGGGTCCAAACCTAGCCTATATAAATAACACCATACAAAATTATCAATAAACTCCTAAAGAAGGGAAATAAAGACTTCACATTCCTCATCAGTGATGGATGCTCTAATTTTTGTCAATTTAGGATCATCTAGTGTTCAAATATTAACTTTATTGGTGTCATCAATGAGTAGTGTGGAACCATATTCTAAAAGAGTCAATAAAGTGGTACAATGGTCTTCATTTTCATCTCATGGGTTAACTAGATCATTAAATTCTCCCAATAAGGAAGAGTCTAAATATACAAGATCTCTCAAAGGTCATTTAACAAAGGTATGTAAACAATCCTGAACTAACTGATGAAATGTTTATTATTATTCTGAACTCATTCTTGAATGGCATGAAGTTTTTGATCTAGAAGAGGCATGTTCTTAACTTGAGTGAGGGTGAACTTCCCCATCCAATGGTTCATGAAATAGGTTTCACCATGGGACTTTTATTTATCTTTACTTTTATCATGGTCAAAAACCACCTTGAAGAGGTTTTCACTTTGGGATCTCAATGTTTGATTTTGGTTTTATTTTTCTTTGTGACCAAGGAAGTTCACCTACTCTCCAAAATAGGAATTATGGTCTAGTGTAATGAAAAATACCTATTTATGATCACCAAATGACACATTATCTCTAATGCCCATGAATTCATATATTGCCTCATCATTCTAAAAATCATCCAATGGTATGTAAAACTCTTGTTGGTCTAAGTCAATTAATTGGGGGTGATGGAGGAAAAGAGGGGGATAAATGGCACAATAGAAATAGTACAGATGGAATTTGTGTCAAATATATTGGTATTATATAACTCATCATAGGTTATATAATATGACTTTGCATCATTTTTAACATTATCTGTGTTAAATGATAATGTAAAAACACTCTCAAGATCAATGAGTTCACCTCCAAGAAGTTTGTATCTTAATACCTCAAGCTCCCTTGTGTTTAGAAATTAATAGTAGCTTAATAAATCCTTGTTATTTTCCCCCCATGATTTTGTCCTTATAAGATTGGTTATTTATTATCTATTTGGGAATAGGATACTTTGTATTTTAGTAACATGTGACAAAATCATCATTATATAATCATCTATCTTCTTGTTCCTAGGAAGTAGTCTGAATAAAAAACAATGGTCTTTTTTTAGGGGAATTGATCATCCTATGCCATTCCATTTTAGGAGATTGATTTTTATTCCTACCATATGCTTTAGACATCTTAGGAAATTTGGATATATGAAACACATTGCCAATTTTATATTCCCCAAGCCCATTATCTTGAATAGTGAAGTGATTGGCTATTTCTTTATGTAGTGTAGTTGTAGTGGTCCACATAATTAGATTCTAGTGGTTGATCAACTACCTCCTTGCCATTTTTGGGAACATGTTCTATGCCAAAGTGATAGTTATGGCTATCATATTCTTCTTCCATATGTTTTCAAAATTGATACAATTGTAGGTCACAAGAATGGTAACTTCTATTCCAAAATGAGGAAATTTGATACATTGATGAAGGTTGAAAGACACATTAAGAACTTTGTGGATCCATGGTCACCCAAGGAACAAATGATATGATAATTGTAGATCAAATATGTGGCATATAATTTCATGGGTTAGAGACCCAATGATGAGATGTAAGTGAATTGTTTCTTGAGATTCTTGTTCCTCATTATCATAAGCTTCGATAATGGTGTCTGATTATAGATTAGATTATGTGTATCTCAAATGCTTGACTAGATTCAATAGTACAATATTTATCCCTAGACCATTGTCTATGAGTACTCTTTTGACCTTATGCTTTGATATGATCACTTCTATGTAAATAGTATTGTTATGAAAAGGTCTAAGATATGACATGTCTATTTGATAAAAAGTGAGTTGTTAGCAAGGAGCCAAATGACTCACAAGTGTTTAAAATTTCACAAGAGCAATTCCACTTATAATTTTGTATTGGATTAAAATCTCACTCAATATATTTTTGTGGATATTTGATGTATGCAAAATATTTAAGATAAAAAAATTGTGCCAATTTTTTTTGTAATTGTTCCACAATATCATAAGGTTTATCATACATAAGCACGATTGGCTTGGTATTTTGAGGTGGAGGACCTTGAATGGTATTTTTTTAGGAAGAAGGTGGAGGGCATTGAATGGTAACCTTTGAGAGTCAAGTTGTGATTGTGAAACCTCAAGTTAGTGGTGGGATATTGTGATTAGAATAAGGGGAATAATGACTTGAAATGGTAAATCTTGGTTGTTGATTGGTGGTTGGGCCAGTATGAACCAAAGGAGGATTACTGACATATGGAGGTGGAGGTCCTAGAATGGATGGCAAAGGTATTTAGGTATTTTTAGGATTCAACTTAGTATTTACTTTAATTATGGAAATGTGTCCTCTTTTGATGTAACCTATGACATTATAGTCATAAGGGATACTTTTTTAATTCATTTATTTAGAATATCTTGGCCTTGTTTTTAGTTTTGTTGTTATTTTTGTTGTTGTTGTTGTTGTTGTTGTTGTCTCTATTGTTGATTTTTAAAAGGTATATTTTGATTGTTGCATTGTGTTATGAAAAATGTTTCTAATATATACCCAATTTTTGATTCGATGTTGTGGCAATATTATCCAATGATATCTCTCCACTTTCAATAAAAACTTGAATAAGATGGCACAAATGCACAATTATATGAATAGAGTGGAATTTTACTCGATGATAATCACAAAATTAATTCTAATTATACCAATCCAACTTATGATAACTTTTAGGAAATGGTCTTGTTACTGTCCAAATGATCATGTTGGAAACAACTAGCTTTTGGAGGACCATTTCAATGGGTTTATCAGGATTAATTAAAAATGTATTACTATAATGGCCTCTTCTTGGAGGTAGCCTTAATAAATTAAGAGTTTGATTAGGTGGGTTTAGGTGAATATATATGGTTTAAATATTTATAAGTGATGTGATTTAGTCACCCCATCTCCCATAATATTCCTATTTATATTGAATGGCTTTGGATTTTCTATCGTATCTTCTTGCGCTAACATAGGAGCTTGCCTTTGAGCCTTGCTCTGAATTTGATTCTAAGAAAAAATGTTAATTATAACTTTGTCAATAATATATTATTCAATTTTTATCCCATTAATGATAAATTATTCAAATGTATTGGCATAAACAATTTTGAGGTTATGATCAATGTCAAAATATATATTTATAGTAAACATCACAACCAATTATCTATCAAGGAGATTCTATGTAATTCAGATAGCTAAAGAATGTAATTGTTATAAGTAATTGGAAAAGATGTATCTTCTTCTTTGTTTAGTTTTATGTAAGTCCTCCAAGGTCATATCATTATCTATATGTAAGTTATGTACAATTTTTTTGACAAATCATCAAAGTTATTGACAAAATTATTGGGTAGACCAAGAAAACATTCTAGAGGGCATCCCATCAAACTACAAATGAATAAGAGAAGTAGGTATATTGTTATATACACTAGTTATTGACAATAAATAAATATTTTTTTAAAACTTTAATTAGGGTCACATTTTCCTTTGTATTTTCCAACTTTAGGCATCTCAAAGTGATGTGGAAAAGATATTTGAAGATAACTTATGTCAAAAGGATAGGTGCATATGTCATTTAATTTTAACTTATTAATTTGATTTCATGCATAAATGATATAAAATACATAATTTACCTCTTATAAATCTTAAAATGTAGGTATGGAATAAGAATAAGTGGGTATATTTTGTTAGGTAGTCAAAGTTATAGTACTTTGACCTCAATAAAGAGGTGGTACATAATATTGAGGAATTTGAATGTAGTTAATTCTAGCAAGAATATTCACACTTTGTTTAGAATTGTATTGCTAATAAGGATTTCATTTTTGGGTAAATTAAACTTGATATTGAGTGTGTTTTTGATTTAAAGGGAATTGAGGTCTTAATAAAGGAATGTTTTGTTGAGTATTCAATGAAACTTGATGGGATTAAAAGGGAACATATTATTGGTTCCTAGGAATTTGATGCATAGGAGGAACTTATTGGTTGATTAGCACATATTTTTGACTTTAAGAGGTTCCTTGTTGAATATGAATGGAAATTGGTTGAATTATAGAAACACATTATTGGTTAGACAATGGTGGTTTGGGATTGACAAGTACTTATTAAGGTAGTATGTTGGTTGCCACCTGTTAAGGTGGGTATTAGTCACAACTTGTTTAGGTGTGGGATTTTTCACCATTTTTTGAAGTTATGTATTGGTAATGTGTTGTTTAAAATCATATTGGTTTGTAATTTGATGTTATAATACATTGGAAGGAGGTGGTTGGGGTATATGATGGAATAATATTTTTGTTGAATGTTAGATGGTACCTAATGTGGGTTATAATAAGATATATGAGTTCTATCCACCACATTTTGAGTAGATTATAATGTTGATAATGTGTTATAAGGTATTCATGGATTTTTCATTGATGTCATTTTGAGTTTTCCTTGTTATTAAAACTAGGTTCTTGAGTCATGTACTTGAGAGACCTAGTGAGAAGGCATAGGTTTGATGCCATAGTGAGGTGAGTAGACTAAGGCTTATAAGAAGATGTGTGGTAGTATGTGATAAATTTATTAGTTTGAATTATATGAGTATGAGTTCTTTAGAATAGTTTAATAGGTTTCAAGGTGTGTTCAAGGTTTGAGTATGTCTGGTAGTTTAAGGCCTAATGAACAAAGAGACCTAGTGTGGTCTAAAGAGGGGTCAAGTTCAGTTCTCAAGGTGAAAAATCTCATAAGATAATTTTTAGAGGTGTTATAGGTTTTTCCAAGTTTTTTGACCAATTTTGAGGTCAAATATTGAAGGAGAAAGCATAAAAATTGGTGTTGAGGTTTTATGTGTACACATGATGAGGTGTTACAAACTTGACAAGGATTTTCTTATGCTTGTTGGCACATGAAACCTTTGAATGAGGATCTAAGTAGTTCATGGTAGTCTGGTAAGGGTCTTATATTGAATTTCCTAGCATTTTTTTGGTTGAGGGCCTAATCTTTATGAATGATTGTTAAGAGTGGAAGATAATCTAAACCCTCTCTAAAACCTTAATAGTGATCCAATATGAAATATCTTGTTTGAAATGGATCAGAATGGTTTTTTTGACTGAGTATGATTTTTTTATGTTTTAGAGGAATATATATATTTTTCCAAGTGGAAATGGTCCATAGAAGAGCGAGTGGAAGCTACAAAAACCCCTTATTTCTCAAATTTTTAATGTAACAATTAGGGTTAACTAGGTCAAAGCATGAAAATGATTAGAGGATGATATTTGATACTTATATTTTATTATAATTTAATTTTATGATAAGGTTTCAAAACATAAATATGTTAAACTAACCATAGAATTTGACCTATCACTAAATAGGCCTAATGAGGAAGACAATGAGAAAACTAGGTCAAACTGAGAATGAGATTAGGGATGGGTTAAATTGAATTAGGGATGGATCAAACTAATGGGTTAATTTTTAAATAAATATATAAACTTAAAAAATTTAATATAATATTTATTTATGCTCATATACAAGCAAAAATTTGTTCTCAAAGTGACATGTCTAACATAGTGAGGTCTATGTAGGGTGAAGACATGAGATTGGTATGTAAGACCAATATTGATATTAAACCTTGTAATATATATATTTCAATATGTTATAAAGATTATTAAATATTATATAAAACAATTTTAATTTTATAAAAAATTTAACATAGGTGTTCTAAGTCTTGGTTTGCATGACTGTGTTTTTGGAGCTACAGACAATTTTCTATTTATGAGTGAGATTGATGTTCTCGAGTCAATTTTCATAAATTTCAAGAATAAAATTCACATTAATTTATTATATAGATATTATAGGTTTTTTTTAATTTAATTTTATGCATTATAAAATCTTATGAAGGTGTGAAAATTCAAAGGCTCTTGATTGGGTTTTTGAATTATGTGTGTAGTTTTGAGTGAGCATATGTAGATGATCAGTTTGAGGTATTTTTCACTATTTGGTATAAAATCATGAAAATTATTATTAACTTGAGGTCATGGAAGTTATATAAATTTTATTTTTTGTTTTGGTTTTGTGTAAAATTTTAGTGTATGCTTGAGATATTCAAGATAAACTTTTTGGCAGGGAGAAGGCCTTATTGCGAGTAGACCTAATGGTGTGGTTCAAAGAATGAAATGAGCTAAATGGAGTTGTGAAAATAAGGTGAGATTATAAGGGGTATAATATAATAATTTGTGAATTTTTTCATCCATTTGTGTAGGATCATGTTGTTCTAAGGTGGTCAAGGTGAAATGTGTGCTTTGATAAGGCCTAATTGCATTAGGTCTCTATTAGGCCTAAAAGTGGTTATTGTCCTTAAGGGCAATGACTAAAATATGTAATTATTGTTTCACTTGTGAAACATATTTATTGATATATTCCAAGGGTGGTACAATTATTTAGAGGTTTTTGTCTGGCCAATATGGGTGAGAGCAAGAGTCAAGTTCAAAGAGAAGGTCTATTAGGCCTAATTTGACGAGTTAGAATATTAAGGATATGAGTGAATGATATAGAGGTTTGGAAAATTAGTAGAGGGATTTAATAATATAATATGTATGTATTTATCATGTCATGAAGTTCTAACTATGTTTTTATAGGTGATTATAAAGGTCATATGACGTAATTCTGCCAAGGAAAGGGCTAGTTGAGCGAGAAGGCCTAATAGGCTATTTGAGAAAGATAGAAGAGTGGGAAGAGAAAAATAAGGTGGTCACCTTTAGTTGAGTGATAAAAAAGTGTCCAAAGGTGATCAGAGTTTATAGGATACTAATTTACCTAGGGGGTTGGTACCTCCTTGCAAGTTCGTGCTTGCTAAAGGACTAGTTGAGTTGGTGCTTGACTAATGAGGGGTTGGTGCCTCAATAAATTTTTATTAATATCTTATAGGAATGTATTCCAAGCTATGTTTCAATGGTTTTTATCCCCCATGAGTTTTTTTCACATATATCTTGTGTTTATGTGTTATTTTTCTACTTCATGCTCATATGAATGGTTGATGATACATTGTTATAACTCTAGATTTATTTAAATGATTAATGAATGATATATGAAATTGAAAGAGAAGTCTGTAAACTAATTCATGCCCCCTCTCAGTGATTTTTCTTCCAAAACCTACAAGAAGACTTGAAGCTAGATTAATTTTTAAATTGGTTTCAATTAAGGGTGTGTTAAACACATCCATAAATAAGGTGTTGGTGACAAATGGATTTGGACTATAAATGGGATAATTAGATAAGTCTAATGGTTCTTTCATTAGATTATTAATATTTAATAAATACATATTTTGAATACCCAATGTATAAAGGGAGTTAGAGAGACCAATCAAAACCTATTTAACTTATTGGTTTTGGTTTTCAATAAATTGGCTTTGAGAATATCAATCAATGAGTTGACCTTTCCCTTTTTTTGACACAACAAAAAATTGGCTAGAAGTTGGCATAAAAGTTTGTTCATGGATAAAATAACCTTGATATATATGAAATCAAGATATGTTTGTTTAGGTTCTCTAACCAAGTATCATAAATTGTCAATAGGAAAACCAGAGGGAAACTTTAAATTCATCTCAAATAATCTAACTAGATGTTCATATTTATTGTCAAATAGTTGGAGATCAAATTGGTCTTGTCTATAGTCATCACTAGGTGGTGTATTGATGAGATAATTTGTATTAGGTTTATGTTTCGGTGTTAAAAGTCCCATGTGGTAAGTATGATTAATATTGTCTTTGGTTTACATTGGGTGACATAATTAGAAGAAATGGATTATGTTTCTCAATTTCAACATTGGATAGTGCATGAGCAAGGTATTATTGGGTTTCTTCATCTTCCACATATGAATCATACCCATATGTATTATAGACCACCTATTCATCAAATGAAGGGTTATAAATATCCCTGCTATGAGTGTACCTAGGCATGCATAGATTTATAATCTTCCCCTTGAAAGGGTCTTGAATTCCTAAAATTATGTCTTGACTATGTGACTTCATTTAAAATATCACTTGGTTAATGGTTTATCAATGTAAATGGTTTAAATGTATTTATCAAAGTATAAATCAACAAGTTTTGGCACATAAATTTAAGTCTAAATACTTAATGTTTGGACTAGGAAATGTTTGAACTTTGTCTTATTTTGAAAATGTCTTAAATATTAGAAACTTTATTTTGATTTTGTTAATAAAGGAATTAAACTTTGTCACACATTAGAAATTTTGTAAAAGGTTGGCATAAAAAATGGTCTTGGTTGATAATGGCAAACAAATTTTATAACTAGACTCCAAACTTTAGAATTTTGAAAGCAAATTGAAATTTGAATTATATTTGGTCTTGGGATTGGTATTGGCAATTAGATTTAGAATTATCTTTCAAGTAATATTGTCTTAGAATTTGGAGGAGTTATGGTGGAGAGTGAAAGGGTGAAGGGGCTATCACAGGCAGAAGTTCCCACGGCTGGGCGGCTGATTGATGGCAAGAGTTCACAGGATCAGGGGCAGGAAACCTTTTATGGGGGTGAAAAAGCCAGGCTAAACAAAGTCAATGGCTACCTTCCTCATAAGCAAGACAAGCCAGTATTAGTGATTCCTTCAGAAATGGTAAAAGAGGATGTGGAGTACTTAGCTTCTCATGTGCTTATCTGCAAGTTTCTTGGGATTCGAATCTCCCTAGCGGCCTTGGAAGCCTGGATTCATTGGTCCTGGCAGATTGAGGGAGATTTTGACATCATGCTGGTAGGTAACAATTATTTTTTGGTTAATTTCTCTTGTATCTCTGATAGGAATCAGATTTTTGAGGGAGGCCTGTATTTTTATGACCAAATCGGTCTATTCATAAAACCCTGACATGTGGGGTTTAATTCTACAGAGGATGTCCCATCACAGGTCCCAATCTAGGTTCAGCTTCTGAGGCTCCCTCTAGAGTTATAGTGTGAGGACATCCTACGGTAGATTGCTACTATGATTGGTATACCAACTGCTATCACTCACCAATCCCTAGATAAGAAGGTTATTTCTTATGATCACATTTGCATGGATATTGACATAAACAATCCATTACCAGACTCTATGGAAATTTGTTTGGGTACCTCATCTTGGATACATCAAATAGACTATGAATCCATCCCCTTTCGGTGCTAAATTTGCCATGTATATGGCCACTTACAGCACCATTGTCTATAGGGGTTCAAAGGAGCTGGGGTTGTAGAGGAGTCATCTGAGCCGCAAACTACCAATGCAAATTTGAGGAAGGGACAATCTGACCCATCTCAAAACAAGAATAGCTTGCTAGATCGTGGGGTAAAAGGGAAAAATTAGCTGAATACTCACACTTCAAAGCAAGGCCCTTCTAACTACAATGGCCCGGACAAGGAGGGCTTCATTTCAATTAGGTGCAGAGCTAGAGGAAGAGGCCAGAAATGTACAAATTTGGACCACCAAGGAGATGCTAGTTTTAACCACTTTGAAGCTCTAGATAACATGATCATTGAAGAAGGCATCCCTGTAGGGGTTCAAGAGGAAAATTTGGATTTAGAAGGGTAGAAAGTCACGGCCTCGGCCTCCCAGGACATTGCCATTTGACAGGCCTCAAAGGCTGCTCTTGAACCTGAATATGAAGCTACAATAGTTTCACCCACTTCACAAGACAAGGAAATGCATTGGGTAGATTTGGTCAAAGATGTAGGAGCATCTAGCAAAGAGAAGGGCTCTCCTTCTGCTCTTGGATTAATGTAACAACCTTTTAAGAAGGCCTCCTTCTCCACACCGGCTAGAGCAGGTTGCAGGAAGGATCAAGACAGAATCAAACTCAAAGGGGATTTATTGGTAGAATCAGGGGTGGTGAAGACCCTGGATGAACATTTTCCACAAATTACCCAATGATCATTTTGTCTTGGAATGTGAGGGGATTGAATAGCATCCCTAGACAAAAGGCTATTCACAAGTTAGTGAGTGATCATTCTCCTGATATTTTGTGTATTCAAGAGACCAAACTCTTGATGGATTCTTTATTCACCTATTATCCCAATTTTTGGTGGATTGGTCAGTGCAAGTGTGTTGGCACCCTGGGGACTACTGGGGGTCTTGCTATGTGTTGGGATCCTAGGAAAGTTTTGCCAATCCATTGGATGTCTTGCACCTCAGCCCTCTCAATGATTGCTTCCTCCATGGAGATGGGCAAGATGATTTTGGTCACCAATGTGTATGCCTTGGTTGATCTCCTAGGTTAGCTTAGGCTCTGGGAGCACATTCAGTATGTTAGAAGCTACCATCCCTTTCTGCCTTGGATCATAGCTGGAGATTTTAATTCTATTCTTAGCCTAGAGGAGAAGAGAGGAGGAATTCCCCAGTTGGGACTTTCTTCAAAGCTTCTTCGACAGAGCATGGAGGATTTACATCTTTTGGATGTTAAACCCCTTAGTGGAACCTTCACATGGAACAACAAAAGGACTGGGGAGGTAGCTATTTAAGAATGCCTGGATAGGTTTCTTGTCTCTTGTTTCTTACAATCTAGATCCATCTCTCTTTCTTTCAAAATTCTTGACTGGCGGGGGTCCGACCATTGGCCTATTAAGCTATCTTCTTATCAGATTACTGCTCCTAAGAAGCCTCCCTTCAAGTTTCAGTTGATGTGGTTTTGAGAATCTTCCCTTCATGATCTAATGGCTCACTGGTGGAGGCATGGAGGTCTGAATTATGGCACAACTATGTATTCCTTTTCTAATAAGCTTCAGTATGTTAAAAGAAAATTGTAGTATTGGAATAGCCATTACTTTAACAACCTCCATAGTATGAAGAGGAGAGCTCATGACCAGCTGGATGCCATCACCAGGCAAATTCAGGACCTTGGCTTGTCTAAAGACCTTCGCTCAGCTGAGTTACATGCTTCTACAGATCTAGCAGAGTGGGAACTCTGAGAAGAGATCTTTTGGAAATAGAAGGTCTGTGTTGATTGGCTCTAGGAGGGGGACAAGAACATGGCTTTTTTCCATAACTCAGTGCAGAACTGACGTAATAAGAGCTTCATCTCCTCCCTAATTACTATGGATGGTAGGTGCCTGACTTCCACCTAGGACATAAGCAGGGAAGCTATTCGGTTCTACTCTGTACTCTTTTTAGTGGAAACCCATCTAGATCAACTAGCAAAAGATACTATTTTATCCTGTATTCCTCCTCTTATGATAGTAGCAATGAATGATTCCCTTATGTGGCCTATCAATAGAGCTGATCTGGAGGGAGTTGTTTTTGGCATGAAGAAAGGCAAGGCCCCAGGCCCAAATGGATTCCCTATTGAATTCTTCCAAGAATTCTGGGATGTCATTAATCAAGACCTTATGGAGGTGGTCTAGGAGTCTTATTTCAACAAAGATATGCTTTGGGCTTTGAATGCTACTTTTCTAGTGCTTATCTCAAAGAGAGAATAGGTTAATCAGTTGGAGTGTTTTAGACCCATTGCTCTTTGTAATGTGGTGTACAAAATCATCACTAAGCTCATTGTGGAAAGGCTTAAAGCATGCCTTCCTATACTCATCTCTGAGGAGCAGGGAGGCTTTGTGGTGGGTAGGCAAATTTTGGATGGGGTGGTCATAGCTTCTGAAGATATTCATTCCATGAGCACTTCTTATGAGCGAGCGATGTTTATTAAGCTTGATATGGTGAACGCCTATGACAGGGTTAGTTGGGGATTCTTGCATAAAATTTTAGTGGCTTTTGGCTTCAACTGAGACTGGATCTGCTGGGTTCTTAGCTATGTGATGACTCCATCCTTCTTGATTCTCATTAATGGATCCCCCTCAGAGCTGTTTGGTGCTTCTAAAGGGCTTTGCCAAGGAGACCCACTCTCCTCATATCTATTTATTATTCTGGTAGAGGGCCTTAGGTGACTTATCAATCTTCAGATTTCTCAGCATATGCTTCAGGGCTGGCACTGGGGGAATGGAATACCTACTTTGTCCCACCTCCAATTTGTTGATGACACTTCCTTTGTGGGGAGAGCATAGATTCAAGAAGCTAAAGCTCTTCAGCTTACCCTGGACACTTATTTGGCTGCCTATGGGCAGAAAATTAATACCACAAGTCCTCCATTGTGTTTTTCAACACCTTGGAGCCTATCTAGTGGAGAATTATGGCTATTCTAAGGTTTTAGCTCCAGTCTCTTCCAATCACCTACTTAGGCATCCCTATTATGGTGGGTAGATAGTTGAGACTCTTCTAGAAAAATGTGCTAGATAGACTAAGACAAAAAGTTAATCATTGGACTCACAGGTGGCTTTCTACGACAAGCAGGGTGACACTTCTACAAGTGGTGATCCACACCCTCCCCATCTACCGTAGCATGGTGTAGGCTGCCCCGGTGTACTTCCTTAAGGAATTTGATGCTCTTTCTCACCAATTTCTATGGAGCAGAAATTTGCAGAACTCTAAATGGAGTTTGATTAATTGGGATACGGTTTGTTAGCCAAAAAAGGCTGGCGGTCTTGGGCTGCGCTCAGCAATTCTAAGCAGCCAAGCTCTAGCTACCAAACTTTACTGGCATTGGTGCTCCAGTCCAGCTCACCTTTGGGCCCGAATTTTGGCTTTTAAGTATTATCTGGGAGTTGATCCAGTGGAGATCCCAAGACTTCCCCTGGAGGGAAGAGGGTCGATGATATGGGATACCCTCAAGTGTGGAACACATCTGGTGAAGCATAGCCTATTTTGGATCTACAATAGGGGATCAGATGCTCTTTTTTGGAGTGAATCCTGGGATGGGTTTTCCCCTCTATCTTCTCATCCACATTTGTAGCTGCTAAGTGAGTCCTTGTTAGCTACTGGGTGGAACATGGTGGGGCATTATAAAGAGGCCATCAGGATTGGCAATGTGGTGGGATTTCAGTGGAAGCAACTTTCAGACTGGCTATTGGGTGGCCACATGGTAGAGCGATGAGAGCTCACCTAGATCTTGGCATCAAGGGAATGTAGCTTCTTTCAGGAGAGATGTTTTAGCCTGGGGCGGAGACCCATCCAGAAAATATTCTATATCTTTTGGATATCATGATTTGCATAAGCAACTTTTTGGCGAAGTTATTGTCACATGGGGGAAGAAGGTTTGGAACAGTTACTCATGGCCTAAATGTAACTTTTTTCTCTAGATTTTAGCATATAATAGGTGTCTTACCTGGGATAATCTATGCAAGTGGGGATTTCAGGGGCCATCTATGTGTGTTCTCTACCACAGTAGTGAAGAAACCATCTCCCACCTCTTATTTCAATGCCCATTTGTCAGATAGATTTGGCACTTGTGGTGGGATGTGTGGGCTTGCCCGTGCTGGCATGTTGCCTCCTTGATGGAATTTTGGGATAGATTGGGGCATCCTCCCTCTCAGGCCTTACTTTGTCAAGTAGCCTGGTGCATTGGTCTTTCATTTATTTTGTGGCACACATGGCTGGAAAGGAATAGGCAGATATTTTAGGGGATTAGTTCTGACCTCAGTATCTTGTGGGGAAAGATCACAGGCATAATCTTAGAGACCATCCACGCCAAGTGTGAGAAGGCCACATATTTGGGAGAGGATGATGCTAGGATATTTAAATGCATGACTACCATCCTCCCTAGCAACGTTTCTGACACCCCTTTCACCCCTATGTGTGGATAGAGATAGCCTTTACGGCCTGTCAATAGGATGGGTCGATGGTCACCCCCAGCGGCTGGCATCCTCAAAGTCAACATGGATGGAGCATCATGGGAAAATCTTGGTCCAACAGGGGTCAGCAGAATAGGATGTGATAGCATGGGGAAGGTGCAATTTTTGTTTTCTACTAACAAAGGTGTTCAGACGAATAACATCATGGAAGCTCTTGTGATCTTAATTGCCATTCAGCAGTGTTGCTATCTGGGATGGCAAAGAATTATTTGTGAATCTAATTCACAGGTTGTGGTTAATCTTCTGAAGAAGCGAGATTTGGAGATGAATAATTGGCATTTGGCTGGAGTGGTGCAATAGGTACTTTAGCTTTGTAATTCTTTTGAATCTGTGACTTTTATGTATATACCCCATGAATGGAATGGGGTAGCTGACTGTTTGGCCAAATGGGCCTCCAAGCACAGACCACCTTGGAATGTCTCAGATCAGGGGATGCTACCCCTTGACTTACCCCAAAAGTTAGGTTAGCTTATTGACCAGGATAATACTGTGTAACTTTTCCCATTTTTAATAAGATTTTTACCCCTGTTTAGTTAAAAAATATTGTCTTAGAATTTTTCATTGGATTTGAAATCAAATGGATGACATAATGGCATACAATTGACAATAAGTTTAGCATTGGTTCAAACTTTGTAAAGAACATTGACTTGGTTTTAAATGAAAATTGGTATTCAAAGGAAAAGCATTTTGGTTCAATTTTGGTATCCTAACAACATTGTTTGAACAAAAAATATAGGTATGGAGACCAATTTATAACATGTCACTTTAATTTAAATTGGAATTTATGAAGAGTAACACCTCATCATGTGCATATAAAATGATTTTGGTTGGTTTGATTTGGTCCTAAGTATAAACTTAGATTTGACACAACAATCAAGTAACAACACAAGAATCACAAGGATATTTAGTAACCAATATGGATTTACATCACATCTATTGAGATTTATGAAACACTTACCTTGAGAGAGAATTAAAATTTTAAATTCTCATTAAATAAATTATTGCAATTATTGGTAGAGTTTTTACACCTTCTCTCTCAAAGTTTATATAATTAAGGAGATCTTTTGGGTATGTTACCTTTTCAACCTTGCATCAATGAATGATCCATAGAATAAGAGGAATCTATGGAGTAATCCAATATCAATCCATTCATAATAGGTTTTTGTCCCTTTACAACCATGTTAGTTATAAGGGTCTCAGTGAAGTGCTACTAGATTTGGGGTTTGCTTACTATTTTTTTATATGGTCCCTATATACCTCATGGTATGTGTGAAAAAATAAATCAATGAAGATTTTCAATGTTCTTGCATAGATTACTCATTCTTAGGGTACCACACATGAACCTTGAGTATTGGAAATAACTCCTCGAGGTTGTTTTCCTCACATGACTTTATGCAAGCCCAAATCCAGGTCTTCATAATGGTGCATTCCTCAATTTATATATCCCACCAGATAAGTGGGGTTTGGTATGATTCTAGGATGTCACTTCCTAGGTCAAACACCCTTAAATACTTATGGGAAGATGATGAAATCCACCCCACTAAGTCAAATGAAAGATATGGTAAAATGCAAGTAGGAACTTATATATTTCTAAGTCACCCAATAGGGGATAACATACATGCAAAAAAACACACACAATACAATCAAACTTTCAATAAATTAAATAAATTTGAAATTTAACAAGTTTTGTTAAATCCAAATTAAAGTGTAGATTTGTTTTGTCCAAATTGATATGTGAGATAGAATTGAATTATTTGGACTCAAAACACCACTCTTTGATCAAGGACCTGAAACAAAAAATGATTAAAATCTTGAAGAAAGTGGTTTTGATCCAAAAGGATTTTGAAATTGGGTTTTGTTTAACTCTTGTCCCCAAAAAAATGTTTTCATTATTACACAAACTGATTTCACTTATAAGTGCCCCAATTTTGTTTCTTGAAACCTGCATATAAAATATAAATTAGTTAGGATAATTTCACTATTGACTAAGATGATTTCATTGATGCATTCAATTATTTCATTGTTGACTTGAATGATTTCACTACTTCTTGGGATGATTTCACTTCTTCAGATAAATTATCACTACTCGAGATCATTTCACTACTACTTGAGATGATTTATCTACTGCTTAGAATGGTTTTATTGTAGATAGAAAACCAATAGAATGATTTCAGAATAAGAGGTTTACAATTTTGCTAACATATTCAAAAAATTTAATGATGAGATATACAGTTTCTTAATTTCACAAAAAATATAGAAAATATAAAGGAAATGATTTCATATTTTGTAATCAATTTAGATAATGGTAAATATGATTTCATTATTGTCAAGATTATTTCATCAATTATATACATAATTTAACTATTGGGACTTGTTAGGTAGAAAACACAAAAAACTTGTTAATATGATTTCATCATTTTGAGATGATGTCACTAATGACCTTAGTAATTTCACTATTTTCCTTGACAATTTTACTTGTCCCTATTAAATTCACTGATATGCAGTCACATATTCATATTTTGCTTCTGAATAGGTTTTGACATATTTTTAGAATAAAAGAGAGAAATCATGTTTCTAGAAGGCCAATTATGGTAATTAGAAGAATGGTAGATGTCTAAAATGAGCTATGGGATGCATCCAATCCTTCAAAAGGTCCCACTAGGTGTTCCATCATGTAGATCAAGTTTCTAAGAGGGGTTAATCAATTTTAGTGAATAAATCCAAAATAACTTGAAAACATAATTACTCAATCCCAATCCCTAGGGTGAGATAGGATAATAAAATAAGAAATGCAAATTAGAAGGATATAAATAACACTTTTACCTCCCTTGAAGATATGCTTGAAAATTTGTATAAAATAGTTTGAGCTTAGTTTGTAGATGTAGGAGTCATTTCCCACACTCCACTCCATTCCATTGACTTTACCCTATGACACCACCTATATGAGTCCATAATTTAATTTTATATTTTTATAAAATAGGTTATTACAAATCCATGGAATTTCCTATTAAAGGAATGATTAGGATAATTTAATTAAGGTGATTAATTAGAAATTATAAGAAAGGTAAAGTTTTCAAGTTTTTTTTAATTAAGCATTCACTTAATTAGCCTGAGAAGACACTTGTAAAGGGATGATTAGAATAAGGATGAATAAGATAAGATAAATTATGCAAGATGATCAATTAACCTAATTAGGGATCTATCATTACGATTTTGGTTTAAATTTTTAGTTGTATGGGTAAATTTGGAATACTGGGAGAATGTTAGTTAAGCTTGTATGTGATTGGGGAAAAAAAATTGAACATATTTTAGACATGGAAATGGTTAAAATGAAGAGTCTACAAAGAGAAGCTAAATTGAGGCTGACCAATGTTCTATTTTTCAAAGACTGAGTTATTGGACCAATAACACTTCTTTACCTATGGTAATGTAGTTGAAATGAAAACTATAAAGACTGGAATTTTAGGCAATTTTAACATAATTGTGGCTATAAAAGATTCAAAATAACAAATTATAATGGAAATTTTAGGATATGAAATTAGGCCAAAAATGTCATTTTTATAGAAAGTGTTGGGAGCTTTCATGGGGGAGTTCAACTAAGTCCAACTAAGATTTAAACTTGAGATAAACTAAAAATAGTTGAAAATACATAAGGGAGTGAGTTGGGCCTAATTAGAGCCAAACTTAGAATGGAGTGAATAATAAATGTGACAAAAATCATGCAAAATGCATCAAAGAATGATTAATGAGAGATAAATTTGGGAAATAGTTACAAGGAGATATAACTAACACTTTATACAAGGCTGTTTGCAAAATTTCCACTCTGAGTGACATTATAATTGCACTAATTCATAAAACAACCCTTATTTTAATATAAAACTGCACCCTTAAGCCAAAATCACTTCCTATATTACAAAATCACCATGATAGTTGTGTAATTAGAGGGGAAGTTATTTAATAGAGGTGGAGGTTTCATCACTTAGAGAGGTGGTTTTGTCTTACATGGGATGTTTTTAAAACAATCTAATAGAGGATGTGGAAATAAAATAAATGGGACTAAAATGGGTCAAGGGAGGAGTAATTATGTAGAAGGAGGGAAAGGTTCTAAAGAGTTCCCTATGGAGCATAAAATAAGTGATCATTTCATCATCATCAAATTTGTATCGAGAGTCTCATATTGTGTAAAATTTAGGTGCATATAGATCTCTATCCTTAGGAAACTATGATACTTGATATTCATATTCCTCATTCCAAGCAGCCTAAACTTACTATTAGACTAATCCACACTTACAATTTAGCTAAATTTTCTCCTTATATAAGGATACTCTTTTAGGACTATCCTTCTCACCATTAGTGTTTGAATATACAAACCACATCCTCTTACTAAACAATGGTGAATTGTTCAAATTAAAATTCACATACTAGGTTTTCTTTCACATTTTACAAGTCCAATTGGAATAATTCTTAATAATATCACTGTATAGATATAATTTCTATCCTTTTGAGAGGAGGCTATCACTTCTACAAATTACCAAATTATTATAACTATGCATTGAGAGGAAGGCATATATTATCCCTAATTATAATTACACACAACCTAAACATCCTTGAACTAAGTATGAATTCACCCTTAAGGTCACTATTCATTGTTTAAACACTTAATTTAAATAGGAATGTACCAACATATATCATTTCACAAATATTTCATGCACACTGCCATAACATGGGACAATTACACGGAGTTTGACATTTCTTTGAAATATTGGTATGTAGGTAGTGTTCAACATAGGGGTGTTGAGGTCAATCACAAATTCATTCACTAACATTTTTTCCCCATTTATTCCATTTATCCTTCATTTCTTATTGAAGTAGGGTTATAAGTGGAGAATAAGGCACATAATCATTTACATATTCAATAGTGTGACTCAATCATACATACATGAACTAGATGTGAATCAACACTTACCATATTTCACATAGAGGGGAAAAAATCTACCAAATGTTAGTGAATCCTATAGACACATGCCAAGACAATTCAACCTTGTACAAATAGCATGGCCTTATCCTTGGTAGATGTAAAACCCCATTATAGATTCAAAATGACCTCACATAGACATATAGTCATTTATTAGTCACATTCATATTATTTCATGTTTGATTTATAGATAAGTCATTACTATTTGGTACTTTCCCATTTTAGCATATTTCTATAGTTATCAAATTCCAAATCAATTTGTGTGATTTATTGCATATCTTATGCATTCTTATTTTATGCAATGATTTATCATGATTAGGATTTAATATATATCTATCCTAAATATTGATAAAACATATTGGTGAACCTATATATTAATTGAATATTGAAAACCATAATCATCCATGTTGATATGGTTTCTTTAATTCTTTTTATCATTTCCAATTGTTTTATTAAGGTTTTCAGATTTGGTAAATTCTTTATTAATAACAATCCTCCAAAGTTTACATTTCATACTTTATGTAATCTAATAAAAAAATTTTACTTCTCTTAGAAGAAGTGCTAGATCGAGTAGTACTCAAGTTGACCATACTCGTATTTATTTTGATGAGGACTATAATATAATTAATAATAAAATTATATCATGACCCTTAGATATTAATAAAAAACCTTAATATGTATAAGTTTATGAAAACACACTAAAAAATGAACAATATAATCAAGACAACATTGGCTTTCAATAATTTTAGCATCAATATGTAATGACACCTATAGGTGATGAAAAACAAGAGTTTCATAAAGTAAAAATTATTAATGAAAAACAAGAGTTTCATAAAGTAAAAATTATTAATAACTTTCAAGAATTAATCCATGAATAGACTCATGATTATCATACAATTTTGTAAACTTTTTGGAAATACAAAGTGCAAGCATGGCTAATACATCTTAAAATTTAACTGTTATGGGTTCTTTAAATTTTTATACACCATTAAATATAATTTTCTTACCAACATATACTATTAGGGTAACCCAAGGGTTTAAATAGGCTAATATTCTAATTCCTACTTAGAAATTTGAGACACCACAAATGGTTAGCACACATTCTATTCTTGATTTACAATCCCTTATGTAGATCATTCTAGCTCAACAAACTAAGGTATTTCAAATGGAAAAAAGTGTTGTAAAACCTAAAAAAAAAATTAATTGAAAAAATCTATTACATAATCCATCAGATCAACATATTTCATCATATCCATTACCAAATATTTTTGAGGAAACTAAGATTACATTGTATCATGGAAATGGTGACCTCAAAAAATATTTGATAGATTTTCATGTAGCATATTAAGACTATGAAAATATAGGTTGTTGACCAAGTTGTTTCCTAGAACCATAAAAGAGTATGGTCTAAGATGGTTTTATGATTTACCACATTAGCTAGTTCATTCATTCAATCCTTTGGTATATTTGTTCTTCACACATTTCTTAATGAACATAAGTGAAAAGATTCAATATGCTTAGAATGCTCAAGTCAAACAAAAATATAATGAATCATATGAAAGATAAATAATTTGAAGACATATTAAAATGGAGCTTGTTTCCTCCTATACATGAATCTATTATGTTTAATTATTTTTTATCATTCATGGATTTATGTCACATAGTTAAAGAAAGAGGGGTCAAGTTTTTGGAAATTAATAATATAAAGTATGTAACCAAACTAGTTTCTACTCATCATGCAAAGAATCTGAGTAATCCACCATATAATGTGAGACCAAATCAAAATAAGAGTAATAAAAATGAAATAGTGAATTCATTTTAATAAATAACTCTATGCATTATATTATCAACTCCTGTAAGGATATAATTTACCAACTTTCCATAAAATCCCTACAAGGTATGAAAAAAGTTATTGGAATGCAAACTCATATCAGTCCCTCCCATTAAATATGTTGATGTGAGTAAGCTTCTTCCTTAAGTATTTGATATAAATATATATTTTTATTTTCATAGAGCATCAGGGCATACTAAAAATAGATGCATTAGTTTGAGACATAAGATCCATGATTTGAAAGATCATAACATCATTGATGTGAGCACATCTACTAACAATACAAAGGCACAATAAAGTGAGTGTATAAAAATGAAGATATTTAGTGATACTTATGATAAAAATACATGTCAATAAATAATATATAAATTATAAGTGAATTACACATATAGCGCACACCCTCCACTAACTTATTTCTCATATGGAGACCTAACACATTTGAATGTAGTCATTGATACATATCATGTTTTAGTACCATATAGAGAACTCATCACATTCACATAACATGAGATAGTTGACGATGATTTTGAATTGAAATATTTAATAATTTGAGATTACATTTATCTAAACTTATATAAAATGTCATGATTGATAATGGTTTAAGTGTGAATATGTTCACTACCACACTTCTATAAAATTTTGGATACATAAATATGGGTATCCTTCCTATAAAAATAGTAATAAGAGGATCCAATGACCATATTCATAGTTCTATTAGTGAGATGTAATTATGACCATAGGTTGGTACTACATATGTGTCCACCAAGTTTATATAAGTACCTAGTGTAGGAGTCTTTGTTATGTTATAGGACTTCTTTGGATTCAACAGCTTTGTATAGTTTCTTCTACAATACATAGATGCTTGAAATACATATTTGATAATGAAGTTTTCAAAACCAATTATATTCCATATGAATACCTAATCCAACCAAATTTAATTATTCCTACACAATATATTTCATTTGAACAAACTAAAATTTAGATAATTCAGAAGCAAGTGGTTAAGTTTCTAAGGAGTTGTATCCTTGAAAACCACTAAATTAATGATTTATCATAGATTTTAGAGATCCACTCTCTACTCCAACACATACTAGATTAGTATTACAAGGCATTAAGAGTTTTCCATAAAGAACACCAACACAAAATTCATAAACTCTATGATGGGTTTCAAAGAGTCTAAGAGTTAACCATACTAAATGACATACACAATATACTATAAATTATCATCATGATAGTGGCACTTATGTTATAGAGTCATACTAGTTTTTAGATTTCAAGTTGTGATAAATTAATTCAAAGGGGCATGATACTTTTCATTAACAATAGGTCATCCTTTTTATGCTAGATATAATAATTATTGATTGTGAGGATCTTGTGGGAGTCATTGGTTAATATGTTCCTTTTTTATATACATATATTTAACAATACAAAAAATTTAAAATATTTCATAATTTCTAAAAAACTCAAGACCTATGCATGAATGTATATATATATATATATATATATATATATATATATATATATATATATATATATGCTTCACAAGTGCACTTGAGTGAGTTATAGAACATATAGGTTATCACTTCTAGATGTAGTTGTAAGTGGAGATATTGTCTCAGACCCAAAAAAATTACACATATAAAACTAATATAATCTAATTAGTCATGCACCACTCTTATTTGATTCCACTGGACTTGTCCTAGTAAAAATAAGATTTACTTTTTCAAATTCAAACCATCCCAAGACTTTTAAATTTGTCTACATCTTATCAAGTTCATTAGGGTCATATTTTACGTAGGTTATATCACTCTATGGCTATCCCTATTGTTCCTACTTCAGTACATTTGTTACATCTTGATTAATGCCAAACAAACCTGATGGATTATCCATGGAAAACTATAGTTTTCAAATTTATATTTGGTTATATTTTTTATTAAGATTGAGATTTATGCTATTTAGGGATAATAGAATGTTGCTTAGTTAGATGAAAATACATGATTTATTATTATGAGCTTGTTTGTATATGCATTTACATTTTAAACATATTAATATATTATTTCAGTATATATTATTGCTTTATGATTATCATGTGATATGATCTAATTACCTATGTGTTTTGAGGTGGACGTAAGATAATTCATCCCTCAAACGTACCAATGGGAGAGCATCATCAGAGAAGATGAAGTAGATAGAGACATCATATGTTGATAGAGAACTAGTGAAATCTTACAAACACCACATAAGTGATTCATGTTAGATACATTGTGGTATGGTTATAATAGTCTATTTTGGGTGCTACTTGCATTAGATAGTCATTTTAGACATGATTTATAACATAGTTTAGTTAGTTATTTTTAATTATTCTTGCATGTATACCCATTTAAGACTGTAAGTAATGTTTTTTTATTAGTTAGACTAATTCAAAGTTATAGATTAATGATGTATCTTTAATCCATCATGACGTTTTAAAATGTTAATTTAATTAAGTAAATATATTAATTTTTATAATTATTTCTATCTAAAAAATTAAAAAGGACTAAAAATAAAAGAAATAGATAGAACAAAAAGGCATTAAATCATGCTTTAAAAAAAGAATATTAAAATATGTTTTAAAACCAAAAAGAGGAAAAAAATCATAATTAAAAAAAAGAGTCTTAAAATAAAATAAATATTTTAAATCAATTTAAAAATTATGCCCCTTTTTATCTCAATAAAGATAAGAAAAGGAAAGGATTAGGGAATAAAAGGATCAACATGTGAGGAGTTTGATATTATGGCATAAAGCTTTGAAGTAGAGGGAAATCTTGGGAAATGAGAGTTTGCTAAAATTTGTTCTATCGTAATGGATCCAAATAGAATTAAAGCCAATAGGATTGATAGTACATATCAAAGAAAATAGCATGGTCTCTAGCAAATATAGGAGGTAGATGGACATGTAAAACTAAAGCCAAAGTCCCTAGTCTACAAGAAAGTCATTGATGCATCGAGACTATGAAATTGAGTTAGTTTCTCACCTCGGTAACACAAGTTGTCACCTCTATTGCCCTTTAAGCCAACAAGTTTTTTTTCACTCTTTTTTCAAATAATGGGAAGATAATTTTTGACTTTTAATATTCATAATTCATAAGTTTTATGAGACGTAGACTATGGCTACTTTGATTATATATATATATATATATATATATATATATATATATATATATATATATATATATATATATGCTTAGGTGAAGTTCATTTAATATAATCATGTTGTTACATGTATATTTGTGTATAATGATGATTATACAATATCATTATTTGATGGGTATAACATAGTGATATATATAATAGATCAAAAGGGTTTCTAATAATTTAGCAATTAATTACAGAATTGATAGAATCCAAGGGAAATAAATCTAAAAATTTAGGATAATGATGTAGCACATATTAGGACAATGACTTATCATCTCAGATTTCTAGTTTTATGAGAAGCATAGATTGAATGGTGAGTCACTCCCTATGAAAACTATAGATAATCTGATGCTTAAAAGGAATTAATTTGCCATTTGTCAATGAACTTAGGTGAATGGTTGAACATAGGATATTAGCTGAGATATAAAGTTATAAAATATCAATTTATGGTTATAATTTTATGTTGGTGTTGATTGATGTTGAATCAAATTATACATTTAGATGAATGGTTAAGTCACTATATAGCACACTAGGTCTATTAGAAATGATTAGATTTACACTATGATTTCCCATTTTTCAATGCTAGTGGTCTATCATATATAATGCTGAACAATATGATATAATGGTGCCTATTTGAATATATAGAAAATCTAGGTGTAATTTATTTGATCGTATCATACAACAATTTATACATAAACCCATATAGTGATTTATATAGTTAATTACATAATATTTATTGTAACGTAATATATGCTCAACTGAGTGAAAAATATGGTTTCATTACATAAAATAATTCCAATTGCTATAATTAATCCCCAACCAATTTAAGGAAAAAATGGATCACTTTTCTATTGTCTTAGTGATCTAATTTTAGTTGAAAAAATGGAGTCACTGGATAATGGTTGGGTTGTTGTAATGCTGAATACTAGTGTTTATATATTTATAAAATTCTAATTAAGTATTTTATAATCACCATATTAGGTATTGTGTCACCCTACTTTCTTGTTCAATAGTATAATATGTATACTTGTGAAAGAATTTAATCAAATTAAAAATGAGATGCTGAAAGTATAAATAAACAATTAATAGAAAATGGGCATCACCACATTCTCCTTTAAAACTAAATGTTTTATTAAATGGTTGGCTACTATATGAATGCCTTTTGCCATGGGGTTTGGTAAAGCCATGAGTTAGTGTTGTAAAAGAACAATATTATGTTTATAAATCCATTAAGGTAACTAAACTAATATTTTTTTAAAGGATCTATTCAAGGAATATGGATTTTCTAGTGGAAACCAAAATATAACAGTAAAACTAATGTGTATTAGTTTATTTATATGGGACTAGATATTGTGTTCATTTCATGGTTTAAGGGAGGAACTATGACGTAGAATTAGATATGTACATGTACTTTTATAAAGGGACTTAAAATTTATTAAACAAGAATGTTAGTAGTATTGCATAATCCATTTTCTCATTATTTTAAATGAAGGAATAGTCTCATAAATTCACAGTTGGGAATATGTATAACTATAGATGTTATGTAAGGTTATTGAATCAAGGACCTTTAAATTTTTTAATGAGACATAGGGAGAATAATAAATCTAATGTATTCTTTGCTATAATGGGTACATATTACTTTTGTTAATTTGAACTACAACCTTGGAACCAAACGTAACATAAAAATAAGTTCTGGCAATCTTCATAAAAATTATGGGTCTTTATGTTCATTAGAGAGTATTCTCATTGTTGTGTATTTCCACAGGTGGATTATAATTGATGTTGAGTATTTGGGGATAATAAAACTTATTGAATGTGAGATTGTAAACCTCTAGACATAGTAAAAACTAGTTAGATTACTCTATATGTTTCATGGAAATGGAGTTTTATTGAAATTATAAATTTATTTTATATTATCATTTTTATATTATATTGGCCAAGTATTATTTTGAGAATCATAAATGTTAATAATGTCATTATATTATTGAACATATTTATGTATAAAAGAAATTGAACAGTTAAGTGTATTAGAGTTTCTTGGTTAAAACCCACAAGTGAAAGGTGGGTTACTTTTGCATAGCATTGGAGTACATGTAGGGGGTATCAGTTTATGATGTAACAATACTCTTATTTAGTAGTTATACCTATATTTTAATAGATAGATAGGGTAATTCATCAAGTTTCTTAGAACCCAAAAACTATAACCACTAGAGCAATCACCTAAAAATAAATGGGTCATTAAAATGAAAAAGTCATAATGGGTTTATGAATTATCTAACTCACTACTAATAGTATGATTGATTATTAGTCATATGTATTCAGTGTGAAATAATCATGTGTAGTACATACTATGAGAGTGTAAATATGTTTAGTTATACTTAACATATAATAGTGCATCATGATACATATTTATATGTTGTGTTGTTTTGGAATGCTTTTATGCAGTTTAATTTATGCTATACCCAGGTGGTATAATTTTGTGTTGTTTATTTATTATGGATTGTATGATTCTTATAATTTGTAAGTTTGGTGTATGTGTTGTTATGTAGTTAGGAACCTATGATTGTATGGGATATCATAGGTTACTACAATATAAATGTATGTTGTACCTAGGTGGTACTTATGGTAGCTATTATACCTAACTCATATCTACATTTTTATATATACGGTATGCATGTTGGTTATTGATATGGATAGTGTGTGTTGGTGTAGTTGGTAAGACTTGTATAAGCATGTAAGAAATCTTTGAGATTTTAGCAAATGTTGTGCTAGTATGATATTGTGTTTTGTGGGAATGATGACTTAATTTTTATATATAGTTATATGTATAACACTTGTATTTCCATGTATTTTAGACTACTACATATGACTGATTATGTGAAATTGGTAAACAAGTCTTAAAACACTAGACTATGGTAATATGGATTGCCATAGGGTGTAGATAACTAGAAACCAATTATATTATTTGAAGTATATAGTTAAATTGTATGTTTACCTAGGTGGTATTTTTATGATTATTATTTCTAGTATGGGATAGAAAATTATGAAATATTCATGCATATATTTGGCAGACTAAACATATGTTGTTATTACTCTTTTATATATCATGTTGTGTAATGAATTTGATAGTTGGATGTAAGTTGATGAATCTTATGGTTGAATTATATTTGACCAATTTGCATTGTTAATTTGGAGTAAGGAGTGAGATAGACTACACTGGCTTATTGGAATTATAATATTAGATGAAGGTAGTTTGATCAAGTGGTGTGTATGAAATTGATTTATTTAGATCATTATCATTTATTATTCATAAAACTTTGGGCCAAAGTATGTTTTGTGAGACATTATCATTTCATGAGTGTGATTCAAATGTTTGTGTGATATATTGCAATAGAATAGATCTATATGACACATTACATGTTTAGTTTTGAATCATAAAACACATGTGTACTTGCTAGTCTCTTTGGATTCTCATGCCATCACTATCTACTCATCCATAAAGGGAGGGCCATTCCCTGATGGGATAGTGTAGGGGATCATTGGTCTATGGTTGGGTGTAAAATCACTCAGATGATGCTTTCCCTCCCCATAGTAGTATTATTATTGAGATGACACTTGAGATTGCCACAGCTACTGGAGAGTCCAGGGAACTCATGCTTTAGGGAACCATGTATCTATATATATTATATTATATTTATAAATGAGTTTTAATTAATTGTTATTATAATTCAATAGTGGTGGTTGTAGACTCATTTCACTTGTAGCTGAGTTAATATAATTACTTTTTATATTCACAATATGACATGTACTCTTATGATATTAGAGATCAGTATTATGTGATGTATAATACATGTTATTATCACCTAGTGTAATTATTATGGTCTCTATAGATTCTCATGGTGTAATCTATTTTTCATAAATGTGTTAAGTAAAAAAAAATCAGTTATTTCTATGTCTAACTCAATGGATTTTTTACATGTGGTATCAAATTTTTGGCTTAAACTCTAGGACCTAATGAGTCAATTAGTATTTTAGTTTCTTTTTGCTCACCAGAATGAACCTAGTGACATGAAATTTGCATTGGTATTTATACTTGTGGTGTTTCAATGTGGAACCATGATTGGAGTTTTGTGACATTCATAAAATGTGTGTGAAACATTGATTATGTACCCTTAAGAGCACTCATACTCCTTTGACTTATTTAGGATATTGTTTTATTGAGCATCCCAATGGTGATGGTTGTATTTGAGACTTAGGTAGATGAGTATATATCATAGTTCATAAGTTATGAACAAAACCTTTCTACCATAGTTTTGTCACTTAGATCAAACAACTCAAGTGTGTTAGATCATTATTGGTAATCAAGTCACCTTTACCATTTATGTTTTGTATTTGTGACTATTTTATATGAAAGAGATGCTTCTCACTAAAAAATATGTGTTTAGGTTGTGTCTATATTCATAAATCTTAGGAGTGGAAAATCTCATAATACCATTTTTATTTTAGTACCACATAGGGCAGTAGAAATATTCTTAGTAGAGTGTTGTATTGCTAGATCATTCCTTTATGTTAGGAGTTTGTTTATGGAATTTTCACTCTTAAGGTATGTGGTGTCATCCCTCTTAGTTGGATTAGAGGTGATTCATTATCATCTTATTCTCATTTGACATTATTATGATGTTGCTAAAAGGAATCATATATGCTTAATGTTGATTTAGTATTATCTTAAATGAGAATTATTTTTGAATGTTGTTTGAGTATTATCCCTTAGAATTTGTGGGAGAATGTTTTCTATTCTTGGTGAGAGATAATTTTTAAGATTGGATGGATGGACACATTTTTATGTTGGCATATCTTTCTCCTAGTTGTGGAAGTAAATTGAGATACCATACAAGATTGGGTAAGTAGGTAGTGTTTTGGAAACATTGAGTTATGGTATTTTATTTTTACCTTGTGGGGGTATGTAGGAGTTTTTGAGATGATAGTTCTCTAATTTTTCTTATAACTCTTAAGATTTACTACTTTATCTAACTTGTGATTTCAATACCACGTGAGGTGGAAAACCTTGACCTATATATTAAATTTAATACTAGGAATTATAAGTTGATTATAAATAGTATAATGTTATACACTCATGACTAGATTAACATTTGCTCTTTTTTTACTTAAAACATGTTGTTTTTAAAGAGTTATTTTTATACCTATCACCAAAATAAAGTAAGGTTTAGGATGTGTAAAACATCTTGTCAATCTATAGGTTGGAATGAACTTTTAACATGTGTGCTAGTTGAGCAAATAAGGAGATATTATTTTGTTTATTCCCATATAAGGTTGAAAGAACGATGTGATTTTTTGCCTATATATTTTATTTTAATTATATAATTATTTCCTTTTAATTATGAACAAAATAAAATAAGTTAAATGGTGAAATATGATACTAGTATGTCTAACTAGTAGTAAATTAAATACAATTATAAATTGATTGTATGATCTATTTTATATGTATGATGATACATCTAAAAACATTTAGCATGTAATAATACTTTCTATAATCTATTAGTGTGGATTTGTGGTTTATTGAACCTTGTACATTTTTTGGAGATCATTAGTTCATGGAGACCTAAGGGAAGAGTGGTAAATGTGGAACATGAGTTATAAGTGATAGGACAATATCCTACTTAGCCTCACATTAAATCAGATTGTTGGTACTGATTTAGATCGATAGATGGTCTTGTTGAATCCAAGATTTGATAGGCAAAAATTATTAAATTCAGTCATATGGCCATACACATGTATATAGTGGATATATATTCCATATGGATGAGTATTCCATGATTTTTGTATACTTTATATTTATCATTCCTTTTCATCATCATATTTGTCAGGAGCTCCATGGAGTGGTGACAGTATTAACATGTTATACTTATCTGAAGCTATGTAGGTTAGCGATAGTATTAATATATACACATTGTTTTTTACTAAGTTCCCTAATTACTTTTCTCTAGAATGAGGAAAAACACTCTCTGGGTTAAGGATATGTGTTGGGGGTTGGAATATTTTGTGGAAATCTCCCTGGTCATTTATTTTGGCTTGCATGATGATCTTGTATACTCTTATAAATTAGTGAAACTTTCACTAAGACATGTGGGACCTTTCATGGTAATAAAAGTGGTTAGTTGTGTAGTATATAGGCTTGTCTTGATGATTTTGAACCCTAGAGTGGTCATGATAGAATTAGTCAGAGTAAGTAATACTCACAACTAAGTTTGTTTAATTGAGAGATAATATTGAGTAGGGTTTTGTGAGACCAATACTTTAGAAATAATGCAACTTAGAGGAACTATGGTGAGTTTTTTTAGGTAACTTTCCATTTATTTGCTTAGTTTAACATTGTATATCATGTTATTGCTATGCTAATAAATGTTTTTGACTGAGAACTTATATTTGAATAAGTGTCATTAGGGGTGATGACTAGCGTTAGGGGGAAGGATGTTACATCTCGATTCCTCACCAGACAAACTTGTTGGATTATCTATGGAAAACTGTAGTTGAAAATTTTACATTTCATTATATTTCTAATTTAGCTTGAGATTTATTTTATTTTGGGATAATAGAATGTTTCTTAGTTAGATGAAAATACATGATTTTTTATTATGAACTAGTTTTTATATGTGTTTACATTTTAAACATATTAATGTAATGTTTTAGTTATATATTTTTTATTTATGAATATCATATGATATGATCTAATTACTTATGTGTTGTGAGGTGGACATAGGATAATTCATACCTCAAGCATACTAGAGGAAGATCATCATCAGAGAGGATGAAGTAGATGGAGACATCGTAGGTCGATAGAGAGCTAGTGAAATCCTGGACACACCATATAAGTGATTCATGTTAGATGTATTATCGTATGGTTAACATAATCTATTTTGGGTGGTACCTGCATTAGATAATCATTTTAGACATGATTGATAATATAGTTTAGTCAGTTATTTGTAATTCTTCTTGTGTGTATACCCATTTAAGATTGTTAGTAATGTATTTTGATTAGTTAGACTAATTCAAAGTTATGGATTAATGATGTATCATTAATCCATCATGATGTTTGAAAATGTTAATTTAATTTAATAAATATATTAATTTTTATAATAATTGGTATAAATTATTTATTGGCATCTAAAAAATTAAAAATAAAAGAAAAAAATAAAAAAGGCATTAAATCATGCTTTAAAAAAAGAATATTAAAATATCTTTTGAAACAAAAAGGAGGAAAAAACTCATAATTTAAAAAAAAGAGTATTAAAATAAAAGAAATATTTTAAATAACTTTAAAAACTACACCCATTTTTATTTCAATAAAGATAAGAAAAGGAAAGGATTAGGGAATAAAAGGGGTAGTGTGTGAAGAGTTTAGGATTATGGCATAACATCATGAAGCAGTGGGTTATCTTGGGTAATGAGAGTTTAGCACATGCTAGTTCTATTGTAATGGCTCCACCTAGCAGTAAAGCCAATAGGATTGATAGTAAATATCAAAGAAAATAGGACCAAGATGAATCCCTTCAGCATGGTCACCAATAAAAAGAGGAGGTAGATGGAAGTGTCAAACTAAATCCAAAGTGTTTACTCTAAAAGAGAGTCATTGAAGCATTGAGACTATGTAATTGAATTAATTTCTCAACTGGGTAACACACAAGTTGTCACCTCTATTTCCCCTTAAGACAACAAGTGCATTTTTCACTCTCTTTTCAAATAGCAGGAAGAGAATTTCAGAGTTTTAATATTCATAATTCATATGTTTTATGAGACGTAGACTATGGATGCTTTGAGTATGTGTGTGTGTGTATATAGATATAGATATATATATATATATATATATATATATATATATATATATATATATATATATATATATATATATATATATATGTATATGTATATGTATATATATATGTATATGTATATATATGTATATATATATGTATATATATGTATGTATATATATGTATATATATGTATATATATGTATGTATATATATGTATATATATATATATATGTATATATATGTATATATGTATATATATGTATATATATGTATATATGTATATATATGTATATATATGTGTATATGTATATATATGTATATATATGTGTCTATATATATATATATATATATATATATATATATATATATATATATATATATATATATATATATATAGGTGAAGTTAATTAAATATAATCAGGTTGTTACATGTATATTTATGTATAACGATGATTATACAGTAGCATTATTTGATGGGAATAACAAGTGATCTATATAATAGAGCAACAAGTTTTTTAATAATTTATAAATTAATTCCAACATTGATAAAATCCAAGGGAAATAAATCTAAAAATTTAGGATAATGTTGTAGCACATGTTAGGAAAATGACTTATCATGTCATATTTCTAGTTTTGTGAGTAACATAGACTAAATGACAAGTCACCCCCTATGAAAACTATAGATAATCTGATGCTTAAAAGGAATTAATTTTCCATTTATCAATGAACTTAAGTGAATGATTGAACATAGGATATTAACTAAGATATATAATTATAAAATGTCAATTTATGGATTTAATTTTATGTTGGTTTTGATTGATGTTGAATCAATTTATACATTTAGATGAATGGTTAAGTCCTATATAGTGCACTAGGTCTATTATAAATGATCATATTTACACTATGAGTTCCTAGATTTCAACTCTAGTGGTCTAGCATAAATAATGTTGAACAATATGATATAATGGTGCCTATCTGAGTATATAGAAAATCTAGGTGTAATTTATTTGATCATATCATACTATAATTTATACAGTGACCCATATAGCGATTTACATAATATTTATTGGAGTGTAGTATACGCTGATATGAGTGAATAATCTATTTTCATTACCTAGAATAATGCCAATCACTATAATTAACCCCCAACCAATTTAAGGATAGAATGGATTATCGTTCTATTATCTTAGTGATCTAATTTCATATGAAAAAAAGGAGTCACTAGATAATGGATGGGTATGTTATAACACTAAATAGTAGTGTTTATATATTTATAAAATTACATTTAACTATTTTATAATCACCATATTAGGTATTGTGTCGCCCTATTTTCCTGTTCGATAGTAAAATATGTATACTTATCAAAGAATTTAATCAAATTAAAAATGGGATGCTTAAAGTATAAATAACCAATTAAGAGTAAATGGCCATCACCACATTCTCCTTTAAAATTGAATGTTTTATTAAATGGTTGGTTATTATATGAATGCCTTTTGCCATGGCATTTGGTAAAGTCATGAGTTAGTGTTATAAAAGAATAATATTATGTTTATAAATCCATTAAGGTAACTAAACTATATGTTTTTTAAAAGGCTCCATTTGAGGAATTGGATTTTCTAGTGGAAAATAAAATATAACAGTAAAACTAATGTGTATTGGTTTATTTATATGAGACTAGATATTATGGTCATTTTGTGGTTTATGGGAGGAACTATTAACTAGAATTAGATATGTACATATACTTTTATAAAAAGAATTCAAAATTATTAAACAAGAATGTTAGTAATATTGCATAATCTATTTTCTCTTTCTTTTAAATGAAGGAATAGTCTCATAAATTCTCCATCGAGAATATGTATAACTGTATATTTTATGTAAGGTTATTGAATCAAGGACCTTTAAGACTTTTAATGACACATAGGGATAATAATAAATGTAATGTAGTCTTTTCTATAATGGGTATGGATTAACTATGTTAATTTGAACTAAAACCCAGGAAGCAAACATAACATAAAGACAAGTTTCAGTAAACTTCATAAAAATTATGGGTGTTTATGTTCATTAGAGAGTATTATCATGGTTATGTATTTCCATGGGTGGATTACAAACGATGTTGAGGATAATAAAACTTGTTGAATGGGAGCCTGAAAACCTCTATATGTATAGTAAAAACTAGTCAGATTACTCTCTGTGTTTCATGGAAATAGAGTTTTATTAAAATTATAAAGTTATTCTATATTATCATGTTTAGATTATATTGGCCAAGTACTATTATAAGACTAATAAAGGCTAATGATGTCACTATATTATTGAGCATATTTATGTATAAAATAAATTGAACAGTTAAGTGTATGAGTGTTTCTTAGTTAAAACACATAAGTGAATAGTGGATTAGTTTTGCATAGCATTAGAATACATGTAGGGGTATCAATTTATGATATAAAAATGCTCTTATATAGGAATTATACTTATAGTTTAATATATGGCTAGGGTAAGTCATTAAGTTTCTTAAAATCCAAAAACTATAACCATTTGGAGTAGTCTCTTAGAAGCAAATGGGTTGTTAGAATGAAAAATTCATAATGGGTTTATGAATTATTTGACTCACTACTTATAGTATGATTGAATGTGACTCATATGTATTCAGTGTGGAATAATCATCTGCATTAGAGAGTATTATCATGGTTATGTATTTCCATGGGTGGATTACAATCGATGTTGAGGATAATAAAACTTTTGAATGCAAGCCTGAAAACCTCTATATGTATAGTAAAAACTAGTCAGATTACTCTCTATGTTTCATGGAAATAGAGTTTTATTAAAACTATAAAGTTATTCTATATTATCATGTTTAGATTATATTGGCCAAGTATTATTCTGAGAATCATAAAGGTTAATGATGTCATTATATTATTGAACACATTTATGTATAAAATAAATTGAACAATTAAGTGTATGAGTGTTTCTTAGTTAAAACACATAAGTGAATAGTGGATTAGTTTTGCATAGCATTAGAATACATGCAGGGATATCAGTTTATGATGTAAAAATACTCTTATATATGAATTATACTTATAGTTTAATATATGGCTAGGGTAAGTCATTAAGTTTCTTAAAATCCAAAAACTATAACCATTTGGAGTAGTCTCTTAGAAGCAAATGGGTCGTTAGAATGAAAAATTCATAATGGGTTTATGAATTATTTGACTCACTACTTATAGTATGATTGACTGTGAGTCATATGTATTCAATGTAGAATACTCATGTGTAGTACATACTATGAGAGTGTAAATATGTTTAGTTATACTTAATGCATAATTATGCATTGTGATGCATGTTTATATGTTATGTTACTTTGGAATGCTTTTGCGTAGTTTAATTTAGGCTATATCTAGGTGGTATAATTTATTTGTTATGGATTGTATGATTCTTAGAATTTGTAAGTTTGGTGTATGTGTTGTTATGTAGTTGGGAACCTATGATAGTATGGGATATCATAGGGTAATACAGTATAAAGGTATGTTGTACCCAAGAGGTACTTAATGTAATTATTATACCTAACTCATCTACATTTGTTTTTATAGTGTATACATGCTAGTTATTGTTGTGGATAGTGTGTGTTGGTGCAGTTGGTAAGACTTGTATAAGCATGCAAGAAAACTTTAAGAGTTTAGAAAATCCTGTGTTGGTATGATATTGTGTTCTATGGGAACAATTATTCACTTTGTTATATATAGTTACATGTATAATTATTGTGTTTTTATGATCTTAGACTACTGCATATGATTGATTATGAAAAATTGGTAGATAAGTATTAGAACACTAGACTATGGTAATATGGGCTGCCATAGGGTGTAGATGACTAGAAACCAATTATATTATTTGAAGAATATATTTAAACTGTATGTTTACCCTAGTGGTATATTTATAATCATTATTTCTAGTATGGGATAGAAGATAATGAAAGATTCATGCATATGTTTGATGAACTTAACATATGATGTTATTACTCCTTTATATAGCATGTTGTATAATGCATTTACTAGTAGGATGTAAGTTGATGAATCTTTTGGTTGAATCTTATTTGACCAATCTACTTTGCTAATGTGGAGTAAGGAGTGAGATGGACTTCACTAGCTAACTGGCATTGTAATGTTAGATGAAGGCAGTCTGATCAAGTGGTGTATATGCAATTGATTGATCTAGATCATTATCATTTATTATTCATAAAACTTTGGGCCAAAGTATATCTTGTGAGACATTATCATTTAATGAGTGTGATTCACATGTTTTTGTGATATCTTTCAATATAATAGACTTCTATGATACATTGCATATTTAGTTTAGAATCATATAGCACATGGGTACTTGCTAGTCTCTATGGATTCTTATGCCATCACTATTTACTCATCCATGAAGGGAGGGCCATTCCCTGATGGGATAGTGTAGGGGATCATTGGTTTGTGGTTGGGTGGAAAAGTGCTTAGATGATGATCTCCCTCCCCACATTATTACTACTATTGATACAACACTTGAAATTACCATAAATATCAGAGAGTCTAGGGAACTCATGTTGCGAGGAGCCATGTATCTATATGTATATTGTATTGTATTTATAAACAAGTTGTAATTACTTGTTATTGTAAATAAATAACAGTGGTTGTAGACTTGTTTTGGTTGTAGCTAAGTTAATGCAATTACTTCATGTATTCACATTATGATGTATTATATTAGCATGCTATTAGAGTTCAATATTATATGATGTATAATCCATGTTATTATTACCTTGTGTAATTATTATGGTCTCTATAGATTCTCATGGTGTAATCTATTTTTGGTATATGTGTTAAGTAAAAAAAAATCACTTATTTCTATGTCTAACCCAATGGGGTTGTTACAATCTTACATTGTGTGATTATTTTCTCACTTAATTTCATATTACTATCTTACTATATACTTGAGTTATTGAATATAGTAATGATAAAAATTATGTATGTAGGTGAATTTCACTTATCCATGCATGTTTATCATGTTTTTATTGTTTGGTTTATAATTTATGTGTATTTATATATTATATATTGTGGACATTTGAACATGTCCTTATTTGAGGCTTTAAGCTTTATTATGGGTTTCTTTGTGCGGGATTAACATTTGAGCATGTCCCTTGAATGTAAATCCTTAGCCTCATTTCATGTTTCATGTGTTCTTATGTATGTGTCATGGCCATGACTCTTGTTTGCTATAGTATGCTTAGTTTGTGATGCTATGATACATAACATGCATTTCCATAATTTTTTGATGCCATGATCCACATCATATATTCAGTTTCAATACTCATTATTGATCACTTATTCAATGTGTGTCTCATTTCTAACACACACACACACACACACACACACACAAACACACACACACAAAAGGCACTATGTATTCTTAGTTATGTATGTATCATTCATTGCTATTTTTCTCATATTATCAATATGATTCCATGATTTTCAATGTTACCATTATTAATCCATATTTTAAAATTTTCCATAACATCATTAGAATAACTTTTTATTTTAACTAAGTTATTCTACTTAGACTTGAAAAGTCACCTCAAAAAAGGGGGCATACACAATGGCTTGTCTTAGAGACTAAAATCCAATAATACACTGCACATATATATAATTGTAAGTTTTATTAATTGATCAAAGTTCATACCCAAATTTTAAACTTAAATTAATTGTAGATAATAATTCTCCATTTGGACTAAAATGTTAGCATGTCCATAATAGTGTGATTTTATACCAATAGTAAGAAATACTATTTTTTACTATTCTTAGAATTCACTCCATCTATATAATAGTTTTTCAATAGGTACTTAGAAATATTTTTTAAAGTTGTGCATAGATTATCATGAGTTTTTACTCAAAATTTATGGCATCATGCATGACATGTATTCTAGAATATTATATAGTTTGACATAGAAATCTAGTTGATTTCAATTATTTATCATAATCAATATAATCAGATATCGATTATGGGGCATGCGTGTGATACATGTTCACTCTATTACTCAATTTTTTCACTAATTTTCATAGAAAGAGTGACAATTCATGTCATTATTGTTATGAACCCATGATATCTCTTCTCTTTACTTTGTTATTATAGTAGTTGCTATGGATTCATATGCTTTGTAAGTCATCCCATGAGCATTTTTTTTATCCCACATGCATGGGAAGTAGTAGTTACTTATATTAGAATTAATATATGAGCAAGTGTTGAGGCCAAGGAAGGAATCCATGAATTTATTGTATTGAGCTTGCTCAAAGGAGGTTTCCATCTTGAAGTGGTTTATGATCAATAGAATCATTTCAGTGCTTTAGCTAATTTTATAAATATGTTATTTCATGTTTTTTTTAAAATCAATTATTGTAGGAGGCTCCTCTCATATGGTATTAGAGAACTTACCAAGGCCAATTTTTTTCTACTACATAATTTATTTATAGTATTTTTCTTAGAAATTTATAACTCTCTGTTACTGCGTAACTCTAGCCTACATCACCATAATCATTTTTAGATCAGGGTAAAACTTGACCGCATAACTATGGGAAGTGTTTGGGTGAAAACCTTAAAACTCATTGTGAGGAGTACTATAAGAACCCAAAAGTAGTTGGATCATTGAGAGGACCTACCAAAAAAATGGGCAATGACCGCTTCCTGATTGAGTAGTTCCCATTTGTGAGAAAAACCAAGAGTTGTTGCGAAGAGATAAATACATGGCCAAATTTTTTTTGAAGAGTGATACTCGCTTAGATGGCATTGGTGGCTAGAGCATTATTTTTTAAAACCCTTAGGCATCCATTGAAACTCGAGGTCCATTTCTATCAATTCAAAATATTTTTAGCAAACTAATCACTCTATAAAATATCTATAGACTATCAGAAGACTTGCAAGCAGATGTTTGATAGAAACCAAAATATATAAACTACCCACAGAGTATCAATTGACTCAGAAAGGACTTATAGCTAGACAAAAAATATAAAAAAATAAAATATTTGTTTTCATTTTTTTGCAATATCTCTCCATATGTAGCCCCATTGATCTTCAAACTTTATTCAGACACCTTAAATTTCATTCTCTACATTTTCTTCCTTGAGGTCCCATATCCTAATTCCATTCCTAATTCCCTCAAATCTCAATTTACCCATTTTTTGGGTTTTTCCATAACTTTTATTTTTGTCCATTTGCCTCAAAAAATTTCCATAGTGTTCCTCTCACTTTTCTACTTCTTTGACCCTCTTTGATAAAATTTTCATTTTTTTTTCCATTTTCACACCTAAAATTGCCATCATATACGTCAATCATACTCCCACTATGCAAAAAATTTATTAAAATCCACTTTACCCCTTTCATTTTTTCCTAATTTCAAAACTTTCCTTACTAAATGTGTCTTAACTCTAGTTTTCCTACCCATTGCAAAAAAAAAATCAGGTCATGGTAGTAACCTAAATAGGAGAAAAGAACATGGAGGATGAAATTGTCACCCTCAAGACCCATATCAAAGATCTTGATGAAAAACTTCTCAGCCTTAGTCTTCAATAGACCACCATGAACAATAGATGGCATCCAGAGTGCTCTTTAGACACTGAGTTTTCTTCTTCCAACACTTTTTTTTGGGACAGTGCTTAATTTCCTTTGATTTAATGGTGTATATTTGACTGGATGAATCTATCAAGTAGAACAATATTTTATTTTGCATAATACTTTTGATGCCAATACGGTCCTGCATGCATCCTTTCACTTGGAACTTGAATCCCTTCAATGGTATCATGGGTATACAAAGGCTTATAATGAGCCCATGTAGACTAGTTTTTGTACCCTTCTTTTACAATGATTTAGCCCTAGTGCTTTTGATTACTTCACTAGATCACTCACTAAGCTTCGCCAAATAGGAACTATGTGAGAATATCAAAGAAAATTTTAAAAATTGGCCAATCACACAGAGGGATTGTTTGATGAATTTTTTAGGAGTTGCTTTATCAATGGATTGAAGGATGCAATACGATCTAAGGTCAAAATTTTCTATCCCAACATAATGATGAAAGCCTTAGGGTTGGCTAAGTTGGTAGAGGATAAGATCATAGCTCAATAGTGATTCAAACCCAATTTTCTTCATTCAAAATTATATCTCCACAATGCACTAACACAATGCCCACCCCCAAAACCACTCCTATCAAACATTTGACTGAAGCAAAGATGTAAACATGTAGAGAAAAAAGACTATGTAATAATTGTGATGATAAATTCACTCAAAGACATTGACGTGTCAAGCAAAAGCTATACCTATTGGATGTGAACTCTCCACATAAAACTAAAGATTGGGAAGATGTTTATGATAAAATAGATGATTAGGAAGAAGCTCAGCCAATTATGGAACTTGATTCTCAGGAAGACCAACCAAAGATCTCTCTCCATGCCTTAACATGACTCATTACCATATAAACTATATGGGTCAAGGGTTACTTCAAGAAGCTCCCTCTCACAATACTCATTGATTCAAGTAGCACTCATAACTTCATTAACCCTCAGATCACTAAATAAGCTGACTATTTTATCCATCCTTTCTCTAAATTTGAAGTTATTATTGCCAATGGGGGCATATTACCTTGCAAAGGGAAGTGTCACAATGTGAGTATATCTACTGGAGATTATAATTTTTACTCCAACATGTTTGCCTTTCCCTTAGGTAGATGTGATGTTGTTTTTGGAGCCCAATAGTTACACACACGTGGACCCATTTTATGGGATTTTATTGAACTTTGGATGTAGTTTTTAGATAATGGGAAAAAACACACTTTGAAAGGCTTAAAATTAATATCTTTCAACATCATAAGTTCACATCACATGGAAAATATTCTTAAGAAGAATTCACATGGCATCATTACCTAGCTTCATTCTATTCAAATGCAACCATCATCAATCTCTACTACTCCTAATCTATAAACCATTTTATAGAGATATGAATGTGTCTTTGTCAAACCAGTGGGATTACCACCTTTAAGGCTAAAGGACCACTATATCTCATTCCTTCTTGTAAGCATTCCTCCTAACATTAGGCCTTACCACTATCTATTTTAGTAAAAGATTGAGATCAAGATACTCATTTGAGACTTACTAAAGCAAGGCATTATTGATCCCAGTACCAGCCCATATTCTTCCCTAGTTATCCTTATCTTAAAAAAAATGGGTCATGACACCTCTTCATTGATTTTCATGCACTTAATCACATCACAATCAAATACAAGTTCTCGATCCTAATTATTAATGAGCTTCATGGTGCTTAATTCTTCTCCAAGTTGGATCTCCACTCTGGATATCACCAAATTTAACTTCATGAGGATGATATCCCTAAGATAGATTTTTTCATGTATAATGGCCACTATGAGTTTTTGGGCATTCCTTTTAGCCTCACTAATGCTCCTTCAACATTCTATACATTGATGAATAAAATATTTTGACCCTACCTATAAAAATTCATTCTAGTCTTCTTCGATGATATCCTCATCTATAGTCAAACATGGTATGAACATCTCCAATATCTGGAGCTTGTACTACAACTTCTCTCTAAGCATCATCTTTGTGAAAAGTAGTCCAAATGTAATTTTGGATAGAATGAAGTGGAGTATCTTAGGCATATTATTTCATCCTATGGGGTTTAAGTGGATCCTGAAAAAATAGCTATTATGGCAAATTGGCCTCATCCTCAAACACTCAAGAGCCTTCATGGTTTTTTAGGGTTGACTAGATACTATCTTAAGTTTATCAAAAAATATAGGATGATTTTAGCTCCCCTAATAGTTATGTTGAAAAAAAATGATTTTACTTGAACATAATTTGTTGAGTACACATTTGAAGAACTAAAACAAGCTATGTGTACTACTCCTATTCTAGCCATACCAGATTTTACCAAGACCTTCACTATCAAGAGTGATGCTTTTAATAATGGACCTAGTGTTGTTATCCTCCAAGAAGGATGCCCCATTGCATTCACCAGTAAATACCTTTTTGGAAATAATTTAGTGATCTCTACTTATGAGAAAGAAATGATGGCTATTTTCCATGTAGTATAGAAGTGGTGGCCATACATATTGTGAAATCATTTTCACATCAAAACTGATCACTAGAGTCTAAAATATTTCCTAAAATAATGGGTATCCACCCTATTACAACAAAAATGGGTTAGCAAACTCATGGGTTATGACTATGAGATCACTTACAAGAAGGGTAAGGATAATATTGTGGTTGATGCTTTATCTCATAAATTTGTGGATCAAGCTTCCCTTTTAGCTATTTCTATGCCTATTCTAAATTGGTTGGATGTTGTACAATATGGGTATACCAATGAATTCTCATTATCTCAAAGCATTCAATAGTTGGCTATTAACCCCTCTACTATACCACATTATTCATGGGATGGTGATTCTCTACGATACAAGGGTCATTTGGTGCTTCCCTAGAGCACAAATCTTCAACAAGCGATATTCTATGAACTCCATGCTTCTCCTTCTATAGGGCACTTAGGATTTATCAAAACATATGAGCAGGCATGATGTAAATTATTTTGGAATGGGATGAAAAATTCAATTCAATATATGGTGGTTGAATGTGATAATTGTTAATGTAACAAGGGTGAAACAACACTCATCCCTAGGTTGCTAGAACCCTTACCCATCCCTACCAAGATTTGGATAGATATTTATATGGATTTTATTGAGGGGCTCCCTAAATCTAGAGGAAAAATGGTGATCTTGGTTATGGTTGATTTAATCTCCAAATATAGTCATTTTTGTGCCCTCATCCATCCCTATACCACCTCCATAGTCACACAAATTTTCTTGGACCAAATTTTTTGTCTTCATGGCATTTTTTCACCCATTATTTCAGATCATGATGCAACCTTCACCAGTCATTTTTGGAAATAACTATTTCACTGCACTGGTACTCAATTGAAGATGAGTTTTGGATATCATCCACAAATGAATGGCTAGATTTAAATTATCAAAAAATGCTTGGAAACTTTCCTTCATTGCTTCACTTTAGAGCAACAACATTAGTGGGCAAAGTGGCTCCCTCTCACTGAATGGTGGTATAATACCTCCTACCATACTTCAACAAAAATTACTCCACATGAATCAGTCTATGGTCAAGCACCACCATTGCTCCTTCTATACACCCCTAATAGTTCATCAATCTAAGTGGTTGACATGTTTCTCCAAACCTAGGATCAAATTCTCAGTACCCTATGGGACAATCTTTATATGACATAGAATCAAATGAAATAATAGGTTGATCAACACCATTTTGAGTAGAATTTTCAAGTAGGTCATATGATTTTTCTTTGCTTGCAACCATACAAGCAATTATCCCTCAAACTCAAAGGGTGTCATAAGCTAGATCCCAGGTTCTATGGACCCTATAATGTTCTTCAAAAGATTGGGTAAGTTGCTTACAAGTTGGAACTCCCAACTTCTTCCTGAGTTCACCCAATATTTCATGTCTCTTTTTTGAATAAAGTTCTTGGCACAAAAATTAGAGTGTATGCTATTTTACCAGAACTTGATAATGAAGGATCCATTCTTTTTGAGTCAGAGGCAATCCTAGATAGGCACACACACCAACTTCTCTCCCACTCCATCATTGAGGTTTTAATTCAATGGCATGGAATCCAACCAGAGGATGCAACATGGGAATCACTATTTTAGATTTAACACCAATTCCCACATTTGAATATTTGAATACAAAGCTTTTTCTAAGAGGGAGGGGATGTTATAAACCCATGATATCTCTTCTATTTACTTTGTTAGTATAGTAGTTGCTATGGATGCATATGCTTTGTATGTCATCCCATGAGCATTTTATTTTATCCCACATGCATGGGAAGTAGTAGTTACTTACATTATAGTTCATATATAAGAAAGTGTTGAGGCCAAGGAAGGCATCCATGAATTTATTGTATTGAGCTTACTCAAAGGAGGTTGCCCCTCGAAGTGGTTTGCGATCAATATAATCATTTCAATTCTTCAACTAATTTTATAAATATATTATTTCATGCTTTTTTTATCAATTTTTGTAGGAAGCTCCTCTCAATTATCTATTATGTATACAGTAGACTCTAATCATGTTATTTTACACTAGTTTTGACCAAAAATGAATCTTATTCCATATATAGTGGTTGATTTAGCATTTTTCTATAGAATAATCCATTAGAGTTCATATTGGGATTATGTGTTACTATACTACCTTGGGTATGTAAATATGGAGTCAATAAAACATTGAGTTTTTAAGCACAATGTCCTTTCAATGAGGATTATGGCATCCAAAGTCTAATCCAAGTGTTTCAATGAGGAAAATATCCAAAGGTTCTACCCTATCTAGTTACCAATTGTGCACTAGAAAACACAATGGTTTACATACCCAAAAATGTGTATTTGTTCTTTGTTATTTTGTCTATAAGTTTATTATCTTTAATTTCATATTTATATCCTAAGGATTAATTTATACATGTATCATTTTAGGTTTTCAAGAAGTAGAGTTCAATGTGTGGCCGACATCTAAGCTTATTCAACACATGTGAGCTCAAGTATAACTCTCTTTCTTTTACTCTAGTAATTTCAATTTTCTACATTAATATAATGAAGGGGTGGATGTAGTCACTAAAATTAACATTTAATGCTAGAATAATGAACTTGTGACCATCCTCCTATACACACTTAGATCATGCTCAGGTCCATGATTCTAAATTGTTATCCCTTTACTTCTATATGGAGATTTTTATCCTTAATCAATTATGATACTTGATATTATATAATGTCCCTAAACAATCATTTTAAAATAATTATGGATTCATTAGAAACCTTAGGGCATAATTAATAAAAACTAATTTTAATTTCAAAAACCTTACGAAAAAATTTAAGATGATGGAAAATGATGGAAATCATTTCTAAACCCTAGGAAAAATCCATATTTTTTGAAAATAATGATATTCATAACATAAACACTAAAATCAAATTCTATTTATTTATTTTTCAACATTGAAAACTAAGAAAATACTAGTTGCATGTATACATCTATTTTCTAACTAATGATGTCTCAGATATATGGAATATACCAAATGATGTCCTAGAACACTAAAAGAAGTGATGATAACCAACTATAGGTGACATCAACCCTAAAATATTTCCCTTAATGTGACATCAGCCCTTGGGATGATGATGTAATCACTTGATATGATGTCATAGCTAATAAAACTAAACTAAAAACTACAAATATCTGACTAAATGCACAACTACAACTCCTAGATGCAGTTATCATTGAATATTGGAGGGTTTTCATCCCCAAATTTAATTATAATGGATGGTTTTTGTCCTCAAAAGTATAAGTTGCAGCAAAACTCAAAATATCAATGTAAAAATATATAATGGCAAGAGACGATTTAAAAATGACCCCCAACACTTTTTATAAGTTCAATTAACACCTCTCCCAAGGAAAAGCCCCAAATGTAAATTTCCATCTTCTAATTTGATTTTGACTTGATTTATTTAGAAAATCACATTTATTTTTTATTTATAATAATAAAGTCGTATTAAAGTGTTACTTTTTAATAAAAACTAAATCACTTGACAACTTAAAAATATTAAGTTTATTTATTTATTTTTAAAAAGGGGTCATGATAGTTCACCCTTCCCAAAAATTTCTTATCCTAAGCAAGTGCAATCCTAATTACTAGGACTTTCTTCAAATGTCCATATTTTTAATGCTTGGATGCTGTGATCTTAACCTATAGTGCATATAGGGATATGTGTGATGACTTGTGGATTACACACCTTTATATTATCTTGTTACATTTCTTGATGTTCTTAGTATAGTTGACCTATGGAATAACCATGGTTAAGTAGATTATAATAAGAGGTAGTTGTTGGGTGTCATTATTTCCTTCATTTAATCAACTTTCTGTTGATGTCATATTTAACCAAGGCTATTTCTAAAGCTATATGCAATAAGAAGAATCTTAATAATTTAGTAATTGATTATAGGTATTTGTATTTTTATTTTGTTTTGGGGGATTTTTAATGTCTTAATGACTTCTTGGTTAAAACCTTATTGGAATCAAACTATGAAAATCTGCTGGAAGTAAACACACATTGCAGAAATGAAATAGATTGCTGGAAATAAACACACATTGCAAAAATGAAATAGATTGCTGGAAATAAACACATGTAGAAATGAAATAGATTGCTAGAAATAAACACACATTGCAGAATGCTTGGAAATTGATTGCAAAGAAATGAGAATTTAATCTAGAACAGCCACAGGGCTAAATCTACAATAAATTTTAACTTTAAGTTGGAATAATTTATGATTTTAACAAAGCTACCTATTTTATTTTGAAAATAAAATATAAATACCAACCAAAAATGAAGATCTTGGTTCTTGGAGGAGTGGGCCCTTACTCCACCTAGAAACATGACTGAACAACTTAATTCTCTTTCAAAATAGAAATAGCTATTTCATTGATAAAAATGTTTTGTATTATAAAGATGTACTATTCTATCCTTATCCTTATATTCTTCAATTATTTTTCCACACTTTTTCCCTAAATTTCGAGGTCTGTATATATATTCTTCTACTTGTGGTGCATTGATTGCTGTAACTATTTCATGGATATGATGGAACTGAATCGTGCCCAAAATAGATGCTAAATTAAGACGTGGTTAGTTGTATAGCTGTGTGATAAATGTCTCAAATCTGCAAGTATGGAAATCAAAAGTTTGCTCCTAATTTAATGGGATCATTGGTTTGATAGATCATTGGCCATTTGGAATAGATATTTATTAGTTCTATGTTTAACTGTGAAAGTTCTGAAGCTTATCTGTAGGAGTAACGAAGCTAATTTAGATAATTCTAGAGCTAATTATAGAGTTCTGGAACTAATTCAAAAAATGTGACTACTTGAAATAGCGTGGTGGGGTTCTGGAACTAAGCTGTATTGATTCTAATGCTTACAAAAACATACAATCCACTTCATATTTGTTCTTCAGCTTGATGATGTCCTGTTTTATTACAAAACTTGAATTTTCCAAAATACTTGTTAGGAATTACGAAGCTTTTAAAATGTTAGAATCATAATAAAAAAAATATGGATAATTACATCCTAACTCATATCAGATTAAAATAAAAGTCACAAAATGTAATCAAACTTAATAGAAAGAGAGAGTAAGATAAGGTCATTTATTATACATTTAACGGGCATATCCTGGCCTCATCATTTCCCCCATACTTACTTATTTGTAAGTCCCTTTACAAATGTTACTCTTCAAATTTGAGATTGTATATTCTACATTCCATTTGATTGCTCAAATCAAATGGCTGGAACTGAATATGCCAATGCTTTGATTCAGAGGTACTATACCCTGCTCCTACTTCTAATTTTCTTTTCCATTCCTCAAATTGAATGGGATTTTGAAGTTCTCTATTTTGCCAAGGAGATATGGGGGTGAGAAGTAGAGGTGGCATTTTCTACATGCCTATCCATATGCATAGGGGAGTTTCATTAACCCAAGGAATTATTGTGCATAAAGCTTTTGCCCTTTCTAGACTCAATCAAATTTGAAGGGGATATTACTTCCCTTTGTTTCAATGCCATTAAGAGAAATTCCCATCTTTTTAAACATGCATCATAGATATTATCAAAATTTGCCTTTTCAAAAGAGGTGAAGACATCCATGCTTTTCTATAAATTGAAAAGATAAGGTTCCCTGAACTTGTCATTAAATGCATGGGATTAGAAATGTATAGAAAAGGTGAGTGGGTTACCATAATGAATTCTCATATAGAGACTGGATGAACTAGCCTTTAACAAATGCTCTGACTCCCTTTCTTTCCATGCAATCTGATTTTGAAGAATAGAGACAAATATATTAAGCTAGATTTCCCCTACATACAAATTGATCATAAAAGCTAAATTTCTTTCTAGCATGAAATTATAGAGGTAAAATTCATAAAAAAGATTTTTTTGTTCTATATTGGCTAAGGAGTAAGCGGCTGAGAAATCAGATTCATCTTTTATTTCATGTGGAAAGCCACATGCTATCCTTTCTAGCTTCCAACGAATGAATTGTTCCTCTAAAAACATGTTATATGTAAGACAAGGTCTTCTACATGCAAGCAGTCTCTCACTCATCATACAAACTATTTGTATTTTCACAAGACATTTATATTTATCATTTTCCTCCTTGTAAAATTTTTCTTCCCAATCTTTCCTTGCTTTCTTTTCTTCCTCCAATTTTCTTTTCAAGTCTGTATTGGATGCCTTGATTACACTAAGTTCTCTACATGTATCATCCCATAACTGCTTGAGTGGTAGATAAGTCAATTCAATCTATGCAGAGACTGTTGACATAGTAGTCTGTATTGTACATTTTTCCTCGTTCTCCATTAGTTGCCTTTTAATCTCTGTTAATTCTTTAGTCTTGGCTATGAACTAGTTTGTTAATTCTTCAAGGATAATTTATTTCTATTCTAATTTGAATTTGAAGAAATTCAATTCCTCATCCTTTTCTTTGATGATGAGATCTACTCTAGACAAAAATAGAGCCTATTTAATCTTCTAGTTTTGTTCTTTTTCTAAAATTTCTTGGGGAGTTAAGCATTCTTCTTCCACCATAGGGGATTTTCCTTTCCTTCTCCAAGATGCCTATTCATCTTTTGCATGTGATGGTGCTATTGTCTCACCCATTTCTTGGAAAGCTTGCTCCTTAAATCTTTCATCTCCTTTTTCCTTTTCTATTTAGCTTGGTCTAGGAGGAGTCATGGCCATGCTGCCCAAAATATCAGCAACTTCAGTTTCTAGCCTTTCTTGTTCTTCCATCTCCTCTAGACTTTCTTTATACCTTTTATGACATCTTCTTTCTTGAAGAGCCTCAAAATGTGTGGACATAGGTCTCCTCTTAGAACTTCTTTTGATTTTCACCTTTTGCTCAGGCCTAGGTGAATCGTCATTGTTAGAGAAAGGTATCGGTTCTTCTATAGCTTTTGCAGAAGAATAAATTTCTTGAGAAGGCACAATAGGGTTTGCAATTTTAACTTTTCTTCTAGATTTTCTTCTTTTTAGTATTTCCTCTTCCCCTAGTCTTTTCTTTTCCTTAGCAATGGTATCAGTTTTCAATTAAACTAAAGGGGCAGGAGGATTTGCTATTGTTCTTCTTGAAATACTAGGTTTTTGACCAAATTTGCCAAAAAATTTGTCCCACATTTCTTCCCCATTTTTATTTAAAAGGAAATGGTGCTGGCATACTAAATGCACTAACCCATGATGTATGATTGTTCCTACACCCCAAGAATATCTCTGGGCCATTGTATGGATGGGGTCAAAAAGAAACCCTGGAAGGTTTACTATATATTTTGGTTTATTGGCTCCATATCTAAGGTGTATAAGGATTTTTAGGACTTCTTTTCCTACTGTCCCAAATTGTCCATTACAGGAGAAACACTTAATATCCAAAATGCTACTCTATCAAAGAGTTTGGGCAAGCTGGCCCTTTTGACTCCTCTGATGATTTTCTTTGTATTGTGAATATACTGGGGTTTAGCTTCTCCCTCTTTCAGTAGGGTTTCAACCAGGTCTTTTAATGTCCCCTTGATAGGGTTTGGGACATGCACTATTGGTATTCTAGACATCTCACTTATTACATTCATAGAAAAAGGAATGAAAACCTTCATAATCTTTGTCCTTGTTTGTTTTAAATTGATAAGAAATTCTCTTACTAGTTCATCATTATATTTGGGAAATTTCCTTAGAAACTCTAGTTATCCTACCTGTTGAAGGATAGTTGCTACTTCTTCATCTGTAAGGAGCTGGGTATCATCTTCTAGTTCTGACTTCTTTTTGATTCCCATGATTCATTCTTCTTTAATCTTACACAAGTTAGCTGAATATTGCTTCTCTTATTGGTGGAACTGATGACTTTGGCTATGGAACTAGTAGATTTAGTTACTGATCTAGTGAATTTAGTTGTGGAATTACTGTACTTAGCTGTAAAACTAGCAAATTTGGCTACAAAACTACTGTACTCAGTTATGGAACTGATGGAGTTAATTCACTGTATCTCTTTTAAAAAAACTTTGTAGCTAGATTTTAGTTTGTTGATTCAATAATAAGAAGGATTATTTATTACTATCTACCAACTCATTCCATCATCAATATCCTTCTCATAATTTTTCATATTTAACCATGATGTAAAATAGATGACTCATCACACTAATCTTTTAAATCAAGTCTAATCACACATGCAAACTTCCAATCTAACCTTTAACAAGTTAAAAACATAATTACCATCTTTGATGATGTAATCCCTCCATCATGATGACTCATCATTCATAAAAAACATAGTTAGAAAATAGTTAGAATTCAAAAAAAAAGTTTTATTTGAATTAGCCATTTATTTGAGAAGATCAACCACCATTTCTATTTTTCATTTGATCTTTGAGAGATTGTTTTTTTTTTTGTAATAATAAGAGAACACCATTTATTGGATTTCGTCCTCTTCCCTTTATTCTAGATCTTTTTATTTGACTATTTGATCATTTTGGAAGAACTAGGTTCTTCCATATGATCAAATTCTTTGTTTGTTTCAATCTCCTTCAAAAAATCATCCTTAGTAGGAGGCTTCCTATAAAGTTTTAGCATGTGTCCATTAACTAAGAGTATTCTTCTACTCTCATCAATGGCAAGTAACTAGATAGAACTATTGTCAAATATCTTCTTGATCTAATAAGGTCCCAACCATCTGATTCTTAATTTACCTTTGAATTGTTGGTATTTAGAATCAAATAGCAATGCCCAGTCTCCTAATTTTAATTGCCTTTCCTTGATATGTGAATCATGTCATTACCTCCTTTGATCTTGGATTATCTCTGTCTGGTGAAGTGCTTCCATTCTTAATTCATCCAATTCATTGAGTTGAAGGATTCACTTCTTTTGAGCTACATCCAATTCAATTCCCACATTAGTTGTTATCCTTAATCTGTAGTTCAAACTCAATAGGCAACAAGGGCTTTTTGCCATAGACTAACTCATATGGTGAAAACCCTATTATGGTTTTCCAAGTTGTATTGTAAGCCTAGATAGCTTCAGGTAGTCTTTTTACCCAATCTCTTCTTTCTGCTTCAATTATTTTAGTGAGGATGTTTTCCAATTCTCTATTTGTTAATTCAACTTGTCCATTTGCTTATGGGTGATAGGGAGATGACTTCCTATAATTTATTTGATAATACATTGTGAAAGCCTAGATCATACTGGACATAAATTGTGGTCCCTGGTTTAAAACTAAGCTTCTTGGTGCTCTAAACTTTACCATAACTCTATACCAAAGAAAATCAGCAATTGCTTCTTTAGTGGCATTTGTTAAAGCTTGCACTTCTGCCCACTTTGTTACATAATCAATACAAAAAAAAATGTGCTCTTTTATCTATGAATGAGGATTAAAGGGTCTAATAAAATCTAATCCCCAACTCTCAAATGGTTCAATCACTACTTGTGGTTGTAGAGGCATTTCATTAGTAATGATTGGTTGTCCCATCCTTTGACAAGGATCACATCACCTAATATATATCTTCACATCTATATACAGAGATGGCCAATAGTATCTAGTGCCAAGTATCTTGTGAGCTATTCTTTTCACTAAATAGTGTCCTCCACTTGGTTCATCATGACATGCCTATAGGATGTCAAATATTTCATCTTATCTTACATACCTGTGTAAAACTAAATTAGGACCACATTTAAATAGCATTCCATTTAACCATTTGAACTATGCACTAGTTTTAATTAGCTTCTTTATTTGTTTTATAGTGAAAGGAGGAAACTTCCCTGTTACAAGATAATTTTCCATGTTAGCAAACCATGGTGTATTAGCTGAAATAACAAACAATTGTTCATCTGGAAAGTTGTCCTTGACTGGATCATGCTCCCCTGTAGCAGTCAGTCTTGATAAGAAATCAGCTACCGCATTAGATTTGCCTGGATTGTCCATAATGGTAATATCAAATTCTTGTAGAAGTAATAACCATCTAATTATTATAGCTCTAACCACTGGTTTGTTCATTAAATATTTAATTACTGAGTGATTTGTATGTACAAATATTTTGTACCTTGTAATGTAATGTTTAAATTTATTGATTGCATAGATCACAGCCATAAATTCTTTTTCCATGGTAGTTTAATTTCTTTCAGTGGGAGCAAGATTTTTACTAAGGTAGTAAATAGCATACATTCTTCCTTCTTCATCTTTCTGTCCCAAAACTACACCAATTGAGGTATTTGAGGCATTAGTTTGGATGTGAAAAAGTTTCTCCCAATTAGGACCTTTCAATATTGGGGCGATTACTAATTTTTCTTTAATTTCTTCAAAATCATGTTGACACTTTTCATCCAAAAGAAATTCATAGTCCTTGGTAAGAAACTTAAATATGGGGGCAATGATTTTACTAAAATCCTTGATAAAGTGCCTATAGTATCCAACATGCCCTAAAAATGACTTGATATCTGTGGGGGTTTGAGGAATAGGCAAGTCTGAAATAATCTTGATTTTGTTTTGGTCAACCTAAACTCCTCATTTTGAAATATGGTGTCCTAATACGATCCCTTTATCAACCATCATCAAAAATTTCTCATGACTAAGAGACAAGTGATGTTGTTCACATCTTGTTAATACTCTATCCAAATTTTTTAAGGCATCATCAAATGTATCTCCATACACAGTAAAGTCATCCATAAATTCCTCTACACAGTCATTTGTTAGGTCTATAAAAATTACTAATATAGCTCTTTGAAAGGTGGCTAGAGCATTACATAGTCCAAATGGCAATACCATGTAAGCAAAGGTACCCCATGGACAATTAAATGTAGTTTTGTCCTGATCCTCAATAGCAACTCTAATTTGATTGTATCCACTACATCCATTCAATAAGGAAAAGTACTATTTACCTAAAAGGTTGTCTAAGACTTGACTATGAATGGTAAGGAAAAATAATCTCTCAGAGTGGCTTTGTTCAGTTCCCTATAGTCAACACAAATTCTCTATTTTCCATTTTTTAGGGACAATTACAAGAGGAGACACCCACTGGCTATCTGAGATAGGATAGATAAAACCTACTTGTAATAGTTTTTCAATTTCTTGTTTGACTATATCCCTTAAGGCTGGATTAATCCTTTCTAAGGTTGCCTAACTGGTCTAATGTTTTTAGTATTATTGTGATGGGTGCAGATACTTGGATGAATTCCCTTCATATCTATATAGTCCCAAGAAAAAGCTTTAGTATGATCCTTCATAACATCAAACAGTTTGGCTTCTTCATCGTTTGTTAACCAAATATTAATATTCAAAAAATTTCCTAGTTGAATCTCAACATGTTTAGTTCTAGTATATGATAAAATGATTTGTTGAAGGGGTTCCATTAAGGTCTTTAGTGGATAGGCATGTGGTAACAACATATGATATGTAGCAACATCTCTGAAAGTTTCTTGAGATAGAATGTTGGACAAAGGACAACAAGAAGAGTTATGATACTTATCTTGTTGTAGGTTGAATTCCTTGTTACTATTTTTTGGAAATTCTTCATCATCTCTTGATATCTATAAAGCTAAAGCTACAGATCCTTCCTCTCCCCCTGAGAAATCTCATTCCTTTGGAGCAAAATTATCTTCATTTGTAGATAATTATTGTTGATGTGGTTCCAAAACTAACTGTGATGGTTCCAGAATAGATTCTACAGGTTCTAGAACTAATCCCATATACTCTAATGACAATTGATGTTCATTTAATGAAGGATTAACCATATCTTCTATTTATCATACATGATCTTACAATGTTATCATAGCCAAAGAAGATATATTTTGCTCATAATATCAAGATTATCAACTCATAATTTCACTTGATTATCAATAAAAGGTCATGCAGAGGGATATAATCAAATTTGCTTAGAATTCTTACCATTAGACATAGTCATATCTCTTAACTTGAAATCAATTAAGTTAGTAACTATAGCTAACCATGGTCTTCCTAAAATAATGGGATAACCAAGTGTTTTACCTTTTGGTTGTAAGATAAGGAAGTCGACTGGATATTCCCATGATTCCACCATTACTGCCACATCTTTAATAACTCCTTTTAGTTTTACTACAGACTGATCTACTATCTACAATATGATGGTAGTAGTTTGTATGCCTATTAATGGTAATGTTTTCAAAGTGTCTACTATCATTACATTGATAGCTACTCTCAAATCAATCAAAACATTATGTATATCCTTATTCCCTATAGAGATAGAAATAACAGGGCTGCCAAGATCTCCATATTTGGGAAGTAGGAGCTTGCCTGCTAATAAATCAACAAGTTTCCCATCTACCTGAATAGTCCTGGGGTACCGCTTCTTTCTTCCAAGTTTTTTAAAACATAATAGTTTGATTAACTTGTTCAACTCTAGGATATCTTTAATTGCTTGTAACAATGGTATTTCAATATTCAATCTTCTTAATTCCTGCACCAATTTTGATTCCTTAATTTCGATGGCTTCTTTAAATCTTTCTGGAAATGGAATCTTAGTATAATTTCCTTCTGGTTCCTTATCTTTTTCTTTTTCATCTTCCTTAGGTGCAACTGAACTAGGGGTTTTAGCTTCTTCTATCATTTTAGTGATTATAAAAGGTGGACTATTAACTATTTTACCAGATCTGGTTTGAATGTTTTTACAATCCATTGCATTTAGATCAATTGATTTTTTTGGTTATATTTTGTATACAGGAGTTTTTTTTGGGGGGGTTTTACTATTGGTTGTGATGGCATTTGTGTTTGGACTATATTTTTAGCCTCTATAGTTTGTGCTAGAGATCCCATTATGGCTTGTTGGTTATGGCTTGTTGGTTCTGATTTGGATATGTTTTCCCTTGTACATAATTACTAGTACCCCATCTAAGTTATGGCCAAGCATAGGGATTTCCTTGACCAACCCAGGGTTATTGATGTCCCTGAGTATACCAAGATTGACTTGCCCAATCCTAAGGATGCCATGTTGGTTGAGGGGCCCAAGGTGGCTATCCCCAAATTTGTGGTACTTTTTGAGCTACCCATGGCATCATTTAAGGATTAGGAGCTGGTCTTAGCATCAATTGTCCTTGGCTGGGTTGTCTCTAAATAAAATTCAATTCTTTTGTGGTGGATGATGTACTAGTTTATTTGAGATAATTTTTTATGAGTGGAAGAAGAGAATAAGCATGAGTATCATGTTCTTTAGATTCATAGACAAGAAATACTTTTGTTTTATCCAAAGGACACTCCTTTATTGCATGCTTCTTCTTGCATCTAAGACAATACATGGCTAATGGTTCAATTTAGCATTTGCTTTAGCTTATAATCCATCCATGGTGGAGGTTAAATGAACTAATATGTTTGTTTTAAATTTTTCCAATTCATCCATTAGTTTGTCCATATCTAGATTTGAATTTTTAACCATTTTTCCCTTTCTAGGTCCACCCTTTGTCCTTGAATAGTTTCTACAAATTTCTATGATTTCATCCATTCTTAATTGAGCAATGTTTCCACCACCAATTAAATCAAGGGTTTCCCTAGATTCATCATCCAGACCTTTGAGAAAAATGGTTTTAATTAAATCTTATTGAAGTATAAATCCAAATCTTTTACTCATAATGAGGAATCTGTCCAAATAATCTTCCATATTTTCATCTTCTTCTTACTTGATTTTAAAAAATTCCTCCTTTCTATTTCTTCCTCTATAATAATCTTGATATTTGTCTAGGAAGTTAATTTCCATTTGTTCCCAATTGGTAATAGAATTAGATGTTAATCCCATAAAGCACCTCATTACTGTATCCTTCAGAGTAGATGGAAACAACTTGAGTTGTTTATTATCTGTCTTGTAATCATAAGTCTGACATAGTACTTTAAATTCAAATAGAAATTGGTTAGGATCCTCAGATGATATTCTTCTAAATGTGGAAAAGTGTGTAGGTGAAATGTTCTTCATATTGGTTTCATCATCTTCTATCTAAATGGGATAGGTAAAGGTTCTCTCAGGTTCTCTTCTAGCTTCTCGTGCCATCTCTCTAGTATTTTCTAGTCCCTTTTCCCAGTTAATGTGGTATGTGGTTTGCTTTGGGGATGGTGAAAAGTCAGGAGTAGGAGGTTGAATACTCAATGGGAATCAAAACTTTCCCTCAATGGATCTTGAGAAATAATCCTCCTCCCTAAAGTTTTACTTACTTCTGGTGACTGATCGAAAAATTCCAAAGATGGCAAGTTTGCTTCTTGTCTGGTAGGAGATAATGGTACCTCCAATTCTTGCTCAACTTCCTTATTTAAACTAGAGGGTGATGGAAATTCTTGTTCAAATATTTTGGGAAGAAATATACCCTTGGATTCTTGTGGTCTACTCATAAATTTTGTGATAACTTTAGGGAAAATTTCTTTAATTACTAAATGTATGATTGTTGCTCTTGCTGACACCGAATTAGAAAATTACAACTAGTGGTTCCCTGGCAATGGCACCAAAAATGTTGGGTGTCGTTATTCCCTTCATTTAATCAACTTTTTGTTGATGTCATATTTAACCAGGGTTGTGTCTAAAGCTATATGCAAAAAGAAGAATCTTAACAATTTAGTAATTGATTGTAGGTATTTGTATTTTTCTTTTGTTTTGGGGATTTTTAATGTCTTAAGGACTTCTTGGTTAAAAACTTATTGGAATCAAACTATGACAATTTGTTGGAAGTAAACACACATTACAAAAATGAAATAGATTGCTGGAAATAAACACACATTGTAGAAATGAAATACATTGCTGGAAATAAACACACATTGTAGAAATGAAATAGATTGCTAGAAATAAACACACGTTACAGAATGCTTAAAAATTGATTGCAAAGAAATGACAATTTAATCTAGAACGCCCGCAGGGGAAAATCTATAACAAATTTTAACTTTAAGTTGGAAACATTTATGATTTTAACAGAGCTACCTATTTTTTTTGAAAATAAAATATAAATACCAACCAAAAATGAAGATCCTGGTTCTTGGAGGAGTGGGCCCTTGCTCTGCCTAGAAACAGGATTGAACAACTTAATTCTCTTTTAAAATAGAAATAGATATTTCATTGATAAAAATGTTCTATATTACAAATATGTACTATTCTATCCTTATCCTTATATTCTTCAATTAGTTTTCCACACTTTTTTCCTAAATTCCTAGGTCTGTATATATATTCTTCTACTTGTGATGCATTGATTGATGTAACTATTTCATGGATATGATGGAACTGAATCATGCCCAGAATAGATGCTAAATTAAGACATGGCTAACTATCCAATTGTGTGATAAATGTCTCAAATCTGCAAGTATGTAAATCAAAAGTCTGCTCTTGATTTAATGGGATCATTGGTTTGACAGATCATTGGCCATTTGGAATAGATCTTTATTAGTTCCATGTTTAACTATGAAAGTTTTAGAGCTTATCTACAGGAGTATCAGAGCTAATTCAAATAATTCTGAAGCTAAATATAGAGTTCTAAAACTAATTCCAAAAATGTGACTACTTGAAATAGCATGGTGGGGTTCTAGAACTAAGCTGTATTGATTCCAATGCTTGTAAAAACATGCAATCCAATTCATATTTGTTCTTTAGCCTGATGATGACCTATTTTATTACAAAACTTGAATTCTCTAAAACACTTGTTAGGAATTACAGATCTTTTAAAATTTTAGAATCACAATCAACAAAAGATGGATAATTACATCCTAATTCATATTAGATTAAAATAAAAGTCACAAAATACAATCAAACTTAATAGAAAGAGAGAGTAAGATAAGGTCATTTATTATACATTTAACAGGCATATCATGGCCTCATTAGTAGTGGTTAGTATTTTATCATCATATTGTGAATTCTATTCTTATTGCATTGTTATGGAGGTTTCCCCCTCAAAGTGACTCAATCATAATATTCAAGTATTCTTCTCTTTTGCCAATTATTATTGTGGATATGCTTATTATACTCTTAATTCTACCATATATAATTTTATTATTTCTAATCATCTTATTTTTCTCTTAATTATACCATATATAATTCTATTATTATGAATCATCTAAGTAATTTCCTTACAATTGGTATCAGAGCTTTGATTTGAGCAAGTTTTTTTAGTGCATTTTTTTTGATGTAGTGTCCTAAGCACTAGAAGGATAAAAAAAACATAACTTGTAATCTGGGAGGAATTGATTTTTTTCATCAACATAATTTTGTTCATGAGGTTATTTTTACAAAAAAATAAAAAATATTTTTTCTGGGTAAATAAAAGTCTATCAATTTTTTTACCTTACGCAAATTAGAAGTCATTGGATTCATCTCTATAAGAAGTTCACAATGGTATATTTTATTGATAGAATTTTTTGGGACAAAATTTTTCACCCTTATGTATATTAGTATTCATTGAATTCATCTTGGTGACATGATCACTGGGGTGTATTCCACTAATATAATTTTTTTGGGGCTAAAAGCCTCCTAGGGTTTGTGCATGGTTGGTCCAAACACTTGTGGATGCAAGAAATGGCAAGAAACTCCAAAAACTCCTCACAAAGATGACATGGAATCTACAACTTATAATCTATTTATTTTGAAGGTAGTTTATTAACTTAAGTCAGAGTTGTAGGGCATGGTGAAAAAAATGATTTTGATACAGTTCAAAGGAACATTATAGGTTTGAGAGGGGACTTTTATAGCATGAAGTATCAATTACAATAAATATTTGGGCAATTAACTAACTTGTCAACTCAATCACTACAAAATAGTCCACCACTTCAGTTTGGATATCCTCCTCCAAATAATACCAACACCAATTTTGGCCCTAATCTAATATTATTAAAATTGGACGTACATAATTTTGATGGTAATTAAACACTCATTTGGTTCACTCAAATTGAAAATTTATTTGATCTATATCAGACTCCATGTTCTTAAAAAGTGGTTATGGCCTTTCTATGTGTAGAACCTGAGCCATTCATTTGGTATCATTAGTTTTATGCTCAAAATAAAAATAAGGGTGTCCCAATTTCATGATTAGTATTTTTTAAGGAGTTGAATCTCCAATATCACAATAATGTCTCTTAAAACTACTTCAGTCAGCTAGCCAAATTTGACTAGACCAAAACTATCAAGGAATACATTCATCAATTTCAAAATCTCTCCTTACATGTGGAAGACATCATTGAGGAAAATATGATTGACCTATTTTTGGGTGGCCTCAAAGATAGCATCCAATTGGAGGTTCACATGTTTCATCCTAATACCATATTTGAGGCCATACCAAAGGCATGCATGGTCAAGGAAAATGAGTTAATTACATGAAGACCTTTCACCAATGTTCATGAATGCACCTTCCCATCACCATCATTTCATCATCCTACTAGATTAATACATCAACAAGTGGAAGAAAAACATGCAAAAGGTTTTTGTTTTGGATATGATAGTAAATGGATCAAAGGGCATCAATGTGTTGAAAATGTGTTTTACATTAGTAGTGCCAATGAGGAGGAAGAAGATAAGGAGGTTTTAGGGGAAGGGTTAGAAGAACCTGAGGATGAATCTAAATATTTTCAACCTACTATTTCCTATCATGTACTTTTAGGCATTATTACTCCTCAAAATCTTAAGGTGGTGGGTTTCCCTAGAGAAATAAAAGATGACTGTGTTAATTAACTTTGGGAGTACACATAACTTCATCAATAGTAAGTTGGATGCTAGTTTGAATTGTTTCATTTACCTAACTCTATACTTTTAGGTCATGATTTTAGATGGTGGTAAAATAAACTATTCTATAAAATTCCATAGTATTAATCTTGCTATGGGATATTATTTGTTAGATTCTACTATGTTTGTTATTCCTATGGGAGGAGCTGACATTATTTTGGGAGTGTAGTGGCTCACCACTTTAGGAAATATTGAGATGGATTTCCAAGAATTATTCATGAGATTCCATTTATAAGGAAAGACTTTTTAACTACATATATTATGATCTAAATCTCCATAACTGATTAGTTCCTACCAGATATAAAGATTCTTAGAAAAGGTATAGAATGTTTTGAGGCATGCTTATTTTCTATGGAGTTTCAACCAACCAAGGATTCTATACATACTAATTTGAAAAAGGTGTTAGATGACTATTCTATTATTTTTGGTGACATACGAAAAGGACTTCCTCCAAGTTGTGCACATGATCATGCCAAAAAACTCATTTTAGGAATTACACTATGCAATATCAGACCTTACATATATCCCTATGCCCAAAAGAGTGAAATTGAAAATGTGGTATAAGAGATGTTAGAGGCAAGAATAATTTGACATAGTCAAAGTGAATATTCCTTCCTAATGGTTATGGTGTAGAAAAAGTATGATAGTTAGAGGATGTTCCTAAACTACAAAAAACTCAACAAATACGCCATCAATGATAAGTTTAGTATTACAGTAATTGATGATTTAATATATGAATTGCATGGTGCTATTTATTTTACCAAGTTATATCTTCACTCTGGATATCATTAGATTCACATCCATGATGAAGACATACCTAAAATAGCTTTCATAACTCATGAAGGCCATTATGAATTTATGGTCATGCCTTTTTGCCTCACAAATACACCATCTACATTTTAGAATTTGATGAATAATATTTTTAGTCTATTTTTGAGCAATTTTGTATTAGTGTTTCTTGATGATATCCTCATCTAAAAAAAAAAGTGGTAAGACCATTTAAATAATGTAAAGTAGGTGCTTTTAGTTCTTGAACAACATCAACTTTATGCCAAACCTTCCAAATGTGCTTTTGGTTTCTAGGAGGTGGAGTAATTAGGTCATATTATTTCACATGAAGGAGTGAAAGTTGATCCTAAGAAAACCCAAGAGATGATGGAGTGGTAGGTTCCTAATACCCTTAATAACTTCTACATATTTCTAGGGATAAGTGGTTACTATCATAGATTTGTCAAAAACTATGATAGTATTACAACCCCACTCACCTATTTATTAAAAAAATACTTCTAGTGGATTGATTCAACTACCAAGGCATTTGAATAGTTGAAAATGGTTATGTGCACAACTCCAATTTTGGATACTCCTAATTTTTCTAAATAAAATTGTTATGGAGTGTGACACATCAAGATATGGCATAGGGGTTGTACTCATGTAATAAGGAAAACTACTAGAATTTGAAATTCACCAAGTAAAAGGAAAAAATAGGATCAAACTAATAAATGAGAAATAGATGATGGTTATTATGTGTGAAATGAATCAATGGAGACCTTATCTGATGGGCCATCACTTTTAGGTAAAGACTGATCATGATAGCCTCAAATATTTTTTGTAACAATTCTTGTCATTTGAATAATAATAAAAATGGGTGACTAAAATATTAGGCTATTATTTTGAAATAGTTTATAAGAAATAAAAGAGAATGTGGTAGCAGATGCCCTCTCTCAGTGGGATGAATCAGTTGAAGCATTGTTATGTGCCATGACCATGTGGAAGGTAGATTGGCTAGATGAAGTAAGATAAGAATTGGAGAATGACAATGATAACAAGGATTTGATTAATAATATTTAGTAGGGTTATAATGAATCTAAAAAATTTACATGGAAAAGGAACACATTATAGTATAAAGATAGATTATATCTTTGTAATCATTCTCTACTCAAACATAAAATTCTTCAAGAAATTCATGCCTTTCCACTTGGAGGTCACTCAAGATTTTTAAAAACATATCATAAAATCAAGAAATATTTATTTTGAGGACTCAAAGGAGATGTTTAGATATATGTGGCTAAATGCATGGTATGCCAAAAAAATAAAGTTGAAATCATTAATACCCCAAGTTTTTTGTAGCCTTTATCCATACCTAGTCAATGTTGGGAAGAGGTTTCCATGGATTTTATTATAGGGTTACCATGATCTGAGGGTAAAAAAGTTATCATGGTAGTTATGTATTGACTCACCAAGTAATCTCATTTTTGCTCCTTATCATAGCCATTTATTACCAGTACAATAGCTTCTACTTTTCTCAATATAGTTCAAAAATTGCATGGCACTCTAAACATCATTATAAATGACCGATATCCCATATTTAGTAGTAATTTTAGACTAAATTATTTCTATGTTTGGGTACCCAGTTGGATCATAGCTCATCCTATCATCCTCAATTTTATGTACAAACATAGGTAGTCAACAAATTTCTTGAAGGGTATCTTCATTGTTTTATTTCTGAAAAATCAAATGAATGGGTTCATTGGCTGCCACTTGTTGAATAATATTATAACATTTATTTTCACATCACTTCCAAGATGTCTCCCTTTATGGTATTGTATGGGTATCACCCCCATCCATCACTTTAGTTTTTACAGTGCATCCTAAGGTTTGAGTTATTGAGGAACACATTAACCTCCTATAGGAGGTGTTAGTCAATTTATTAGAGAATTTAAAAATGGCACAAAATTGAATGAAGTAGTAAGTATATCAACACTATAGTGAGTGATATTTTACATAGTTGATTGGGTCTTTGTGCATTTTCATCCATATAATCAGATGTCTCTAAAGCAACCAAAAAATGATAATAAGTTATCATCTAAGTATTATGGACCTTACTATATCTTGAAAAAACTTGGTAGTGTGGATTACAATCTAGAATTACCCCCAACCACTCATATACATCTAGTATTCCATGTATCTTTCCTGAAGAAAATAATTAGACATAGAGTTTACAATTAGACTGAGTTAACTAAACTAGATGAATAAGGCCAAGTCATTCTATATCCTAAGGAGATCCTTCACATGTGTACTATGCAACTATAGACCAGAGCCATTAAGAAGTATTTGATCAAATGGAAGAACCTACATTCTGAAGATGCAACATGGGAGGATGAAGCATTCCTATAGCAACATCCTGGTTTGATTCAACATTGAGGACAATATTTTTTTCAAGGGTAAGGGCATGTTATTCCCTTAATCTATAGTGTGTCTAAGGATATGTGTGGCCAACTTATGGCTTACACACCTTTATATTAGCTTATTGCATTGTTCAATGTTCTTAGTATGGTCAGCCTATATAATGGCCATGGATAAGTAGAGTATATATGGGAGGCAGTGGTTAGTATTTTATAATCATATTATGAATTTTGTTCTTATTGCATTGTTGTGGAGGTTTCCTCCTTGAAGTGTCCCATTCATAATATTCAAGTATTATGCTCTTTAATCAATTATTATTGTGTATCTATATATTTTTCTCTTAATTCTAACATATATAATTCTATTATTTTGAATCATCTAAAAAAATCCCTTACATTGAATCTCAATTCATCCTTAGGCACTTCTAATTCCATGTTATAAATAAACTCCACTTCACCAAGTTATTTGACTATGAATTATCATGATTCCCCATGCTAGCTTGAAGCATTTACAACATTATATTTTGATATATTTAGTGAACTATCTTCTTGACCTTTGACTACAAATAATAGTTTACAAGGATGTACACATAAAATGTCACCATTACCATTTTATGATGTAGTTGGCTTCTACTACTCCACTTTAATATACTTATAAACTAAAAAGTCTAGATCCTCAATTAGATTATGAAACAAAATGTTTATGGGAAATATTATTTCCAATATATCCCATGGCTAAAATCCTTCATTAACAACATAGTGTAAGGAAAGATCATCAAATATTTCAAACCTAAAGTTGTATTTGGATACTAAAAATATCCCAAAGTCTAAAATTTCATAAATCAATAGTGCAAAAATGATATAACAACATCAATGCTGAAAATAGTTTGCATAAATCACCGCTATCAATAATGTAGAGGATAGAAATAGATAATAAATGACTGTAAATATTTTCACATTAGTAATAGTCAACATATCTCCATTAAGACCCTAAAAAATTAGAAACTTTATGATTGAAAACACTTGTATGGATATAATTGGTATAGTGTAGTAGTTAGAATCTATGATGATAATAGTCCTAAGGCTATAAAATATGATAATGGTAGCCCTTGATTTGTTTTGTTTGCCATATAACTATAATTATATACTAATACCCTTGATATATCTTGAGATATCACTCAGATCCCATACTCTTATGTGTAAACAACCTTGAGTGAAATGATATACTTATTCCATATGATGTTCTTTAAATTCTAGATAAATGGAAAATAAATATGAATACTTAGCCTATCCACAACAACATAAATGCAATCTTTACCATGTGACTTGTGAAGACTTGTGATGAATTACATGAACATACTTTTCCAATTATTGATGGGGAATAAGAAATGGTTGCAACCAACTTATTAGGAAGACATGATTTACTTCATTCTTCGGTATGTGATTACTCCCTTATGTGTTTGAGATCCTCCTCCTCAAATCTCCACCATGAGAATCTCTTTCTTATATATCTACAAAAATTTAGGATCTATAGTGTCCCATAATTGATGTATCATGCAAAGCTTTCAAAATCTTTTATTTTATCTCAGATTTAAGTACTAGAAATATTTTATCCTTATTTAAAATGAGACCATCTGCTAGTCATATTTTTCATCCTTCATATTTCTATCTAAAAGGTTATTAAAAAATGTATTATTGGCATAATATAACATGATTAAAATGTTCTAGTCACCATAATTGATAGAAATATAACAAAGAAAAACCATTTTAGAAAATACATCAAAAACTACATGCTTTTCCCCTTTTATATCAACATCATAACCTTGGATTTTAGTTTCCCACCTTTTTTATTCATCATTCAAATCATGTTGATCCAAGAAGAACTTTAATCTATCTCGACCACACATCTACCATAAACAAGTGATGTGTAAATTTTACCAAAACATGCTTGATCATAATAATATCCTTGTCATAAGTAGAGAAACTATTTTTTGAATATTTAGACTTCATCCTTTCCATATTAATGGAGTACCCATTTTGGATTAATATTGAATCAATACCTTCTCTTGAAATACCACATTCTACCAGAAATGGTTGTAATAAATCTAAAATGGAAATTACAAGACACATGGTGATTACCCTCTTAAGCTTATTAAAAAAAATTGGTATTTTATCCATCCATGTAAATCTCTTTTCTTTGTCATGTTGATTAAGGGTGTTGTTATGTGAATATACCTTATTAAACCTTGATTCATGGCTGCATAAACTAGAGAATCTCCTTAATAGAGTTAGTGTGTGATTTAACTTTTTTCAGAATATTGGAGTTTTATTCCTATTTTAGCTAAGGGTTTAGATTAATAAATTAGTAAATAATATTACAATAATTATAGTCCTAATTTATATAATTTGTCTTTTTTTACCTTTCTAAAAATAGTAATAAATAAGGAGAAAATATAACTTATCTGGAAATAGGCTAAGGTGGATAATACAAGGTTTAAAACTAGATGTGTAGGATTGGGACAGTGTCATAAATTAAAATCTAGATTTTGTTTGATAAAAGGATAGGAGCACTAACAATAAGACACTTTAGGGTCCAACGTTATTGTCCACTTCTACCACTATTGTCCAAACTAGTCATAGAGACTTGAATTTTTTGGGTTGTTTATGACATTATTATATGAGCCTACCTATGGAATTTTGAGTGTTGAATGTTGATAGAGCTTACTATAGATCTATTTTAATATTCAAACCCTAACCCTCCATCATTCTTGATAAAATGGGATTTGAATCACTTAATAAGGGGGTTAGTGTATGTAAGATGCAATGAATGTGTGATCCACACCCCTTGTATGGGCATGTTACCTATATACCAATATTTAAAAGAGGGATCAAGTCATATGTAGATCTCCCACTTGATGCGCTTTGTGTAATAGTGTGATAAAAATGCAAAAATGTCAATTTGATAGTATTTGAGGTGGTTAGGGATTGGTATGAGGGTTTGAATATATTTGTAGTTGTGTTGGGTGATTGTATGTAGAGAATAGGGAAATTTTCCTTAGTGGTTTGTTTATATTCTTTCTTATTTCATAATATTTGTCACCTCCCTTTGTAAATAAGCTTTGGATATGATTTTATAGGGAACTATTGGTCATGGGTTAAATGTATTTGTGCTAGGTTGACATAATGAAGGATAAGAATAAAATGAAATTGACCATTTGGGATTAAAATTTGATTGGATAGGAGCACCAAAAATGGGACACCCTAGAGTCTGGTGTTATAGTCTAGGTATGGCTCTCCTATCCTATAGGCTCAGGACCTAGGGGATATAATTGTCCTAGGAAATAGAGCTTAGCTAAGCTAGAATTACGGTTCAAAAATCTATAAATGATTGATATGAGAAAAAAGGTGTCTAAAAGGGTCACAAAAACATGCAAAAATGACCTATGGATAGGGTGTCACAAGCCACACTCAAACTACTAATTTGGATATTTTATATGACTACATTTACCCCCTTTTATGCTAGTGATGTAAACAAGCAAAATACTAGAATAAAAGAAAAGTAGAAAGCATAATTAAAATTACTTACAAATATGAAGCCCATGAAGTTATGAGATGTTGAGTGTGTAGAGAGAGAACACATGGTGAATTGTTAATCTACAAGGGAAAGTAAGGAGTAGATCATTTCTTACTATACACATTATGTCTAAAACAAAAATATATAAATGTTGGGTAAGAGAGAGGAAGAGAAAGGAATGAATACACCTCACCAAGTATGCAGAATAATATAAAACCTATTATGAGATTGAGTGATGCTAATTGATATTGGATATGTGTTGTATGAAAATTAATAGCAAGGCTGGCCCTTTAGCTCCATCATTGCCCACTAAGTAAATCTATGTAATCATGTGTGTCTTAATCAATGTTTAGACTATGTGTCCAATCCCTTTGAGTAGGTGACTCAAGAATACAAAATATATCTAGCCCTTTGGCTCAATCATTTCCCACTAAGTGAAGCTATGAAATAATATCGATATAGATGTGTGTCAGATGAGATGGTTCATAAAGCCCATGAATGATCTTCATAAAAATGTGGTGTGGATAGCCAAATGAATACTAAGAACTAGGCCAATCTTAGTCACTCTAAAAAGTGTAAGTTATGATTGTATGAAATCCAATTCATAAGTAATAACTAGGCTTATATGAAATACACTTTAAAATTATGTCAACCACCTTTTTGTCTATTTTTGAAAAATCTAGATTTTTTGCTATTTAGATAGGAGCACCAAAAATAGGATATTTTGTTGTCTGGTGCTATAGTAAAAGTATGACACTATTATCCTTTTCTATTTTTGATAATTGTTCTATGTTTGTCACTATTTTCTTGGGCTATTCTACCTAGTTTGGGTTCTAGTTTCTATTATGAGGTTTCTAAAAACTAATTTTTTAACTAGTATAAGGCTCTCATTTCTATGACAAAACCCATATTTATTTCCCCCTCTTCTAAGGGTAGGAATGGATACCTTATAATGATTTGCCTCAGAAGAAAGATCCCTAAAAGAGTGTTATGATATGAAATACATGATATATCAATGATAATAAAAAAGATGGTTCAAGATATAAAATAGTTTGTATTGGAGATTATTAGATCAACAGGAGTATGCCTAAATAGATGTAATAATGCAATAACATGTGTAGTATAATAAAATAAAAGTGTAAAATTGTATTTGATATTTTTTATTTATTACTTTTCAAGGAGGGATGGAGCATGATGTCCATCATGGCATCCGATAAATCAAGATAATGCATTATGTGGATCATGGCATTGCAATAGTTGAGAGGCAAACATGCATGCAAGGAAAGAAGTAAGAAGCATTAAAGAGTGGAAAAGGGGTTAATAAATAAGATACATGGCCACATGTCACTCAAAATAGGAAAGTAAGCATATAAGGCATGTTAAAATTCCCACATACACGTAAATTGAAAACAAGCAAGGTTGGCACGAAGGCCACTAACATATAGAAGAGTATAAGAAAAGGACATTAGCAAATGTCCTAAGGAACATACAAGAGACACAAAAGAATTTGAGAAATGGAATCACATCTATCTATGCAAATAAAAAAGGAAAGCATGTAAATGCTATAAATACTATTGCATCTAAATAATTAAAGTAAGAAGTGAAAGTATGCAAAACATGGAGTATAAGACTAGGTAGATGATAAGAAATACATAAGTGCTATATACTAATGAGTGTTGATAGAATAATCTATGTAAGATAGTAATTAATGTACATCAACATGATATGTAGAGTATGTGGTGTAGGAATGACATAACTTAGATGGTGTAGTCATGTAGAAGATACCCCTGGTGGGTAGATATATCAATATATGTCTCAAATGTAGTAGGATGGCACCTTAATGGGTAGAGTAAAATAATCAAGGACCTGGGTGTCACTGGACACACTCAGAGAAGATCAAGTGAAGCATGAAAATGTAGATAAATTAATAAACAATAGCATAAAATAGAAACATGTAAGTCTAGCATGGTAGTAGAAATGTAAAGCATAGATAATGTTGACAATTGAAATGTTTTTGTTTTATTTAAATTTTTTTTGAAATAATTTATGTACAAGAAAGCAAAAATAAACTATGTAAAAGTAAAACTAAGAAGGAATGATACTAAATGATGAGTCTCATAAGATATTCCCTATCATGGTGTCTTGTATCAAGGAGAGGGATCATGCATAATCATGAAGCATTATGGAAGGGTTGAGACTCTAATTTTGAAAGCTATGTATGTAATAAATGCTCTAAAATATCTATAGTGGAAAGCAATTATGGGGTCCCCCTATAACTCTAAGAAGTGGATACAATAATAGTTCTCTTAGGGACCCATTTGGTAGTAGAGGAAGCTCTCTAAAAGTGTGCTCTATGTGTAAAGGGATGAGACCTCAATGATACTTACCTAGGTGTGAATACTATAGATGGAAACTATCTAGACTCTTAAAACAATGGTTTCTCTAAAAGAGGCCTATATGGAAGTGTATGAACTCTCTATGCTAGTGAGGAAGGCCTCAATTGTGTTTGAATCTCAACTGGAGGAAAAATTGTAACTCATGGAGGAGCTAAAACTGGTAACTACAAAGTAGATGGATCTAAAGTGGGCTCATATAAAACTCCACCAACTGTAATAAAATGAATATCATGAATGAATTTCATGCATCTATGAATTGTAGAAGGTACTATACAAAGTTTCTAAATCCATGATAGACCAAGCAACATATCAAAGACTCCTACATTAGGAACTATAGTAAATGGTGTGGCTACATGTGTTGGACTAACTTGTAGAGGAATTATAATCTCACCCAATGAATTCTATATGTGCCCATTCAATCCATTGATAATTATGTCCATCAGGGTAATATCCTACTCTGAATATCCCAAATGTTGTAGCAATGTCATTATGCACATGTTCACATTAGTTCTATTGTCTTTGAGAACACTATGAATGGGATGATGATCAATGTAGGCTCTAATAAAGAGTGCATGGTAATCTGAATCATCCTCAAATATCTCTTGATCTGAGAAGGAGATGGAACTCTAGAATTATACACACCAATCATGTTGCTCAAAATATGTGACTCAACTGAAGGTGCCTAGTATGTATATTGTGGAAAGTGTGGATGATGTCTATGGTGGACACCTAATTTATTCCCTATTTACTATTTATAATGTTGTGGAAAAGGATCTAAGAAAAATTTTAGAGCCTTGTCCTATGTTTTCTTTGCCTATGAAGGCTCAATTGGATTGCCAAGATCAATAAGGTTTCCATCTATCAAGTCTTGTATCTTGTGTTACAAACTAATTTATCTATTAATTGTGTGGCTTGGTGCCTTGTGAAAATCACAAAATGCATTATGATCATATCCATGTGGAAGAGGCTTTGTTGTGTCAACTTCCTGAATAGGAGGGAGAAATATGATATTGTATTTTGATAATGACTGTAAGACTCTAGGTAGAGATACTGATAGATTTGAAAGGCTCTTCGAGGAGGTGATGATAAAATCATTCACAAAGGGGTCTTTGAAGTCACATTAATTGTAGGCTGATTATGATTTTTGATATCATTAACCTTTAATTTGTATGGGACTTTATTGTTACTCTTTTTTTTAATTTTTGATATACTTGTGTACTTGAGTTTGCCCATTGAAATTAATTTGACTTCCCTTTATTTTAGTGTGTGACATAACTCAATAAATAAGTGAACATTTTAAATATTATTAACTCATGCAAATCTAGAAGAAGACTCTATTTGAAGAGATCCTATAATCCTTGATTGGCCATAGGGCTAGTCATTTTAGACAAGATAGTATTATATCAAATAACATAATCAATAAGATGTTCATTTAACATTTGTTTTGTTATGCAACTTGGGCATAATAAAACTTGTCACATATGTTAATGCTGAAATAATCTAGGAACATGTCAACTAAAGTTCGGTAGATTATAAAACCATTGTAGATCATAATCCTAAAAACTCCATAGAAATAGCTTGGTTAATAACTAGTCATTTAGAAGATAATCTAAGCATGCTGCATGGAAATCTCTCAAATGTGTCTCTAGATCACCCTTTCCATCACATAGAGTGAGCTTGGGTTGAACAAAACCTGGTGGCAAGGGTCTAGAAGCAATATGGCATGCCAATGGTGTATGAAGTAAAGCAAAAGAATCCAAGGCCTGTGTTTGTCTATAAGTACCTTGATCAAGATGTAACACCTTATATTGAAGAGATTTTATCTCTCTCATAATGGCAACCACATCAGGAGACAAAGATGTACTACCTATAACTGGTAGTGCCTCATTGGAAGGCTGGGTTGATATAGGGGGTCTTGAGACATAGTTTCCCCTATAGTGTCATTTTTAACTAGTTTTTCTATGATTTGAGAGAATTGACCATTTTCTTTTTTTTGTTCTTCTTGTATTATTTTAAGCATATCATCTTGTATATCAGGATGTTTAGTTAACAGGCCTTGAAGTTTCATCTTATCATATTGGGCCATTATTAATGTAGGAAAACAAATTGAAAATGGATTGAATTTTTTTGTAACAAATTATAATAAGAAAAATGTGATTGTAATAAATTAATAAATAAAGGAAATATAAAGTCCTAAAAATAACAAACTGGGACATGCATAAAAAGGATACGAAGCTCACGAACATGTAAGGTGATACCTCAACAAATAAAGGGAGCTAGTAAATTTAACTAGGGTTTGAAAGAAATAACTTTTAAATTTACTATGGTAAATTTTAAAAATTTAATGTGAAATTATGATTTATAAATGCAGGGAAAAAATTAAAAAACACTAGAAAAATGAGCAACGAATTTTCCCTAGGGTTTCTAGGGTTTTTATGCACAAACAAAGTAAGTCAAGTTCACCAAATGATTTAAAGTTTTTTAAGAATATTGGAGCTTTATTCCTATTTTAGTTAAGGGTCTAGATTAATGAATTAGTAAATAATATTTCAATAGTTATAGTCCTGATTTGTATAATTTATGTGTCTTTTTTTACCTTTCTAAAAATAGTAATAAATGAGAAGAAAATATAACTTATCTAGAAATAGGTTGAGATGGCTGATATAGGATCTAAAACTGGTTGTGTAAGTCGAGGAAAATGTCACAAATTAGAATCTGAATTTCATTTAATGAAAGGATAAGAGCACCAAAAAAACACACTTTAGGGTCTGATGTTACTGTCTACTCTTGTCACTATTATCCAAACTAGTCATAGAGACCTAATTTTTTTGGGTTCTTTACATTATTCCTATGTGAGCCTACTTGTGAAATTTTGAGTGTTGAATGTTGATAGATCTCTCTATAGAGATATTATAATCTTAAAACCCTAACCTTCCATCATGCTTGATAAAATAGGATTTGAATTACTTAAAAGGGGGGTTAGTGTGTGTAAGATGCATTTAACGTGTCATCTGCACCCCTTGTGTGGGCATACTGCCTACATACCAATACTCTGAAGAGGGATCAAGCCATATGTATTTCTCCCACTTGATTTAATTTGTGCAATAGTGTGATGCAGATGCAAAAATGTCAATTTGATAGTATTTAAGGTGGTTAGAGATTGGTATGAGGGTTTGAATATGTTTGCATCTATGTTAGGTGACCATATGTAGAAAATAGGGAAATTTACATTAGTGGTTTGTTTGTATTCTTACTTGATTTGTAATATTTGTCACCTCCCTTTGTAAATGAGATTTGGATAGGATTTTATAGGGACCTATTGCTCATGGGTTAAATGTATTCACACTAGGCTAACACAATTAAGGATAGGAATTAGAAGAAATTAACCATTTGGGCTCAAAATGTGATTGAACAAAAGCACCAAAAATGGGATACTCTAGGGTCTAGTGCTATAGTCCATGTATGACACTCCTATCCTACATGCTTAGGACCTAGAGAATAGATTTAGCCTAGGAAATAGAGCTTGGTTGAGCTAGAATCAAGGTTTAGAAGTCTAAGAATGACCAATAATGAGAAAAAGGTGTCTATAAGGGTCACAAGAGCATGAAAAAAGGACCTATGGATAGGGTGTCACAAGCCACACTCAAACTACTAATTTGGACATTTTATATGACTACAGTGTAGTAGGGAGTGCCCAAACTAGAAAATTTTGAATCCTCTTTTTATCATCTTGCCTACCTTGATAAATAATGACATGGACCAAGTATAAAATATTTGCGACCCCAAACTCTCACTTAAATTATTTTAAAAATAGAGCTTGTTTCTCCAAAATCATAAGAATAAAATCTAGGTGTCTCATATGATCCTTTCATGCTTTTTTACACATAAAATTTTATAAAAACAAACTTTATTAGATGACCACTAAATACATGATTCACCATGAATTGGAATATAGTAGTAACATTAGTCAAATTATATGGCATGACCAAGAACTCAATGTGTCTAGTAAGGTGTCTAAAATTTATCTTGTGCATACCTCCCTTACAAACCAATATTTGATGGTGGATTGATCTTAAATTAGTATTTGAGAAATGAGAAGTAATAATGTAATGCTTACAACCAATTTTCAACTATATAGAATGTTGGAAGCCTCTATCTAATAGTAATCCAAGGTACATATTATTGAATATTGTACTAAGTTGTTTTGGAATCATTTGAATACCAACATAAAGACTATGTTTCTTAAAAAAAGATGAAATATTTTTCATAATCTCCATCATAAAATAACTTTCTTCCCAAGCAACTTGTCATTCTGGGAAGTACCTTTAGCTATGACTACTCTTAACGATTCATAATAGATGCTTCCAAACACCATATCTTTTCCTTTAGAAGTAAACTTTAGCTCATTACATTTTTTATTATACACTAACTCACTAATTGAATACAACCCTTCTATCTCCATAACCATGTTAGTTCTCATAACATAAAATTCATTCCATACCTTATTCTCACTCATGGTTATATTAAGTTGTCTACTTATCCAAGTACATGTAATGTTTAATCTATCTACAACTATGATATTAAAACCATCAAACATTTTAGCCTTCATCTGTTTCTTAATATATTCTCTTTTTATGTCTTTTTTTATAACACTAGGATCCCACATGATCATACATGAATGATCTTGTATTTGAGATAAAATATCATCTTTCCATTTTGTACCCTTCATATTTTCACCAATATCTTGGTACTTCCCATGATGAAAAGATTCTTGCCATAAACTTACGCTAAAATCAATAGTTTCATGATTATTTTTATAATAATGAAGATAATCAAATTTATTATTATTATTCATTGATCTAAAAATTACAAGCTAAAAACCAACATTAGTATTTGGTGAGGCCCTTTTCTCATGTGCATGCCTCTCAACAAGGTCTTCCTAGAATTCAAACTCATAAACTTGTTCATTTGAAACATTTTTTTATATTATAATTTTCCATAAGAATGATCTAGAAACTTATATTCTTATTTCAATGCCTTAGAGAAATTTGCATCAACTCTACTATATTGAAGACTCAATTTTTGGCATTAATCAAAAAATCATCTCCAAATTCTTAAAAATATGATTTTTCTTGATGCTCCACCATTACAATTGGAGAATTATTTCCCTTATTTTTTTTGGTGTTTTTTCTTGAGTGGATATCAATCTAGATTCCTTAACTCTTATTATCAATTTATCACCTTTTCTGGGTCCTCATTACATCATTTGTGTTTGTCTACAATGTGGCTAGTTTCTAATCAGCCACATTATCTAGTTCTCTTTTAGATAAGATCTCCTTACCTTTGAATTCCATGTTGAATTACTTATGTCCTCTATAGAATTATGAGGCTCAGATTATTTTTTCCATATTTTTTATTTCTACCCATGCCTTTAGATCCTTTTGATATTATTGCACAACTTGCAACATCTCTAACATGGATTCTTGCAATGTCTTCATGATTCACATGTTACAAGATCATAGCTCTCATACCACTGAAATGTTCCTAAACAAAAATTTGTAAATAATTTTGGATTCACTAAAAACCCTAGGGAAGAATCAATAAAAACTAATTTTTATTGCAAAAGCCTTACATCAAAATTTACAAATGTTAGAAAATGATGGAAGTAATTTATAAACACTAGGAAAAATATAGATTTATTGAAAATAATGATAGCCACAACATAAACACTAAAAATATATTTTTCACTCCTGAAAATCATAAAAATACCAGTTAGATGTATACATCTATTTTATGACTAATGACATCCTAGATAAATAGAATGGGCTAAATGATGGACCTGCAGACTAAAATAAGTAATGACAACCAACTATAGGTGATGTAATCCTTGAAATACTATCTTTAACATGATCTCAACCCTTGGGATGATGATGAAATCCATTGATATGATGACCTAGTTATTTTAGATGATGTCCAATGGAGAAATCTTGATAATGATACCAAAAACATGTCCTAACTAAACAAAAAAATACAAATATTTGACTAGATGCACAAATACAACTCTTAGATAGAGTCACCACTGAATAGTGGAGGAATTTGATCCTGAAATCTAGTTTCAATAGAGGGATTTCATCTTAAAAATAAAAATGTGAAGCAATAGCTCAAACTCTCAATGTAAAAATAGATGATGGAAAGAGATGATTTCCAAATGACCCCCAACTCCTTTTTATAAGTTCACTTGAAACGTTTCCTAAGGAAAATCCCCAAAAATAACTTTTCATATTGTAATTTGATGTTGAATTGCTTTATTTAGAAACCCATCTTTATTTTTTATCTATAATATAATAAAGTAATATTAAGTTGTCACTTTTTAATTAAAAAGTAAGTCACTTAACAACTTAAAACTATTAACTTTATTATTTTTATTTTATTTTAAAAATGGGTCATGGCATATTTCTAGTCCTCATTCTAAATAGCCTAAACTTATTATTAGATGGATCCATACATCCATTTTAGTTGTCTTTGCTCCTTAGACAAGGTTGTTCTTTCAAGACTATCATACTCAATGATAGTGTCTAAATATGCCAACCACATCATCCCACCAAACAACATCTAATTTATCAAATTCAAATTCACCTAATGGGCCATCCCACAAATTTCAAAATCCTAATTCAAGGAATTATCAATAAGATAAATATATAATCAAAATTTCTATCCTTTGAGAGGAGGCTACCACTTTTTCAAATTAGCAGATTTATTATAACTACAAATTGAGAGGAAAACATCTATTCTTCCCAATTATGATTTCATGTAATCCAAGTATCCTTGAGCTAAGTATTAATACACCTCTAAGGTCACAAGTCATTGTTGAATGACTTAATCATAATGGGATTGTACTAACATATAAAATTTCACTAGAATTTCATATACACCACCATAACATGGGATAGCTATATGGAGTTCGATCCCTCTTTGGAGTACTAGTATGTACGTAGTGCTCAACATAAGGGGTGTTATGATCATGCACAAATCTATCCACTAATGGCTTTTTCTTATTTATTCCATTTATCATTCATTGCCTATTGAGCTAGGGTTATAAGTGAAAAATAAGGAACATAATAGATTCCATAGTTAATTTAGTGACTTTAATCACACACATAAGACTTTCAAGAAAAGATGCACCTATCATATTTCACACAGAGGGTAAAAACCCTACTAGACATCGATGCACCCTATAGTGGCATCACATGCCAACCTCATCCAAATAGTTTGGCCTTATCCCCAATAGATGTGAAGCCTTATTCAATATTCAAAATGACCTCACACAACCATATAGTTAGTTTTATAATCACAATCAAAATCCTACATGTCCAATTTACATATAATCCATTCTTCTTTGGTATTTTATAATTTTAGCATATTTATATATTTAAAAAGTTCCAAATTAGTTTGTGTGATTTATTGCATATCTTATACATTCTGGTTTTACACAACAACTTTTCATAATTAGGATTTAATATCTCTCTATCCCAAAATTGGATAAAATGTGACTATTCCCATGTTAGATAAAACCTATACATGATCATCCCATTGATAGGATCATTGGTTAGAATTTTTGTCTATCTAAAATATGTTTAAAATAATAAAAATTCAAAACATTCTATAAATCTAAAACTAATACCTAAGAATGTCATCTTTGATAGTTTCCATTATTTATTTATGTTATATATCACATGTTTGGTAGATTAAATATCATTTTTTATACACCCATACATTTCATATTATATATGAGTGAGATGTATGGCACAAATGTTATACATGATACATGGATACATAGATGTAGGTCATTTATATACCTAGGTGCCATGTCAATATTGGGGCATCTCATTCCAAAGGTTACATTGATGCAGGTTATATGTTTTCATGATCTTTCTATTTATAATGTTGTGATACATGTATTGATTACACATGTATCATTCTCTATTATATTATTTACAATTCTACATTTCATGGATATGTTACTTTCTATGATGTGACATTGACATAAATTGATAGTGTCAACTAGTTTAGCTTATTTTATGTTTCATTTTTTCTATGTCATTTCCTATAGGTTAATCATTGATTATTATTTTTTTGGAAATTGGCCTTATTGCATAATTTTTTCTTGGTTGAATGTATAATTATATGTTTATTTCTTTGTGTCCTTGGATTTGTGTGGAATTTGATTGTCCTTTATATGCCACACTTGGCCTTATGTAATGTTTGACTATCTTTTGTGTGTTTCATTGTAATTTTTGTGTGACACATAAAATTATGTGATTTTTATTGTTATTTGTACTATACTTGACCTTATGTGACATTAATTTTTATTATGTGTGTTTTTACTACGTGCATAATGGACATGACATTGTGTGATTATGAGTGGATAAATCTATGTTTTCTACCAAGTTTTTTGAGCTTTATAAGTTTGGGTTACCATGATAATTATCATAAACATTATTATTTCTATGTGGTGTCATGATTCATATCATGGACTTTCCTACATAGTTCATTATTTAGTGCTTATATTAGTGATGGTTATTAATATATGTATGCCTTTCATTACATATTTAATTATTATTTGACAATATATTGATTAATATTATGACATATTATCCACATGTTAGTGTATTATTATAATTGATTACATATTTTTACATAACATGATGTGGTTGACTCTTTTATTTTGAGATGAGTAATTTTTAGGTTACATCCCTCACCTTAAAAAGGGGGCATATTAGTGGGTTTTTAATAAATACTTAAGCCTCCATTTATATATAATTAAAAATTTGGGATAGATTTCATGATTTAGAGACTTCATAGTAGTTCACATTATCAGTTTGGTTTAGATTATGGGACATATATTTACATATTGAGATAGACTTTAGGGTATACACAATGATTATGCACACATTTTACCAGAATGTGAGTTATAGGTTTTCATATTTGGGATAGTGCATGTGATATAGATGAATAAAATCCTATATCAAGTTGGAATTTATTGGATAAGATTATGGGCCATGATAATTGATCATGAAAATACACATAATTATAGTTTTCTACTATGTCATGAATGGTAGATAGAAGTGAGAAATTTAAATCTATAAGGTCATCTCCAATAGTTGATTCAACAATTTGAGTAGTGTGGTTGAGGTTCAATGGCACTTAATGGCCTAGGGAATGCACTCCAAGCCCAATACATGGATCCCCTTTTCAAATTGATGTTTAATATTAGTTAAATGAGTAGTGCAATTGATATTCAACAAAACTCAATGTCCTTGGAACTACTCTGTATTCATAAGGGTTGGGGTATTTATAATCAAATCACATGGTGTTTTATTTGATTAATTTATGCATTTGGGCATGATAAACCCCAATTATCCAAGTGATTTATAAGGAATCCAAATTTTCCATGTGATTCAACAAACATCAATGATCTTCAATGTTTAAAAAATAAACATCATCTCTAACAACATCATAGGGATAACACAATTCACCCACTTATAGGTTTTTATTGGAGTAAGCTACACATTTGGAGAATTTTCCCAATGATAAAGTTTTTTATACACATTTAATTTTATCTCTTGATCCTATTACTATAAAATTACACTTAACTTTAATTCTTAATAAAAGGAAGGAATTTATGCATTTTAAATATGGCATTAAACAATTGACACTATTAGTCTTATCCTACCTTCAACTTAGATGACTTGTGTGTATACATATGGATATTATACATAATTATATCACACATAAATTATTTACATGGGTATAACCATTGTGATTTTCTAATAGTCACCTACATGAATTCCCTAGTCCATGCCTAACCTATTCATTATCATACTCACACTATCTCTAGATCATCATATTATTATTCCTATATTTTGAACAAGTTTGATAGACTAAAAAATTGACATAATTACATAGGTGTATAGATATTATTGAATCTTCTTTTAAAAAATAAATTATCATCTTTAAACTTTAAAACATCTCTATGTATCAACCCACACATTTTTTGTAAACACCCTAATTTGGTCAAGCAACCACAAGTACTATGTATTTTGTTGCTCTTATTGAGGTATGTTCCAATTATTGGTGTTATGGCATAAATGTTCTCATTGATTTCAAGGTAAATATATATGTCATTATTTTCAAGGTAAAATTTGATGTCATGCATGATGAAGTGGTATGTGACATAAAAGTCTTATGATAAGAGAGAATTTGAAGGCAACCTATTATCTCTTTATTGAAAGAGAATTTGAAAGAAACCTCATAATTCTTTAGAGGTTGATCACATGTCAAGGTCAAGATCAAGATACAAGGTAAGCATACTTTTGAGCACTAGTATTAAGGAGCATTGTCATATCATGAGCATGTGTATGAAGATGGTGGCCTGGTAAGATGGATACACACATGTATAAGTAGATGTTTAAGGATGCCCAAGCATGCATATGAAGTTTTGAAACTCTCAAGAATATTTCAAGATAAACCTTTAGGGGTAAGGTATTAGGCCTTATCATGAAATCAATATAGTCCTAGACACTACTTGATCTAATGAGGAGTCTTGAAGTGTTATCAAGATATGCGAAGGATGAAAATCAGTGGTAAAGCATGTGAGAATATATTTGACACTATGTAAACATGTGTATAATGTAGATAAGCTTTCATAGGAAAAATCAAGGTTAGTGTTAGCATAAAATTGTGCACCCTAGGATAATTTATTCTTCTCCTAAAATTTGATGAAACATGGAATCATATCTCAATATTGTGGGAGCTTGTATGAGAGATAAATCTCTAGTATTATGAGGACTAGCTCCCTAGATTTTTCTTATACTTCATCCTAACTACTCTAACAAATTGATAGTGAAAAGAGTTTAAGGAAAAAAACTAAGAGGTGATACACCAATGTAAATTTGTCCTCACACTTAACTAAAAATGCTACTTGAAGGTGAACAATATGCTTTTTTGCACAAGACTCACAACTTTAGAGCTATCATTACATCAATGTTTCATAAACTAGATTCAAAAAGGTAAATAATTATTATGAAGGAATTGAATGACACCAAAGTAATACATTCATTGATAAATTATAATATTTATACATGTATAAGGAATAATAGTAAGGACCTAGAACAACTATCTATCTGCAACTTGGTAGACCATCAAGAGTGCAAATCTAGCAAAGACAACTTCACTAAATTAGACCAACATGATTTAAGTCATGACACAATATTGAAATGTAAGAATGGAGTAAAAAATCATATTATTTATTTAATATTTTTTCATGTACAAAATTGGTTAGATTTTCCCATCAACCAATGGAGTCTACTCAAACAAGCCAAAATAATGCATATTTATAGCCCAAAGAGAGAGAACAAGAAAGAGGAAGTGGAAGGGTCACTTGGACATGTGTCCATATAAAAATAGGAGTTAAATTTTCATGTGAAATATGTGTGAGGTGATACATGATAATTCATGAGTAACTCTTGTCAAAACAAGTCACAAAGGAGGTGGAAAATGGCATAAAATTGTCAATCTTGCACAAAAAATTGCTTATTTGAGTAGCCTTCCAAAACTCCTATTTTACCTAAAAAACTGAAGTTTTATGGCTATCAAGGATAAGAGGGGTTATAAAAAACATCATCCATGCATTGGTTTGGTCTCTTATCACTCCTACTACTATGGGTATGCACAATCATCTAAGGCAGTTTCAAAAGTACTCATTCCATGCACCATTACCACTTGGCACTCCAAACCTTCCAAACCTGCACAAAAATTCATAAAAGGGTGGTATGACACCTTTAAAGGCCTCAAAAATCATCAATTTAAAGAAAAAAACTTAAAAAAAAAAAGCCCCTCTTTACCACTTTTCATCACTTTGCCTCAAAGTTCACTACTTAGCTTGCTAGAATGACCAAAAGTGAAATCTTATTTAGGATACTTATCCTAATTTTAATGATTTTAAGTGATTTTTTTGGGTTATATCAAGTGTATATATTCCTCTAAAAAAATATTTCATCTTCCAACTTAATCTAAAATTCACACACCATCAAAATGGTGAAAATGAGCCCTTTTCTCCCTTGTTCTATATGGATTCATACAATAAATTTATATGTGTGTAACCCTATATGGGTCCTATACAAATTTAATCTTATGACCCTAGTAAAATATATCCATTTGAGTGCAATTTTTTCTTGATTTCTACCATCGAGTCTGTCTAAGCATTTTAGGAGGGTTTAAGGGGTTTTTTGGTCTTAAGGACTCTTCATAAATTTATGACATTTAAAAATACTAAAAATTGAAAATTTTTCACATAAAGGACCCCCTTAAAATTTCCTAAAATCTTTCAGGTCCCATGCAAATTTTTGGAGAAGTTGCAAGTACAAGAAGGTGGCCTTCGAATGGGATTTTTGCATTCTATGAGGGCTCTAACACATCTAGGCCTAAAATAAGCCTTTCCTAGTGTTTCCTTGTCAAAAAAAAGAACTCTCACCTCTTTAATTTATCCAATCACTTTTTAAGGCTTACCAAGAGACCAAATTGGAAGTTGCCCTTGCTTTGGGAGAAGAACTATGCCTTACCAAGTAGCCTATCTGCCCCTTGTGCACCAATAGGTGAAATTTTTATCTAAAATGGAATTTTGGAGAATTAAAACATCTTATTTGACCCTTAAAACATGAAACAGAACATTATAAGTCCTTGTGATATGTGGATTTTGAGTTGGCACCTTGCTTGGGGTTAGGAAAGCATGTTTTCCCACTAGACCTTCATGTAAAGATCCTTGTGTGGCCAAAACATTGATGTCTAGAACTTATAGTTTTTTTTTTATATTCCCATATGTGTCTTAAATATTTAAAATTAACCTATTTTTCTAAAACTTAGTGTAATCCTCCTATTAGCAAAATTCCCCAAAACTGGTATTTTTCTTGCGTGCATGGACTCAGTTAGGTCTGAGACAAAATAGTGGGTATTATACCTATTCCTATATGAAAATTTAATATTTTATTAGATATATGAGGTAATTATTATAATTTTTACCAAATTTTTTGACTATATTCCAAGTCTAGTTACCCAAACCAACTCAATCTTTCTAAAAAGGGTCACAAAAACCTTGTTTTTGCATGTTTTTGTCCATATTGACCTATAACTTCTATTTTTATGCAACATTTCATGATTTTTGATATTTTAATATTATAATAATGTCTTAAAAAATCTTTTATATCTTTAAAAACATTTTTATAACCTATTTTCATATGAAAACCTCTTTTTGCTCCTTGGAATGAGGCCTAAGCAAGCCAACTGTATGCACTGTGTCAACTTTGGCTATAATAAAGTGGTCTTAGAGTGTCCTTTTCATGTTTTTTGAATAAAATAACATATATTTTATTTTATTTGAAAACATTATCATATTTTAAATCATATTCATGTTTTTTGGGGTCTCAAATCCCCATGGGCTACTCCTTACTTATACCCTTAAATGATTATGACAGTCCTCTCTTGGATATGGCTATAGGTGTTTTATTGTATGATAGAGAAATATATAAAAATAATATAAAATACATTTATAATATATTTAATAACATATATCTCTTATGAAACTTCATTGGTCATTTTAATGCACCCTTCAAACCAACCACTTGACTGTTGACAATCATCACCCTGAATGTTGGTCATCTTCATACCATGGTTGTAGGTGTGTTTTTGGAGGATTTGGATATTTATGATTAATAAATTTATAATATAATTACGTTATTAAGTAAATTATCTTATCATCCAATGATATCCCTTAAACATTATCCCATTATACCAATCTTTTAACTTTATTCTCATTACTTACTCTGCCTTATGGATGCCTGTCTCAATCAAGCATGTAGGATTTTTTCTAGTGCATTAAGATATATATTAAGTTTCTTAGGTTACTTTATGCCATCTTTCATTTCCAATCAAACATATAACTTTATTTATCTTGAAAACCCTTCTATAAATTGAATAATTAACATGTTTTTGAAACCTTTTACTCACTGTCCTCTTAATCCCCTCTTGTACAGATAGGGTATGACCCTCCAAGGTCATATTGTTCCACCACTAAATCATGAGGATATTGACTAATCAATAGTATTATTTGATCTATTTAGGACTATTTACCACCCTTGAGCAATTTCTAGGACCTTCACACCCATTACAAACATGTAGAGCCCTTGGGAATCATGTAGATATGACTGTTGATTTTTAGTGTCTTTTTGCTATTTTGAAGGAGCTCCAAAATTGATTTCCACTTAGAATATAGATTTATAATTTGTCATGGTTATGCTAGATAGATAGGGATACAAGGATAAATCATTGGAGAATGAGAAAATCCCCATCTACAAATACAAATTTTAAGTCAAAAAAGGCCCAAGACCTCTATTTTTTACTTTTAGGGACTAAGAACCCAAAGTTAAAAAGGTCTCTTTTGAATTGATAGTGGTTTATGTATCATCTTATAACTTTGGCTATGAAAAACATGAATTTTTGGATTTGATGGACTTGATATGGATTTCACCATATTCTTCCCTCCTCTTTCACTTCCATACACCTCTCATGGATAGGTACAACTTGACTAACCTTGACAAGATAGTGAAACATGTAAAAGTGAGTCAATTGGCCTTGGAATGGTTATATTTTATATTTCATTCATATGGTATCATGAAAACATAAATTGTGAATGAAAATAAAAAATGTCACTATCATTACATAAGCTCCTTGAATGCTTTGAAATACACAGTTGGTAGTCAACCTTGGAACTCTCATGAAACTAGCACCTTCCTTTGCCAATCCTTCAAGCAAAAAGAAGTGAAATTTTATATATTTGAAACATCAGTAAGAAGGCCTTATTAAAAGCTACATACACCTTATCAATCTCACTTAGCTCCAAGGATCACTGAAAACTCAAAATAGATACATAATTCTACCCCTCGTGTATGCAATTATTCAAAAATCTACTTGGATTGTTAGTGATTGTTAATAAAGGAGGGGACACAAACATAAAATCCTACTATGAAAATGAATTAAATTTATATTAAAATCCACCTGTAGAAGCACTCCCTCTAACTCTACCTGCACCTTTTGTACCAAGTGTCTGAAGTTGAGCTTACTTTATGTGTCAAGAGGAGAGAATAGGAAAATGAGTTTTATAAGCCAATTTTTGAACTATATTTAAATTCTAAGATTGTAAATTTATGTGGGGAGATGAATACACCCCCATTCATGTTTTTAGCTAAAGATCAGATGGTGGTGGTCGTACAAGTGCCCAAAAGGGCCTAAAATTGAGGAGAAACTACCGTTTCTAAATTCTAACTATATCTTGGCCTGATAAAACCTGCCATTTACTTATTATTAACTTATCCACATTTATCCTCTACCTAGAACTAACTTTATGCCACCTTCCATCCATACAATCACTTGAATCTAGCTCAAAGTGGGCCCATAGGCACTTTTTGCACATTGAGAGTGAGATATGTAAATTAATTGCATTAAATTACATTAAAACATGTTATAAACCAAAATAGAACCCAAAACACATATTTACACTCTTTTACCAAGTTTGACTCTATTTGACCAGAGTTGACTTTCTTTAACTTGACTAGTTATAGGCCTAGACTTTGGACCAAGGATGGACTATGGATAAGTATATGTTTTAGACTAGAAATATACCCCTATATGATATTAATGAACTTATACAAAGTTAATAAAAAGGTATGGGTTGAAATTTTTTGACCAAGAGTCAAAATTGCTCAATAGTCAGTTCATGGCTTATTCATTTGCATGAAGAGACCTAGTGATAAGACATAGGCTTGGTAACATGATGAGGTAAGCAGTCTGAGGATTATGAGAAGAATATTAATATTTTTTTATCATGTTATGAGTTTTTATGATGTGTGCATGAAGTTTTGAGAGTAGTGTAAGTGGTTTCAAGGTATGTTCAATGTCTAAGTGTGACTGGTAGTTCAAGGCCTAATGTGGAAAGAGACCTAATATGACCTAATGAGGGGTCAAGTTTAGTTTCTAAGGTGTTAGAGATCATGAGATAATTCTCAAAGGTTTTAAAGGTTCTCTCAATTATGTTGACCAAATCTGATATCAAATTCTAAAGGAGAAAGCATGAAATGTGGTTTTAAAGTTTTTTGTGTGCATAGATTGAGGTATTATAGACCTAAGAATTTTTTTTTTATGTTTCTTGGCATGTTAAAAATTTTCATGAGATCCTAATAATTTAATTTAAGTTTTTTAAGGATTCTAACTCAATTTTATAAGAATTATGTATTGTATTAAGGTCCCAAGATTTATGAATGATCGTTAATATTGTAAGGTGGTCTTAACCCTCTCTAAAACCCTAAAAATGATATAATATGGAATATATTTATAAAAATGGATTATAATGAATTGTATAATATAATTTTATGATTGGATCATGTACTTACCTCTAGGTGGCATTAGTATAATAAAAGAGTGAGTGGAAGCTACATGAAACCTCTTTGTTTCTCAGATTTTTGATGTAGCAGTTAGAGTTAACCAGGTCAAAGCATGAAAATGATTGTAGTATGATGTGTGAAAATTTAATTTTGTGTCAATTTAATTTTTTTTATTAGGTTATATACCTCAAACATTCTAAACTGGTCATGTAAGTTGACTTATCGTTAAAAGGGCCTAGTGAGAAAGATAATGAGAAAAATAGGTAGAAGTGAGAATGAGATTAGGGATGGGTTTTCAATGATTAGGGATGGATCAAAATGAATGGTTTTATTTTTAAATACCTTTAAAACATATACATAATTTACATAAGTTTTTAATAAGATTTTGTATGGTATAAAGTTGATCTCAATCTGACTTGTCTAACACAATCAGGTCTGTGTACAGTGAAGCAATGAGATTGGTTTGTATAACCAATATTTATATTTAAGCCTATAATATATTTGTTTTAAGTTATTATTATTATATTTTTAATCATATAAACCCATTTTAATTTCATTAAATTTAATCTCTAGGTGTACTAAGTCATTGTTTCTATAGTTGTGTTTTGGAGCATTTAGGTAGTTTTCTATGTGTTAGTAAAAATGATATTCCTAAGTCATTATTCCTAGAGTTAAATAATTAAATTAAAATTAATTTTTTATATAAGTCTCATAGTTTAATTTTATTATATTTTTCTTCTTAATATACTCTTATTAAGGTGTGAAAAGTTAAAGGTCTTGACTAGGTTTTGAATCATGTTTGTAGTTCTGAGTAAGCATATAAAAGTGGTCCATTTGAGGTATTTTTCCATGTATGGTGAAGTATAAATAACATGGTGATGAATATTAGGTAAAAAAAAGTTATATCCATGTGATTTTTTATATTATTATTTGGAAAATTTGAGTGTATGCTTTGAATAATCAAAGTGGATTTTCTGAGAATGAGAAGGCCTAATTGTGAGTAGGCCTAATGGTGTGGTTCAAGGAGTGAAATGAGAGAAATGGTGTTAGGGACATAAGTATATATTATAATGGGTCTAATTAAAGTGTTTATTAAGATTTTAATCCATTTTTATATTCTCAATATTTTATAATGTGGTCAAGGTGAAACATGTGCTTTGAGAAGGCCTAATAGCATTAGGTCTCCTTTAGGCCTAATGGTAGTTTTAGTCCTTGTGAGTGGTGACCGACCTATGTAGTGATTATTTAAATTATAATTTTTTTTAAAATCTATTAAAAAATTTATACAATTATGTATAGGTTTTTTTATAACCAAGGTATGTGAGACCAAGAGTCATGTATAAAAAGAAGGTTTAATAGGTCTAATTTGACTAGTTAGAATATTGAGGACATGAACGAATGAATAAAGGTTTATAAACTAGGTAGATGGAATTAAGACAATAAAATAGTTATTATTAATATTTCATTAATTTATAATAATGATTATACATATTATTATAAATTTAATATGACCTAAATCTATCAAGAAGAGGGCTAGTTGAGTAAAGAGGCCTAATAGGCCATTTGAGAGAGATAGAAGAGTGTGAAGAGCAAAATAAGGTGATCATCACAATTTGAGTAATAAAAATGTGTCCAAAGGTTATCATAGGTTCAAGTTTTCTAATTTGGGGCTGAGTTACCTAGGGGGGCAGTGCTTCCTTGCAAGTTGGTGCTTGCTAAAGGACTAGTTGAGTTGGTGCTTGACTAGTGAGGGGTTGGTGCTCCTTGTGGGGTTGGTGCCTCACTAAATATTTATTAACTAATTATAGGACTATATTCCAAGATATTTTTTATTGGGTTTTATCCCCCTTGAGGTTTTCCCACATATATCTTGTGTTCATATGTTATATGCTTATGTAGATGCTTGTTTATGCATTAGTTTATGTATGTGTTTGAATGAATGATAAGTGAAATTGATTGATTTTTGTAAGGGAACTGATTCACCCCCATATTATTAGTTATAATTAAAAAAATTTATATCAAATCATATCCTTTTAATTATTCCTAATAGCCTAAAGGAGTTCTTAAGCAAGCGAAGATGGCTAGTCAAGCACAAGGTGGTTTGTTTATAAGTAAGGCTTCATTGTTAAATGGATATAATTATGATTTTTGGAGTGTCAGGATGAGAACATATTTGATTTCTCAAGGTCATGAAGTTTTTAAATTAGTTTTGGATGGATATACTTCACCCCCTATTCCTCTTACAAATACAATAGGTAAGAAGGCTAGTGACAATAATTCAAAAGAAATGAATGGTATTCTTTGTGGCCTATTAGAGGCAAAACTTGTGAAGGTGATGCACTATATGTATGCCAAATAAATGTGGAACAAGTTGAATAATATTCATTATGGAGACTCCAAGGTTAAGTTGGATAAATTTTAAACCTATAGAAGGCAATTTTAAAGCCTAAGGATAAATGAAGATGAGACTATTACAGCCTACCTATTGAGGGTTGATGAAGTGGTCAACATCATAAGATGCCTAGGTGAAGAATTGAAAGAGTCTACTATTTTTTAAAATTTATTGAGATCTCTAACTCTTAAGTTTTATTCTAAAGTGTTTGGTTTTTAAGAGATGCAAGATCTAGATAAACTAGAGATGGATGGACTTTATGGCACCCTAATAGCCTATGAGATGAGGACAAATGAAGCAAGACTTGAAAAGAAAGAATCTACTTTTAAGGAAAAAAAGAAGTCAAAGGAGAAAAATACAAATTATTAGGAAGTAAAATATAATCATGATTATGATATTGATGATGATGAGTAGATAGCTATGTTTGCATGAATGTTAAAAACTAGTTTAGGTAAATACAAGGGTAAGCTATCCTTTAAGTGTTTTAATTATGGAGAAATTAGACATTTTTATAAAATGTGCCCTAATAAAAATAATAAAAAGGATTATTAAGAGCATGATGAAGGTCATTATGATGATAATAAGACTTATAGGTCTGATAAGAGCAAGAAAAGCTTCAAAAAGTATGATGATAAGAAGTTTTTTAAGAATAAAAGAAGAGTTTACACCAAGGAAGATTGTAGCTCATCTGATGAGAGTGAGATAAGTGATTCTGAGAGTGACCATAAATATTTTTATCTTGATGTTAATGAAGTTATTTTTATGGCTAAGGAATCAAGTTGTTCAAATCAAGAAGAGTCCATGTGGTTTGGAGGTACTGTTGGTGATTCAGATGAAGAAGAAGGTGAGGTAGAATTTGAGGTTGAGTTGATGAATGCTCTAGAAGAACTAACTATGTAAAAAAATAAGAATAAGGTGATGAGGTCTCTTATCAAATACTATGAGGAGCAATTCAATTTATTTGAATATAAATTGAGTAAAAACTCCAAGGAACAAGAAGAAATAGTCAAATAAGTGGAGATTCAAATTGAGATTATGAATGCAAGCCTAAAGGCTAAAGAAGAAAAATGTGCAAGGTATGTAACTAAAGTGGATGCCTTGAGAGCTACATTGGATCAATCATCAATTAAGGTGAATTCCTTTTTAAAGTTTGAAAAGAGTACTAATGATTTAAACAATATCTTGAGTAGTCAAAAGACTAGTAATGACAAAATAGGTCTTAGTTTCAATGGAGATAAAAATAAGAATATTAATGTGATAAAGGAGAATCAGACCTTAAAGGTCAATGGTCAATCAAGGAATGATGATGTTTACATAATGAATATTAATCTTATCAAGTAGACTAATATTATAAAGTATGTTAATCATTTCAATAAATATTTTTATACATGTAACCAATTTGGTCATAGAGTAAATCATTATAGAATACCTTCCATGAATTAATATGCATGGAACTATGAGGATAATAATTAGTCAAGAGGTATGGGTAATGGTGTGTTTTCATCAAGAGGAGTAGTGTGTTTCAATTGTCAAAAAGTTGATCATATTGAAAAGTTTTGTAAGCATGGATTCTCAAGTCAAAACAAGAATATTGAGGACCCTAAAGTGAAATAAAGAAGACAATATAGTGAATGGAGACCAAAGGTAGATAAGGTGAATGATGATCAGTATGCAAGTATAAGTGGACTATTTTCCATGGTGTAACATAGTTCAAATGTAAAGGAATGTCAATAATTCTCCCTATCAACTCAGGTTGTGGATGAAGGAGTCAAGACAAATATACCAAGTTACAATGTTTTTCAAATGGAGATCGAAGAGGTCAAGTCAAAGAGACTTTTCAAACCTAAGAGGATCATGAAGAAATTTTAGTCTAGTGAGGACATTTATATCTATGAATCTACTAATTTTTATGTTGTTTTAGTACCCTAGAGATGAGGTGACTCCATTAGGATTCATGTAGGCACTCAACTAGTGATAAAAATCATGAAGGATGTTTGGTATAATGGGGAACTTTGTATTCTTTGTTGTGGATCTAAAGTTTAGTCAATAGTCCATTAGAGGTGTGATTGCAAGAGATGGGTTACAAAGCATTTTTATGATGACTTGATCAAGCCAAGTCACATTCATGATAGTATCTAAATAACTCATGGAGATAATGGTATCCAATCATACTCCAAGAGTAGTTGTGTTTGCTAAGAAGATATGTAGTAGTCATGAATAAATTTAAGTTATGGATTAGTCTACAAGATTAATATGTCCATGAAGTAAGATGGTTGTGAGCCTGATTTGGGTTGAGATGTTAATAAATAAAGAGAGGATGATCTTGTATGGATAGAAAATGTTTGTTGTTCTAGGTCCAAGAATCATATGGTTATCAAGATATGACCCCTTATCATTAATGTCAAAGGGGGAGAAAGTTCCAGTTTTGGAGAAAGGTTAGTTTGAAGAGATATAGCTTGGGGAGATGAGAATGATCAACTTTGTTTGAGTGTTTTCCATTAATTCCAAATGAGGAGACTATTGAGGCATTTTCCTATTATTGGTTTTATGGCATAAATGTTTTCATTGATGTCAAGGTCAAGATGGATGTCATTAATGTCAAGGTCAAAGTTGATGTCATTCATGGTGAAGTGGTATGTGACAAAGAAATCTTATGACAAGAGAGAATTTGAAGGAAACCTAATTTCTCTATATTGAGAGAGAATTTTAAGGAAACATGGTAATTATTTTAAGTTTGATGACATGTTAAGGTCAATATCAAGATATAAGGTAAGCATACTTTTTAACACTAGTCATAAGGAGCATTGTCATGTCATGAGCATGTGTATGAAAATGGTGGTCTGGTAAGATGGATACACACATTTATAAGTATATTTTTAAGCATGAAAAAAAATTAATATGAATTTTTTAAACACTCAATATTTTTTCAAAGTAAACCATCAGGGGTAAGGTCTTAAGCCTTAACATGTAACCAGTCTAGTCCTAGACTCTACCTGACCTAATGAGGATTCTTGAGGTGTTATCAAGATCTATTAAGGATGAAAATAATTGGTATAGCATGTGATAATATATTTTACACTATGTAAACATTTTTATAAGGTAGATAAACTTTCATAGGAGAATTCAAGGCCAATTCATGGCTTATTCATTTACATGACGAGACCTAGTGAGAAGGCATATGCTTTGTATCATGATGAGGTAAGCAGTATGAGGATTGTGAGAAGAATATTGGTAGTGTGTGAGTATGGTATGAGTTTTTATGAAATTAACATGAAGTTTTGAGAAAAGTGTAAGAGTTTTCAAGTTATGTTCAAGGTCTAATTGTGACTAGCAGTTCAAGGCCTAATATGCAAAGAGACCTAATATGGCCTAATGAGGGGTCAAGTTTAGTTTACAAGGTTTTAGAGCTCATTAGATGATTTTCAAAGGTGTGAAAGGTTGTGTCAAGTATTTTGACCAAATATGAGATCAAAATCTGAAGGAAAAGGCATGAAATGTGGTTTTCAAGTTTTCTATGTGCATAGAATGAGGTATTACAGACCCAAGAATAATTTTATTATGCTTGTTGGTAAATGCATAATTTAAATTATATAATAATAATTTCATGGAATTTTTGTAAGGTCATAACTCAAGTTTAAAAAAATTAGTTTATGGATTAAGAGCCCAAGATTTATGAATGATCGTTAAGACTATAAAGTGGTCTTAACCTTCTCTAAAACCCTAACAATTACTTGATATGGAAGATCTTGATAAAAATAGATCATAATTAATTTTATGAACTAATTTTATGGTTATATAATGTAGAGGACTCTCTCAGGTACCTCTAGGTGTCATTGGTCTAACCAAAGAGTGAGTGAAAGCTATAGGAAACCTCTTATTTCTTGGATTTTTGATGTAGCAATCAGGGATGACTAGGTAAAAGCATGAAAATGATTGGATTATGATGTGTGATAAAGGTTTTTGTCTCAATTTAAATCTATAATCAGGTTATATAATTGAAATATGCTAAACCAGTCATGTAAGTTGACCTATCGCTAAAAAGGCTTAGTGAGAAAGACAGTGAAAAAAAGGCAGAAGTGAGAATGAGATTAGGGATAGATTATAAATGATTAGGTATGGTTAAAATGAATGGGTTTATTTTTAAATACCTATAAAACATACCCCTAATGGATAATTTTTTTTAATAATCTTTTGAATGGCAAAATGTTGATCTCAATCTGATTTATTTAACACAGTGAGGTTTATGTATAGTGAAGCAATGAGATTGGTATGTAAGACCAATATTTATATTTAAGCCTATAAAATATTTGTTTAAACTTAATATTATTATGTTTTAGGATAATATTAAACCATTTTAATTTCATTAAATTGAATATATAGGTGTACTAAGTCATTGTTTCCATGTCTATGTTTTGGAGCATTCAGGGAATTTTTCTTGTGTTAATACAAAATGATGTTCCTGAGTCATTATGACTGAATTTGAAGAATTAAATTCACATGAAGTTATTATAGAGTTATAATAGGTTAATTTTAATTTATTTTATTTATATTAAACTCCTATGATAGTTTGAAAAGTCTAAAGTTCTTGATTGGGTTTTGAATCCTGTTTGTAGATTTGATTAAGCATATAGAAGTGGTCCATTTAAGGTCTTTTGACCTATATATATATATAAACCTATATTAACTCAATATTATCAAAATGTTATATATATATATATATATATAACATTTTGATAATATTGAGTTAATATAGGTTTATATATATATATATATATATATATATATATATATATATATATAACATTTTGATAATATTGAGTTAATAAAGGTTATATACATGTGATTTTTTGATATTATTATGTGTAAAATCTGATTGTATGCTTCAGATATTCAAAGCAGACTTTCTAACAGTGAGAAGGCCTGATGGTGAGTAGGCCTAATGGTGTGGTGCAAAGAGTGAAATGAGCTAAATGGTGTTGGGTATATAATTTTACATTATCAAAGGTATAATTTAAGTTTTTATGATTTTTTTCATCCATTTTTCAATTCTCAATACGCTCCAAGGTGGTCAAGGTGAAATGTGTGCTTTGAGAAGGCCTAATTGCATTAGGTCTCCTTAAAGCCTAATGGTGGTTTTGTCCCTTATGAGTGGTGACCAACCTATGTAGTGTTTGTTTCACTTGTGAAACATGTTTTTTGATCTATTAAAATTGTGACCTAAGTCTTTAAAAGTTTTTTTCTAGTGAAGGCATGTGTGATCAAGAGTCATGTATAAGAAGAAGTTCTAATAAGACTAATTTGACTAGTTAGAATATTGAGGACATGAACGAATGAAATAGAGGTTTGGAATATATGTATAGGGAATAAATACCATTATACAGGTATTTTTAATATTTAATTAAGTTATAATATTGATTATATAGATAATGATCAAGTTCAAATGACCTAAATCTGCCAAGAAGAGGGTTAGTTGAGCGAAGAGGCCTAATTGGCTATTTGAGAGAGATAGAAGAGTGTGAAGAGAAAAAGAAGGTGATCATAATAAATTGAGTAAAAAATAGGTGTCAAAATTTAATCAATGGTTTAAGGTGGCTAATTTGGTGCTAAGTTACCTATGGGGTTAGTGCCTCCTTGCAAGTTGGTGCTTGTTAAAGAATTAGTTGAATTGGTGCTTGACTAGTGAGGGGTTAGTGCTCCTTATGGGGTTGGTGCCTCACTAAATCTTGATTAATTACTTATAAGAATATAATATAATCTATTTTTAGTGGTTTTTATACCCCTTTAGGGGTTCCCACATATATCTTATGTTTATATGTTATATGCTTATGTGGATGCGTATTTATGCATTGCTTGATGTATGTGTTTGAATGAATGCTTCATGAATGATAAGTGAAATTGATTGATTGTTTAAATGGAAATGATTCACCCCGCCCCCCCCCCCCCCCCCATTACTAGTTTTAATTCCAATATATCTTTCACAAAAATGGTCTTATCAATGGTTATATTCCTTGTTCACATGGTCACCTTGAGTCTTTTGACCTTTCTTATGCTTTATTATCCCTATTTTTGACACCTCTAATAGTCGCAAGTCACTTTTTACCAATATAAGGGGCCCATAGCCATTCATACCTTATTTTTTATTTGTTATAATCCTTTATAAATTAATTCCATTTTTAGGACAATAGCACAACATGGTGCTACTATCCACTTTTACCTTCAGTGTCTGATATGACCTTTCACCTATCTTTGAGTCTTGACCCAACTGTGACCCTTCTCTTATGTTTTTAATTTATTTTTCATAATTTTTGAGCCATTTAATAAGTAATTCTATTTCAAATAAATATCATCATATATAGAAAAAACTCATAATAAAATTTACATCTAACACTTACTATTTTGGCACTTATTACATTCACACTTAGACATTTACATGCTTGATTAAAGAAGGGCCTAGGTGAAATTCATCCTATAATATCATAAAATTTGATGGTTCACATTATCTAAGGGATAAATACATGTGTTTTGAGACCCTTATCATTGGGGTTAATGTAGGCAATGTTCAAGACAATAGGGGTTCTACTATGTGTGATTGTAACATCCCATAACCTAATTTTTCCTTTCATTTTGCATTTAATTATTTAATTATTTCGTGTGTGAAGGTATTCATCATGGTTTTTGAGAATAATCAACCAAAATAATGACACAAACAAGCCCTTTCATGATAGGAAATCACCTAAATGATCCTCAGGAACCCTCATAACTTCTCTAAAAGTTGTAAATAGTCACTATAAGAGGGACACTAGCACCATATGGAGCTATTGTACTAAGTGGGGTGTTATTTTCTAGAGATAGATCTCAAAAAATACATATAAAAATATTCCTCTATGTCTGTAAAATCATTTCCAATGTTTAAATCTACGAGAAACTATGTATATGTCTAGATAAGTCCACCTTCTCCTTGTACTTACTATTTTTGGAAAGTTACATAGAATAAATAAATACTAAATTTATTATAGATTAATATTAGACCCAACCCTTTTATATAGCTTAGGATTTACATAGTAAAACCTTAAAAGGTTAAATCATTTGGTCAACTTGTATTAATTTTAACATAGATTCAAAAACTCTAATTTTCCTTAGGGTTTACCTTCTAAAATTTTCACATTAAAATAGGGTTACAAAAATTTGATTTTTGGATTAAACTTATGAATTTAATTAATTCAGTATTGGGGTTTTATTTATTTAATTTAATTTAATTTAAATATTTGCAATGCAACCCTAAAACCAAAACCTAGATCCATATACTAGGTCCCTATACACATAAACATTAACAATTAGGGTTTCAATAATAATCCTATTTCCTATTACAAACTTTGTTCAACAAATTAAAACATTACACACATACTTATGTTAGATTATATTCTACCTCTTGTGTGTCTATTATTCATTATTTACATTATCTTCTTTGATAAGTTTAAAATGACAATTAAAAAGCCTTCTACCCATCATCCACTTGATGTAATATTGAATTTATCTCATGATTATAACAATGAATGGACTAATTTTGAAGATTGTACATTAGAGCATGATAATTGTTTAATTTATAATGATGATGATTATTTTTTTTGGATTAATACTTTGGATTTTAGAGGGTCCCAAGACCTTTTTACAAAAATATTAAAAAATAAACTTAAATGGTTTCGCTAAGCATATAATCATGCTTAGGCATTGGACCAGATAAAAAAACAAGTTTTTATAAAAACCATATTGAAATACAAATAGTTTATTACATGTACTGATATTAAAAAACTAGACTATACCAAGATTTACCAAAAAAACCAACTTACAACTTCTTACTCTAAAATAACTAGCTCTATCATTTTTCCTTGATTGGGCATCACATTTTCCATCACTGATACTTGTCCCAAATCACCTTTGTTTTCATCCACAACATCCTAATTTTTAATATCCTTCACTCTTCCAAACTTTACCAACTTTTTGTTTTCCAGCTCATGCTCAAGCTGCTTGATAATAGAAAAACCATCCTTTTTTGGACTCACCCTAGATCCTATCAACACTACTACTATTTACCCTTCCATCATGGAGGAGTTTTAAATGATCCTCGCACCACACCTTTTCTTATCCATTTGATGGCCTTGATCCTATCTAGTGAATGGCTAATCACACTCCATTCTTCAATCCTTGGGATGGGCTTAAACAAGTATTTATGACTGATATACTTACTCCCTATTTCTCTAAAATTTTCATCTATACTGCACAAGCCAATTCAACATATTTCACAAAATCTACTAAATCTAGGAAATAAAACTCCAATTCTCAAAACATATCCAAAGGAACAAAACCCAAGAAATATCTTTTAGAAAAAAGTAGCATCAAAAATGGACCTAATGGAATAGCTTCCAATTCCTCCACCAACTCTATTCTATACTTAGGCCGCATGAAAAATTAAATCATTGCTAGTACTTGATCCTTATATAACATTATAAAGTATATATTTGTTATAAAAAGTGAATTCAAGTTTGATTTTAATCTAAATCTCTTGATTTACACCAAAAAATCCATACCTAGCACCTATTCTACTACTTTTTCCACCTCTAAAGAAGGAACCCAAAATACATTGGATAAATGTGTTCTTGATACTTACCTAGAAAAACCCATTTCATGGCTCTTGGTCCATCCAAAGGCTAGATCCCAACCATCCAATTCCAAGTTGAACCTATCCATCATACCAAAGCTCAAAACATTAGGACTCCACTCAAATAGGAAAGCCAAAACAACCACCCAACTAGAATACCTCACACTTGATGTCACTTTCCAATTAATACCCATGCCATAAAATGAAAAAAGCCATAATGAGAGGGAGTTTCCCATCTTATCACTTAATTCTTGGGAATTTGATTGCATCAAAACAACCTCCCACATGCACAACTTGATGTCATCCATAAAACCTAAAGGATGCTTCCACCTAATGAACACTTTGTCCTTGAAATCTTAAATCAAGATTTAAATTTGATAATGATTATCCCTTTTTTTTAAATTAAAAATTAAATAAAATGTAGTGGAAAAAAATTTAAAATAAAATAACACAAAAAACCAACTAAATATATCAGCACTATAGAATGCTTTTTAAAAATCATTTATAATATAGATAAAACCCATTAAAATTCAATTTGTTTAAAAAGCCTACAGTCTACCCATCTGTCACTAAAATTATCTAAGCTTTCCTCCTCATACTGATCTATTGTTGCATTAGCCAAAAAATACACAAACTTATTACTCTCTCTAAAATAATTATTGCAATTCCATCCTTCAAAAACTTCCAATTTAGGCCAAATGACATCTAGGATATTTGCAATTTTCCAAGATTTTGCCCTCAGGCTTGACAAAGCTAGAATAACCACTTACAAATCTCTTCAATTTCTATAAAGGAAAATCCATAATCCAGAGCCATATTAACCCCTACTACTAGATATTGATCTTTTTATTTGTTATTAGTGCCACCTAGAAGCTTAAGGGAAAGGGCTCTAATTAACAAACTGCTATAGTCTTTTATAACACACCCTACCCCTGAGGCACCTGGATTACCTCTATAAGCTCTGTCAAAATTCAATTTAAACCATCTACATTTTGAAGGAATCTAGGTTGCATCCTTCCTATTTTTCATATTTTTATTATCTACTATTGACCCTTGAATGGGAATAATGATGATGAATATTGTTATAATGATGGATATGAGGATTATTATGCACATGACAATACAAATGAACATGAGGATACATTAGATAAATCATCTTCTCTTTCCTCTTACTCTTCTCTTATTCCTAAAAATAAAATTAATAATATAATGTGAAAGGAACATCTTGTTGGTAGTTTTTTATTTCAATGTGATCCTAGCTTTTCAACTACTTTTACTACTTCATTATTCAAAATAAATTAATATAAGTGCACTACATGCAAACCAATTTTACATGATTCAAATAAAGTAAATAAAAATAATGCATTTTTTTACCCTTATCAATTAAATTTCAAAACACAAATTCAAAGGATGTTACACCTTTTATTAATGTATAAACTAAGGTAGATTAAATTCTTATATCACACTCATTCACATTTCAAGCTCAATGTAATGATTCTTTTCCACAAATAGATAATGCACATGTTTCTAAGTCTTCTCCTCTATGTCATAATATGAAAAATAAAACATGGTTATTACTCCTATATACACATAATATTTTTAAAATTTTATTGATTACTAACACTTTACATCTTGTAGAAACCCATTGAGTCTCAATCTCTCTGAGTGCATGCCTTAAGGGGTGCACTTGGAAAGGGGTGGGAAGACCATTATTGATTTATAGGATTGTTTTACCTTATACCACTTGTTATCTACACACTTGTCTCCTAAAAACCATTAACCCTAATATTATTATTCTCTATTGTACCCATTTTAGACATTTACTACTTGTCATCCTCCTTTTCCTCCCCTAAATCCCATTTCATCAATCATTTATACTGGGATGACTAGGTCGATCATATATAGTTTTGGGATATTTTCACTTAGGAATTAGGTTAGCCTTTGGATAACCTAGCTTGAGACCTAATGAATTATTGATCAAAATTATACTAGGTCGATTAGGTCGACCCTGTCACCTGACATATTCAAAAGGATTTAGGGTCAACTCCACCTATAAATACAAGTTCATTTCCAACCATTTATGAATGAAAAGAGAATAAGAATTTAATGTGAATTAACATATAATTATTGACCATTCTATTTAAGAAATAAAGCTTAGGGTTTCATACTTTTTTTAGAGATACAAATCTTGTCTTGTGGATAAGTCTTTTAGATGCATTGATAGGTTGTGTAGCCTAGAGTTGATTTTTATTTATCATCCTTACATATAAAAACAACCTCTTGTGAAGCACCTTGGCCAAGGGAGAGATTGAGGTTCGATGGGTTAATCTTCAAAGGTAAGTATTCCTAACTTTATTTCTCCTTTGTAAGAGTAGATAGATAATGCATTTGTGATTCTCTTCCATGTATTAGGATTGTATACATTGACTTGAGTATATGTATTCTATACATGTTTAGTTTTATTATTTTTAACCCCCTCTTTGTGCCATAATCTTTGGTGAGCACTATATTAGATTTACTTTCTTATTATTAACATAAGTGAAATATCAAAACCTATGACCCCCTTAGGGTTATTTCATGATTGTGTTAGACTGGAGGCTTTGGAACCCTCTTTAACATAGTGTATTGTGATAATTTATCCCCTAATAGTGTCTAATGGATCTCCATATTGGTCATGCTCCTACTTAAGAAATGTATTCCCAATTAGAAGTGTAGGTATACTCTATATTCTCTGAGCTAGGATTGATTTATAGACATATTACATTTTTGATTGCATACATTCTAGTAAAACTAATGTGAAATAACCCTTGAAATATTTGTTCACTTATTTCTTTATTTTATCATTATTTTTATCATATATTTGACATACTGCATCAACCCATTTCTAAATTTTGTGCACAGGATTAACATACAATCACATCCATACTATTATATTCTTTATATGCATGTTCTTTTTTAGGTACAAGCTACTAGATCGACCTAATCAACCTAATACATTTTTATAGACTTTCAAATATCCATTCTAGACTACTAGGTTGACCTAGTCAACCCTATACATTTCAGGCACTCAGTAATAGGCTCTTGTAAAGCTAGATCAGCCTAGTTGACCCTGTTAGCTAGATTTTCAAACATTTATCAAGTTTTTTTGAAAAAAATCTCACTTATTTTCATATACAAAATCACCAAGGTTCATTTATGTCTTTTATCTCTTTATTTATAGTATCTTTTTCATAGTTTGTTGTCTTTAAAACTACCCTTGTATAGACAATTAGATCGACCTTGTTATCCCAGTTTTATATTCTATGTGCTATCTAGATAACTAGGTCACCTTTGTCAACCTTATTCATTCTCAGACCTTTGCTTCTATAGTACATAGGTGACATTATCAACCCTATTCTATATTATGTGCATACATTATTGGCTATATCGATGTTGTACCTTATTTTAAAGTGGGAATTAACCTTTATATGATAGTAATTAGCTCACACTTTCATTTTATATTTCTTGCATGCTTAAAATAGACTAAATAGTCTAATTAGGTGGTTTTTAATTTACCATTTAGTTTCACTATTTTATATTTTATGCATACATGACCAAATTATAAAATATCAACAAGCACTTTAAACAGTTGTCTACCCAAGGCCAACCTACTTAAATTTCATCACCAAGGGGGAAGCTAACTTGGTTTTATATCCAAGTATAAATATGTGATTAATTTTATATTATAAATAAGCACTTGACAACCTTATCATTATGATGTGTGAAGTGAGGGGGTAGGCCCTAATACCAAGCCTATACCATTACCAATATAGATCCCTTTCAACCTAAACATTTTAAAACTATCCTTAGACTGATTTCTAGTTTATTTCTTATAGATAACTCCCCATCACACTTAAAAATTCTATTCTAATAATCTAAATAAAATTCAGGTTAACCAACGAGTTATCTTTTACTTTCTAAGTTGATTGCTTGCTCTTTGTTCAATTGTATTTTCTATTTCAAAAACTTGCATTAGCCAACATTAGTCCAAGCTTTTATGTTGTGTGCCTCAATTAGATCACCCTCATTGATCTAATTGATTTTTCATTTCCCTTTAGTTCTTACTTTTCAAGGTATTTGCAAAATTATTTTTAGTATCCAATCATTTCAATTGACATAGTCTATTATATACATTCTAATTTTCCCTATCTATTGTGCTAGGTTGACCCAATCAAACCTATACTATTTTTTAGCCTCTATTTTCTATACTAGATTGACCTAGTTAAACTTGTGTTATTTTTAGGACCTTTATCCTATGCTAGGTCAACCTAGTTGACCCTATACTATTTCTTCCATTTATTGTTTCATTGATATTGCATTTCTCTTACCTAGTTTTTATCCTTTTCCTTTATCATGAATTTTTTATTTAAAGATAATACTGAGTTGAATTTAACATACATGATGAGTCTTACCCATCCTCATAAGGTCTCCTATAATTATATTAGGGATCCTCTCTTAGATGAGAGTAATGTTCACATATCCACTGACATAATGAACTATGGGAGCCTTCCTAATACCTATTCATAGTGTAATAATCTCTTTTTTATAGAAGATCAAACTAAGTTACAGTATACCCCCAAAATGCTCTTATTTATCTCTGAATTTCCTCAACATCGAGGAAAGGATCCCTCTACCATTTACCATCTTATGATTAGTGGTCAATCTAAAGAGCCTCATTCACCTACTCCCACATTATCAAATGGATTTGGAAGTAGAACCTTATTTTATTCTCAACCTCTTCCCTTGATTATAACCCCTTAGCATACTACGACCTCTTCTTCTTTAACTTCTTCTACCTCCATGAATATTATATCCACTAACATGGTAGATTCTACATCTAGTGGGTCTCTTATAAGATCCACTATCCTCAACCCTTCTAATAGTAAATTATTTGCTACCCAAGGTAATCATGCTTCTAGTTCTTCCTCTTCTCATCCATTCACTAGTCCATCTTTTGCTTCATAAGCAAATTTTACCACTAGTGCTTCTTATTATAATATTTCTTCTCAAGATCTTATCAATAACAATAGTGGTACCTAAGCCATTAATACTAACTAATGCTAATCAAACCACTAATTATTGTTGAAAACACACAATCAAATGAATACCTTTCAAGTTCATAACACAAATCAAATTATGAGAATGCAAAATCATGTTCTTCATCTTCAAACTCATCCTCAACCCATGAATTGGGGCATGCATAATCAAAATGTTCCCCCTCCTCTTCAAGATTCCCAAGGCAATCTCATCCCTAAATCTCTTTTGGTTAACAAAACCATTAAGCATATTCAAAATGATCCTCCTACCACTAAAATTTATAATATTGATATAGGATGTATCACCCCTAGAATTTCTTATAATGGATCAACTGATCCTACCCTTCATCTCAAAATATTTGGAAATATTTACAAGGATTGGGTCAAATTGAACACCTTTTCCACTACTAAGCTCTTAGACAAAACCATCATGGGTGATGACTTAGATTGGTATAATCAACTTAGAATTCATTTTATTTCTAGTTTGGAAGATTTAGTGAATGATTTAGTTTAATAATTATAAACCAATGATCTTCCTAAAATCAATTTATCCCACTTCGTAAATTTTAAACAACTTGAAAAAGAAATTGCTCAAGATTTTGTTAAAAGGTGGAAAACTTTGTCAAACAAGTGTGAACATAACATGGCTAATGATAAACTTTTCCATCTCTTTACTAACACTCTTTTTCCAAAGTTATAATATCAGGTCCACACTCTCTCTCCATATACTTTGGATGAGGCTATTGACCAAGTAAAATGTCAAGATTTTCTTATACATCAATTCAAGCCACCCCAACCTTCTATGGTTCCTCATCTTCTACTTAAAAATAATAATTGTAATGCCACCAATGATGGTATCATATATTCTTATGATACCATTTATACCATTCAAGTTATCATTCCTAACCAATCTTTGGAACTAGCTCCCCCTTCTCAATAATATACTAATCCTCATTTATCTTCAAAAAATAGCATTAATGTTCACAAAACTTTATGCTCAGATGAATTACTCAAGCATCTACCTAGGAATCTACCATGATAACTTGATCCTAATCATCCTATGAAATCATGGTATAATCCTAACAAGCTGTGTTGGTTTCATGCTAGTTGGGGTCATTATCATGAGACCTATAGGCATCTTCATAATTTGGCCATGGATTTTATTTTTGTTCCTAATTTTGAACATGATTATACTATTTAAAAGCATCAACAATCCTATGACATTGATTTTAAGGCTCATGAATCACATACTAAATCTCAATCTTTAAATCAAGTTAATGCTTATTTGACTATCTACAAAGATACTCTTCCTAATCACCAACATAATCAAAATACCCAAGACAAGCCCACCCTTCCACCAATAATGTATAAAGCCTTATTAATCCCACTTCTAAATAAAATGTGGTTAACATGACTAATATGTGAAGTATGGTTTTTTTTATTGATTCTCAACCTATCTACACTCCTTCTTTGTCTTGAATATTCTGTGTTATCCAAGATTCCTCTCCAACTCATTTAAATGAGTTGGGAAAATATAACCTCATAAATTTTGATGATCTAATTTCAAATTCTCCCTTAGATAACACTTCCCATTCTATTTTTACCATCCCTCCATCTACTAACACTAACAACAATTAAGATTATACTAACACTTATTATACCAATCCTCAAAGTGAACCAATTATTTCAATTTCATAACACAATTTACAATCTTGTTCTAAACCTTATCCTTATTATCAACACAAATTCCAATGCACTTTGGATCCTCTTTTTAAAGACCTTATTAATCACTATGCACCTATTTATACCAACCTTATTATGGGTTATGATGAGTGGGATCCCATTATGAAGCTCACTAATCTCCCATCCTTAATTCCATTCCTTGAGCTTATGAGGACTTATCTACATCATAGAAATCATCTTATGCAGCTATTATTCAAAATGAAATTACTCATCCTCCCCTAGTAGGATGTGAATTAGCATTATCTAGATTCAAGAAAAACATATTAAAAAATGTGAAGAGATGTCCATCCATGTTGACAAAATAATGGGCACTTCTCTTTCACTAAAATTTCCTATAGACTTTATGATTCTCAATGAGATTTTGATCTATACAAATGATCCTTCTTTCTTAATTAGCATCCAAATAGGTGATATCCAATTTAAGAATACATTGATTGATGAGGGTTCTGACACCTATGTTACCTCTCTTGATTTTATCAAAACTTTTGGATATTCTGAATATAATCTCAAGTCCACATGTATTACATGCCAAGGATATGATAGAAGGAAAATGACTCCTTTAGGTTATGTGTGGATTACCATTACCATCCCACCTATCATTTTTTATTTTAAGGTGATGATATTCAAATTTATTCTTTATTATAACCTATTTCTTGGTAAGTAGTAGACTCACTGTATGAGAGCAGTTGCTTCTTCTACCTACCATACATTAAATTCCATCACAATGGAACCCTTTATAAGATTTAGGGTGATACTAAACCTTGGAATTTATAAAAATTATAAGACCATGGTATCTTAAATATTCCTACTCTTGAAACTTTACCTAGTGTTCCATTCTATGAGTCTCAATGCTTCAATTTTCCCATTAATTCGACTAGAAGTTACTATTATTACATAAGTTTTACACTTGTTCTAATGTGTAATATCTTGCCATAAAACACATAATTATGAAATGGGAAAACCTCTAAGCCATGGGACTTTTGAAAATTAATGTTAACCTTTAAAGAAGGCCAACTTCCTTTCATTATATTTTATGCAACTGGTAGAATACCAGCTTTATGAGATTTTTGCTCTTTTAGTGTCTTTTTATCCTAAACTAAAATTTTGACGGGGAAAAGGGAAAGAATAAAACTTTATGAAACTTAAAATAGTGATTACACTAGATATATTAGTGGGTCTTAATGCCTAATTGATAAACATAATAGAATAGAGAATTATATTGAAATGGGTTTAGCACAAACTCATACAAATGATAGATTAGAGGCAATATTTAGCTATTCTCACAAAAGGGAAAAGAGTTATTAAATATAATCAAACAATATTTTAAAAATGGAAAAAATACCACAAATGAATTTATTATAACTAAAATAAGAAACAAAACTTCCACAAATACTCAAATAATTGACATACATAGATATTTATTAGACAAGAAAGGCGATTCTTCAATTTATTTCTACCCCAAAGGTTACATCTTGTAGAAAATATATTCAAAATGCAAAAACAATATCCTCTAATAGTAAAAATATGATTTAGGCCACAAGGTCTACCCATATTTATATAAAAATATCTCATAGATGAGTTTTAGTTGTCAAATGTAAATGCTTAATAATGAAAACCATGTAGATCTAAAATCTTCATGCAAAAAAGAGGTGAATTCTTCTATATCTGGCATCATGGACTTGTAGAATGGTTGAAAAATGGCATGTAAGATCTGGGAATGATCATTTGTGTAGAATGACATGGCAAGACATGGTTGGTGTTAGTTCCCAAAATTGTACTAGAACAACTGGGTCCTTATCTATAAAAATGCCTAAGTCTAGCCTAGGTTGAGCATCAATGTTTAAGTCATTAACCCCAGTTTTATCTATATGTGTTCCTTTGGAAGGTCATGACCATGTAAATAATTTGATAATTCCTTTATATTGCCTTTATTTGGTGAATATGTTATTTACCTTAGACTTTTTGGGCCTTTTGCATGAGCACAATGTTCGATGAAAATAGGTCTTCAGGCTTTTTGTCTCAAAAAGTTTTTTGAAGACTTATTCTCATCATACATTTTGTCTACTACAAAATTTATGAAGGAAATCCTTTATATTGGGAAAAAATCTAGGTCCTATTTATTTTAGACTTTTTGTCTATGACAAAAATTTTGAAGGGTACTTTCCCTTTAGGCACTTTGCCCATACAAAAATCTTGAAGGAATTGTAAGTTCATTTGTTTCAGCATAAGTACTTTCTAGAAGTCCTGAAGGGTCAATTTTACATTGTAAAAGTTTTGAAGGATCAATTCCTTTGGGAATTTTTCCTTTGCAAAATTCCTGAAGGGCACTTTCAAAGGGCGAAGGACACTTACACAAAATCTCAAAGGGCACTTTCCAAAGATGGAAGAGATTTTCAATAGTTCTGAAAGGCACATTCAAGAGTTCAAAGGACCTTTATAAAAGTATGAAGGGAATTTTTTATAGGGTAGGTTCCCTTAGAAAAAATTCTAAAGGATATATTCAAAAGTCCCAAAAGGTACTTTTGGTAAAATTGCTATGGAGTAGAGGTCCATTTCCTTTGGACATTTTACCTGATAAAAAAATCTGAAGGATAAATTTGGATGGTGAAGGGTATTTTCAAATTCCTTGAAGGAATATTTGCAAATTTTAGGTGATGGTCTCACAAACATTTTTTATTGGGCATGTAGATGTCAATTTTAAGCTACAAGTACTAGCCATTAGGATTCAAATATCCATGACAGTCATGCGAGCATTGAATTTAAACCCCATGAAATAACCATTTATTTTCAAATAGGGTAGATCTAATGTCATACATTCACTTTAAGTAGGATGATCTAATGGTGTGTAATCAAGGTTGAATAGTCAAAGGGACTCAAGAGGCCTGTAAGGTTACCAAGTGGAAAATCTTGAGAGCCAAGGAAGTAGTATCTAATCACACTTCACTCTTTGGATTTTGATATGATAGAGTGCACTTAATCACCCTAGCCAGATCTGATGGTGTGTAACTAAGTTTTAAAAGTCAAGGATCCTATGGGAAAATGTAGACACGATAAGTGGCATATCTAGTGTCACAAGGTTATAGCTCAAGCATCTCATTGTAAGATCTACAACTCATGTGAGCTTAAGATATGAAGATCCAATGATGCAATCCATTAAAAACTTTTTAAAGGGTTAGGATTACACAAGGAGGTGATAAGTGTTCAGACTAGAGCCATTAGTCACTTTTAGAGCTATGTAGATGCCCAATTAGATCCAAAGTGGAATGTCAGGTGTCAATATGTGGTAAGATTTATTTTCAAAGATAAAATTGATGGTTATTTCATAGATGTGGTAATGGTTTGAGGATAAAAATAATGTCTAACTACCATTTCAAAAGTGAATATTTCCAATCATGATCATGGATCATTTTAGTTTCATATATAATCAAATTGACTCTTGAGCCATCATTATAAGTAATGGGATTTCCCTTTAGCATGCACAAAGAATATATTCATGTCCATGATTTTAAATTTGATAAATAGCAAAGACTTTCCAAATAAGTTTCACATAAAGACAAAATATGTATGGCTCCTTAAGTGAATATCCTCCCTTTAGGCTTGTGAAAAAGGAAAGTTTTAACTAAAAGATCAAATAATATGTTTAAGGTTTGTTGCAGGTCTTCATCATTTCTTGTATATGTAGTTGAAACAATGAGTTCTTGAAAACATATGGAAAATCTCAGGCATGGCCAAAGGCATTTTTTGGCTAGGATCATCTTGACGGGACTGGAAAAGTTCATAATATAATTCTTGAAAATTGCAAGCCATAGTCCTAGTTTTGGAAAGGATTAAAATAGTATAGATAGGGGCTTTGTCTTATATTTCAAGGTTGTTGGTTATTGTTGGATTTTTGGTTGATATATGTCATTTTAGGCAATCATTTTCTCTAAGTCTAGGTTTTGCACAAAAACTTCTAGGATCAAGTGTTGTGTAGACTTTGTCTCCCTTGCTAAGGTGGTTACATCTATATAACCATTAACACAATTTGAGAACATATTCATGTCTCCCTTGTCAAAATATCAACTCACTATGCCTATCCCCATCGTAGCATTCTAAAGTGTTGATTTCTATAATATTTCTTTTAAATCTACTAGAAAATATTTGTAGTTCTTTACTGTATCTTGTTAATGAAATGCAGTGACATTTTATAGCTTCTGTTGATTGGATAGTTGGGTCTATGTTCATTAATGGTTGTCATTTTGAGCATGCATCTAGGTTATAAATTCCTTTCTATAGTTATACTTGTAATTGTGATGTTGAAATACCTCTTAGGGGCACCTTAGGTTTGTGAATTTAGTAAGAGAGAGTATTTGAGATTCTAGTTTCAATGTATGTCATAGTCTCTCAAAGATCATTTGATATTTGTCATTGTCTTGAATTTGAAATGTTTTATGTGTCTTTACAAAGGAAAATTATCATGAAATAATATTAGATACTTTGTTGTTTGGAATCCACCAGCACACCACCCTCTACTTTAAAATTAACTATAAATTTGTCCTACCCTAAAAACATAACAGGTTCTCTTGAATTCCATAAGTGTTACTAGCCTCTCAAAGGCATAAGATCTTGTATATATGAAATGTGTTTGTAGTTTGTGATTTAAAATCCTAGCATTGTAGTCTTTATTCAGTCCCTTTATTGTTGAAGATTCTTTAAATGAATATTGTAATCACATTTTCATCTATCTTTAGTAGCTTGTGTATGACATAGAGCATTTGTGCATTTCATGTGACAACCCTTCATGGGTAAAGTGTGAAAACATGGTTATGATCTTGTCATATTTATCCCTTATCCCAAGAAATCCCCATGGAGTCTGAATTATAAAATCCCTCTATGAGATAAATCTACCCCCATAGGTCCTCTCACCTTGGTTCAGGTAGAGCCAAAAGTAGTAGGGAGCTAATCATACCCTTTGTAGGTGCCCCCTAGTCATTTTTTTAATATAGTTTATTCTTGATGCCCAACCCTCCCCTGAATACAATGACATTCTAGTGGTTTTCTCATCATTGTTTTCCATTTCCTTTTCAAGTGTGTAAGGTTAGATTATAGAGGTGTA
>JARHVA010000738.1:1570000-1802500 GCA_037957365.1 Torreya grandis | reverse complement strand
AGGTGTTGATCAGATGCAGGGAGTTTGACATTTCACTTAATCCTAAGAAGTGCCACTTTGGAGTGCAAAAGGCCAAGTTAATGGGACATATAGTGTCTAAGGATAGTGTCATGATTGACCTTGAAAGGGTCAAATCCATTGACAAGATGCCCATCCCATAATCTAAGAAAGGAATTTAGTCTTTATTTAGATAGATTAACTTTGTAAGGAGGCTTGCATCTAATTTTATAGAGATCACTCTACCCATTAAAAATATGTTGAATAAGGACCAAACCATAAAATAGGAGAAGGCCATTCAAGAATTCAATGACATCAAGGGAGCTCTAAAGTCTACCCCTATTTTGGCGAATATTGATTACACAAATCCATTTCAAGTATTCTCTTTTACATCATCCAATACTTTAGTTATTGTCTTATTGAATAATAATGATGAGGGTCATGAGCATCCCATAACTTTATTCTAAAAATCTATGTAAGGTCCTAAATTGAGGTACACCATCATGGAAAAATAGTCTTTCACTCTTTTGAAGGATTTTAAAATGTTTAGGTCATATATTCTGAGTTTGAAGATCATTACCTACATCCCTCACACCATGGTCAAGGACATATTAACTCAAATTGATGTATCCATCAAGAGGTGTAGGTGGGTCAATAAGCTACAAGAATATGACATGGATATTTAGACCACCAAGCTTGTAAGAGGGATGGGTCTATCCAAGCTTATGGTTGAGACCAATTTGCAAGTTTTTGAGGTAATAATGTTTTTTTAACATTGATGATTCTTTAAATTAGTTTAATGCATCTCCATGGTATAGAACATTATCTACTACTTGTAGAATCTAAATTGCCCCTAGCTTAGATAAGAACCAACAAAGAACTCTTAAGCTTGTGTCTTAAAAGTACTTCTTGGCTAAGAATGGACTATCAACAAAGAATCCAAATGGGTTTCTCAAAAGATGTGTGTTGGAAGATCAAACTATTGTCCTAATTGAAGAATTTCCATAGTGGAGTTTGTGGTGGCCATTTTTCACCTAAAGTTATAGATCATAAAATTTTGAGAGCTAGTTATTGGTGTCCATCACTATTTAAGGATGTTTCTTAGATATTTAGATGATGTGAGAAATGTCAGTGCTTTTCTAGGAGGAAAGCTTCAAGTTCTCTTCCTTTGTATCTCATGATGATTGAAGCCCCATTCAGATAATGGGGAATGGATTTCATTGGTAAAATCATTGATTCATCAAGCATTGGACATAGATAGATCCTAATCACTTCACCAAATGGTTTGAATTAATCCCTCCAAATAAAGCAACACACTAAGTAGTCATGGATTTTCTATTAAATTAGATTATTTGTAGATTTGGTGTGCCTATCAAGATAATTACTGATAATGCCATGAAATTCAAAGCCAAACCTTTGTGGCATTATGTAAAGGCTATGGGATTGATCTGACTTATGCTTTCAACTACAACCCTCAACAGAATGGACAAGCTAAATCAAGTAATAATAACTTGCTCAAGATCATCAGTAGAACATTGAAAACAAATAAAAAGAAGTGGGGTGAGCAAAATTTTTGGTATAGGTTAGGGTAGTTTTTTACCCCTTATTCATACTTGGGATGCTTAGGTTAATAAATACATTTGGGTATGTGCATGAAGTTAGGGGATAATTTAATGGACATTCTACATAATGAGATCACATTATTAAATAACATGATCATGTTATTGGCAATACATCAAATAACTCTTGGATAAATTTAGGGTGACAGAGAGAAATTCATCCAATACTTTTATGGAGGTTTGGTTTATGTTGTCAACCTATGATAATTCAACATTGGTCAATGAATCACTCTATAAATAGTTGGTGGGTGGTTTTATCTACCATACATCCAGTTGATTAGATCTAGATTTAGTTGTTAGTTACATTTCTCAATTCATGTCATAACCAAATTTAGTTCATTGGAATATGCATATGTATATGCATATCTATATATATGTACACACACACACACACACACACACACACACACACACACACACACACACACACACACACACACACACACACACACACACACACACACACACACACACGCAAACACACACACACATATATATGAGCAACTAAATTTTTCCTTGTGGGATGACAATATTATACCTAAGTTAGCTATAGGTAGAAGCCCTTTTGAGCTTGTTTATGGAGTTAAAATAATTTTTCCTATAAATTTGTAGTTTCCCACTTATCAGCTCATGCAATAACTAGGGGATGATGAGCAAGTCCATCAATATGAAAGTAGGGTGAACCAAATTATTGAGCTTGATGAAACTTGAAGACAAGATCATGAAATACACCTTAAGTTCAAGGAGAAGTTGAAGAAAATATTTGATAGAAAGGTCACTCCAAGAACCTTCCAAGTAGGTGATCTAGTTCTACTTTGGGATAGTAGACATGAAGAGAAATGAAAGCATGTCAAGTTTGATGCCTTGTGGATGGGTCCCTATTCCATTGACTATAGGATTGGGTAGAATAATTTTTTATTGAGAGATCTAGATGGTGAAATACTAGATCTACCATTTAATGGAAGACATTTAAAACACTTCCTTGATTAAGTCCATCTATTACTATGTACCATATTTTATATTATTTTGTCACTTTGTCTTTCTATTATTTTGTTACCCCTTGATTTAGGCCTTGTTTGTATAGTTTCCATTTTTGTTTTCTATTTTATGTGTTTGTTTTTAGATCTTATTGATCTATTTTTATTAAGTTTTCAATGTTTTTAGAGCCTTCATGAGTGTTTATTGATGATATTACTAAGTCTTGACTCTGTATCCTAATGGATTGGTACCTGGTCTTATTTCTTATGGTTATTTACATACACATAGGTGGTATGCATCCCTAGGAAAGATCTAATGTTAGTACCCAAAATTGTATTGGAGTAATTAGGCCTTTGTTTGTAAAAATGCCTAAGTCTAGCCTAGGTTGAGTATCAATGTTTAAGTCATTAACCTCAATTCTATATCTATGTGTTCCTTTGGAAGGTCAAGACCATGTAAATAATTTGCTAAGTCCTTTGTCTTATATTTTATTGGTGAAGATGTTCTTTCCCTTAGACTTTTCAAGCCTTTTTCATGAACATAATGTCTAACATAAATAGGTCTTTGGGATTTTTGTCTCAGACAAAAAGTCCTAAGACTTATTTCCATCAAACATTTTTTTTTCTACAAAAGTTTTGAAAGAAATCTTTTATTTTGGGAAAAAAGATAGGTCCTATTTGTTTTGGACTTTTTGTCCATACAAAAAGTCCAAAAGGCACTTGCCCTTTGGGCATTTTTCCCACACAAAAATCCTGAAGGAATTGTAAGGTCATTTGTTTTGGCCATATGTACTTTCCAAAAGTCTCAAAGGGTCATTTTTCCCTTGAAAAAGTTTTGAAGGATAAATTCTTTTGGTCATTTTTCCTTTGCAAAATTCATAAAGGGAACTTTCAATGGGTGAAGGACACTTGCACAAAATCTTGAAGGGAACTTTCCAAAGATGGATGAGATTTTAAATAGTTCTGAAAGACAATTTTAAGAGTTTAAAATACTTTTCCAAAAATACAAAGGGAATTTTTTGTAGGGTAGGTACCCTTAGCAAAAATTTTGAAGGATATATTCAAAAGGCCCAAAAGGTACTTTTGACAAAATTACTACAAAGTAGACGTCCATTTCCTTTAAAACATTTTACCTGAGCATAAAATTTGAAAGATAAGTCTAAATGATGAAGGGAATTTTCAAAGTCCTCAAAGTAATGTTTACAAATTACAGGTGATGGTCTCATGAACATTTTTTGACGAGCATGTGGACATCAATTTTAAGCTATAGGGACTAACCATTGGGATTCAAATGTCTAGGATGGTCACGTGATCATCAAATTTAGACCTCATGAAATATCCATTTGTTTTTAAATGGGGTAGATCTAATGGTATGCATTCACTTGGATTAGGATGATCTGATGGTACATAATCAAGGCTGAATAGTCAAATGGACTCAAAAAGCTCACGAGGCTGCCAAGTGACACATCTTTGGGACCAAAGAAGAGGAAATATCCAATCATGCTTTACTCCTTAGATCATGATCTGATGGAGCATGTTTTCTCACCTTGACTAGATCTAATGGTTTGTAGATGAGTTTTATAAGTCATTTGTCTTGTCTTGTCTTTGCATGAGCACAATGCTAAACAAAAATAGGTCTTCAGGATTTTTGTCTTGAATAAAAAGTTTGAAGACTTATATCTATAAAAAAAATTGTTGTCTATAAAATTTCTAAAGGAAATCCTTTGTTTCAATAAAAAATCTAGGTCCTATTTGTTTCAGACTTTTTGTCCACAGTAAAAAGTCTGAAGGGCATTCGAGCATTTTTCCTACACAAAAAGCTCAAAAAAATAATAAGGTCATTTGTTTCAGCCATAAGTACTTTATAGAAGTCCTGAAGGGTCATTTTTCCTTGAAAATTTTCTAAAGGATCAATTCCTTTGGGCATTTTGCCTTTATAAAATTCTTGAAGGTTACTTTCAAAGGGTGAAGGACACTTGCACAAAATCTTGAAGGGTACTTTTTAAAGATGGTGGAAATTTTCAATAGTTTAGAAAGTCACTTTAAAAAATTTAAAGGACCTTTCCAAAATTTCAAAGGCCATTTTTTGTAGGGCGGGTACCCTTAACAAAATTTTTGAAGGATATATTCAAAAGGCTTGAAAGGTACTTTCAACATAATTGCTATGGATTAAAGGTCTATTTACTTCAAACATTTTTCTCAAGCAAAAAATATGAAGGATAAGTCTATATGGAAAAGGGAATTTTTAAATTCCCCAAAGGAATATTTCTAAATGGCAGGTGATAGTCTCATGAATATTTTTTGATGGGCATGTAGATGTCAATTTTAAGTTGTAGGGACTAGCCATTGGGATTTAAATGTCTAAGATAGTCACACAGTAATCAAATTTAGACCCCATGAAATAACCATTTATTTTCAAATAGGTAAGATCCAATAATATGCATTCACTTAGAGTAGGATGATCTGATGGTGCACAATCAAAGTTGAAAATTCAAAAGGACTCATGAGGCCTGTAGGGATACTAAGTGGCACATCCTTGAGGTCAAAGAATAAGTAGTATCCAATCATGATTCACTTCTTGAATCATGATCCAATGGAGTGTACTTACTCACCTCAGCTAGATCTAATAGCACATAGATAATTTTAAAAGTCAAGAATTCCATGGGAAAACATGAACACGATAAGTGGCACTATTGTATGCCATAAGGTTATATCTTGAGCATTTTATTGCAAGATCTATGATTTATGTGTGCTTGAGATATAAAGATACAATGGCATGAGCCAAGACAAACTTTTCAAAGGACTTGGATTACATGAGGTGGTAATAAGTATATAGACTAGAGATATTAGTCATTTTTAGAGCTATGTGGATACCCACTTGGATCCAAGGTGGAATGCCAAGTGTCAATATGTGGAAAGATTTGATTTTAAAGCTAAAATTGATGGTTATTTCATAGACATGGTAATGATTTGAAGAGTAAAATAATTTATAACTTCCATTTCAAAAGTGAATATATCTAATCATGATTGTGGATCATTTCAGTTTCATGTCATAATTAGATTGACTCTTGAGCCATCATTATAGGTAATGGGCTTTCCTTTTAACATGCACAAAGAAGATATCCATGTCAAAAAGTGTCCATGACTTTAAATTTGATTAATAATAAATAATTTCCAAATAAGTTACCCATGAGGACAAAATTTGTTTGGCTCTTTAAGTGAATATCCTACCTTTAGGCTTGTGTAAAAAACATTTTTCAGCCAAAACATCAAATAATATGCTCAAAGTTTGTTTTAGGTCTTCATCATTTCTTGTAGAGGCACTTGCAACAATGATTTCTTGAAAATATATGGAAAATGTTAGGCGTGGCCAAAGGCATTTCTTGTCTAAGAGCATCTTGATAGGACTGGAAAAGTTTGTTATGAAATTCTTTCAAATTGTAACCCATAGTCATAATTTTGGGAAGGATTGAAAAAATATAAATAGGGGATTTGTCTTCTATTTCAATGTTGTTGGTTGTTTTTAGTTGTTCTTGAATTTTTGGTTGATATAGGTCATTTTAGGAAACCATTTCATCTAACTCTAGGTTCTATAGAAATTTTTTTGGGATCAAATGTTGTGTGTAGACTTTGTCTCCCTTGCTAAGGTGGTTGCATCTATATAACCATTAGAAAGCTTTGAGAACATATCCATGTCTTCCTTGTCAAAAGAGAAATCTCACCATGATTGTCCCCATGGAAAGATTATAAAGTGTTGATGTCTATAATATTTATTTTCAAGCTACTATAAAATAGTTGTGGTTCTCTATTGTATCCTGTTAATGAAATGCAATGACATATTTTATAGCTTTTGTTGATTGGATATTTGGGTCTATGTGCATTACTAGTTGTCATTTTGAGCATGCATCTAGGTTATAAATCCCTTTCTATAGTTATAATTGTAAATGTGATGTTGAAATACCTCTTAGGAGCACCCTGGGTTTGTGAATTTAGTAGGAGAAAGTATTTGAGATGCTAGTTTCAGTGTATGTCCTAATCTCTCAGGGATTATTTGATGTTTGTCATTTTCTTGCATTTGAAATGTTTTATGCATCTTTACTAAGGAAAATTGTCATGAAATATTGTTAGATACTTTTATATTTACAAGCCACTAGCACACCACCCTCCACTTCAAAATTAACTATAAATTTGTCCTACCCTATCCTACCTTGCAAATAACACGTTCTATTGAATACCATAAGTGTTACTTGCCACATAAAGGCATAAGATCTTCTATATCTGAAATATGTCTATAGTTTGTGCTTTAAAATCCTACACTTGTAGTCTTTATTTAGTCCCTTTATTGTTGAATATTATTCAAATGAAAATTCTAATCATAATTGCATCTATCTTTAGTAGCTTATGTATGACATAGAGAATTTGTGAATTTCATGTGATAACACTTCATGGGTGAAGTGTGTGAACATGATTATTCTATGGTCATATTTTTCCCTTATCCCAAGAAATCTCCATGAAGTTTGAATTGTAAAATCCCTCCATGAGAGTAAAATACCCCCATAGGTCCTCTTGACTTATTTTAGGTAGAGCCAAAAGTAGCAGGGAGCTAACCATACCCTTTGTAGGTGCCTCTCAGTCTAGTTCATTATTGATGCCAAACCCTCCCTCATCTATAATGACATTCTAGTGGGTTTCTAATCATTTTTTTTCATTTAATTTTCAAGTGTGTAAGGCCATATTAGAGAGGTGTACAATTGGGAACCAACATTTGGAACTGTAAGATCTCCATGCAATGCTTCTTCATCTTCAACATCTGAAAATAACTCTTCATGCAAAATGGATGGCACCTAAATAGAGCTTAAATTATTAAAATAAAAGATAACTTTGAATAAATCCAAGTTACTTTTCATGTAAAACCCTAACTTTAAAAACACATTTGAGACTTTTATAGATTTAAGTCATATCACTTTCTCAAAATTAAATTTATAATTTGTAAATTCATGATTTTACACTTTTAGCAATTTTACTTATCAAAATGGAAAGTTTAATTTACAACCCCACTTTTTACAAATTTCACATTATAAAAAAAATATAAAGTGTAAAATATGTTTCTCTCTTTCTCAAAAAGAGTTATAAAAATAGTTTCACCTTCATAATTACAACTTACAATGTCTAAATGAAATTGAAAATGACACTACAACATTTGAAAATATTCAATAGAGAGAAATTAATCAATATATAGAATCTCTTTAGCCCTCTTATCATTCTTGGCCTACAATTTTTCAACATATGTGTAAAGATATTTGAAAACTTCCTATATTCAATCTAGATCTATCCCATAAGAGTATATATTAGAGGTTACACAATCTACTTAAACATCTAATATTTCTTTCTTGAAAGTCCTTATTCCATGCATTTCCATCCTCATCATATCAATTGCTCTTTCATACCTAAGAAATCGGTGGATGGAACTCAGGGTGAAGACTATGTCATTTGCATAATATTTCTCAACTATTTATTTGAACTTATTTTCGAATTATTCCACCTAAAGGATATTATTTTCATTGTATACTATTTGACATGACATTGGGTTCATCATCCCATTGGTGTCATACAATACATCAATCACCTTTTCATGTACCATCTTGGCTTGGTTAGCAGATTTTGTTAGTACCCTTATCTAAAATTGAGTAGCCATATGTAGTACCTCATTCTCAACATAATTCTTCGATATATTATTAGTAATTAAGGTATCCATATTAATTTATTTTATATCTACTAATTTTAGGTAATACAAGTTCAAAGTTTGAATCTCTCCTTCATATTTATTTACCTAATCTTTCAAAGTATTCTTTCTCTCTTTAATTATTTCATAGTGGTCCATCATTGATATAATGACCTTATTTCCCTTATTGATTAGTTCCTCTAACCATTTTTTTGTATCCCTTCCCATATGAGCCATCTCTCAGATAGAATCAATGAAAGCTTGATCTAGAAACTAACTAATTGGATGCATTGCATGTGGTTATTATGATGATTCACTGGGATGTGTAAATTATTTTAATGCATCTATAAGCTGATCCAACTTTATCTTTAGTTCATCCTTGGTGGCCTTATCATGGTCAATCCTTTTGAAGAGATAATTAATGTTATATTTCACATCATGTTTCATCCCCTCTCTTTTCAGTCTTCCAAGGTGAATTTTATAAATATGGTAATCTCCCACCACAATATTTTCTTTTGATTTATCTAGTGGGAGGAGAAAAATTTCAACATACATTTCTCCCTTCTCGTCATTGAATATCTTAGAGAGGGTCTTAGGAGTTGGTTTGGACTTCTTCTTGACCTCTAAGAGATCAAAGTCCAAAGTGTTGGGATCAACCATTTATTTCCTATTCTTTCCCACTGATTTGGCTAGCCAAATGGGGGTATCCTCTTGCTATTTTAACACTATCATCAAAGAATCAACAACTAATGTATCTACACTAGTAGACACTATGACCATTATAGAATCCTAAGAGGATGATATTACCATTGGTTTCTCAAGAGATACTTGTGAAATTTTACTCCCATTAGTTGATTACATATATACATTTGCATCAAGCACCTATGTTTCTCCACTCTCTACTAAAGGTGTTGTGGAAATAGTGGAAGTGGAAGAGGTGAAGTCAATGAAAGAAAATATGTCTATTGGAGGTGTGGATGATGGGATAGATACAGGGATTGTCAATTTGCTAATAGGGGGAAGAGTGGAAGCCAAAGTATTAAATGAATCAATGAGATGTGTAGGACCACTCAAGGTTGGTGATGTGATGAAAGTGAATGGAGATGAAATAAAAATATTACTTACCTCAAGAGTTGGGGTACCTATAGGACTAAAGTCAAGATGATTGATTCTATGGCTTTATACTATTGGGTGGTGTTAGAGATTAATGATGATGAAATGGAAAGGATTATGAATGGAATGGAAAGAGGGAATGTAATTAAAGGGTAAGGTGAAATTGGAGGAAGGGAAAGTGGAGTGGAAAATTGAGATTCCATTGATGGGGGACCTTGAGTGTCCACTTGACTCAATTGTGATATCTGTAATGAGCTTATTGTGGTTAGAATGGAAGGTGAAGTGGAAATTGTAGATGTAGGGGGAGTGGAAATTGGAGATGCTAAAACCTAAGATATTAGAGGAGTATAATCAAGAGGAGAAGGTGTTGAAACTTTCAGAGCAATATAGGTAGGAGGGGGGAGAATAATAGAGATGGGGTTGGTCACTATGTAAGTCATAACAATTGAATTTATGGAAGCTTATGATACTACTATGTCCTAGGTGAAAGATCTAATGTTTTCTCTACAACTTCCCCCATGCTAATTAATTCCCCTCTCTTTGCCTTAGTCTTTTTCATCTTCTTCTTTTTCTTTTTAGGATCCTCTGATGATTCTCCTAGACACTCTTTAGATGGAATGATCCCATCAACCTTAAGCTTTAAAAGCTTTTTTCTGACCCCAATTATTTCCTTAGTGACTTTTACTCCCTTACTCTTTATCCAATTGAGAGTTATGTTAATTACATGGGTTGTTATATCAAATAGAGATAAAAACTTTGGAGCTGACCACCTCATTAGTGTAAGGGGTTCTGTGATGACTTATGTATAATAGATTAGGTCCACTCTAGCATCATCATATACTAGGTCATCTAAAACTGGTGCCAAAACATAATATTTGATTTGTTGAAGGGACATCCTATAATAATCCCTTATTATGACTACTTCTTCATCATCAAAATCTTCCCAATAATCCTCATAGTATGGCACATGTAGCAAGTGCCAATGTGTTGGTGATCTTTCCATATACATTAAAGAATGGCCTAGACTCTAAAGTTTTTAGTGTCATCTATCACATTTTAGCCTTAGCATACTTAGCCTTAAGTAGGGATTGGCATATGTATCAACCAGTGGAAATATGGAAATGTATCCCTACCTTATGCCTATTTGAGAGGAGCTTATGAGTCTCTATGAGTTTCTTAACCAAATCCAATAATGCCTATTTATCATTAACATATTAGGAAAGTGTGTAGGGATAACCATTTAACCTGACTACCCTAATGTAAGAAAAGGTGGGAAAATATATAAAGTAGAAATCCTATTTCCTAATTTTATTGACCATTGGTTTTGAGAACCTTATTCTCTCAAGTTCCTTATCGAACATGATAATGATGCAATTAATGAAAGCATCATTTACTCATATAAACTGTTGCCTACTAGCCTCTAATGTGAGGTTAAGGTAGTAGTTATATATTCTATTTATCTCCTTAGGAACTATGTTAAGTCCTGGAAATTCTTCCTTTGTCTAAAATGTATACAATATAGGAGGTCATATAAAATTTGTCCATTGTTTGTACCTCCATCAATTACTTATGGAAGGAATAACTTATTAACTAGGCCCAATGAATGTACTATTTGTTTATGTAGATGACTCAAATGTATAGGTACATCCATTCTTTAAAACACTTGGTATTAGGACTACCAATGACCTTGTGTACCAAAATGATGATATCTCTTACTTCATCAATGAAATCAGGGCTATACATAGTGTTTGGTAACTTGGTAGAGGAATGCTTAGGGTACTTGAGATATTGATTGTTGATTATTTTCCAACACCCATCTCATTTATCCTCATAGAATTTTGGGTATGTATGTGGAGTTATATCTTGATAACTTTTAAATTTCAGGATTGCAAACACTGAGTTGATGAAGTTAGGGTCTAGATTCAGAATATTTTCCCCTTTCTCATTGTAGACCTCTCTTCTATCAAGATCATAGTGTTAGGACATTGTAAGCACCAAATTTGGAATCTAAATTGACAATGAGAAGGTTTCAACTTGTGGAAATCTTGAGTCATAAATGCTCTGGACCTAATCATTCTTAAAATATGCACCTATCTAAGCCCAAAAATCCCCTAGGTCAATGTAACCTAAATCAATATTTGTTATCTGTACAACATTATAATCCAAATTGGGAGTCACTTTGGAGTCTCTAGATTTAAATTTCATTTCCTTAGGAGACATGAAAATTTAGGTTATTTCTTGTGAGAAACCAATTGTGAAAGTTGGTAGGATTTGTAGGTGTTTAAAGAAGTTATATCCTCTAGTAGAGATTGAGACATGCTCTGAGCAAGTTAAATTTTTGTGGAACTAGGAGTTTCTTGAAATAGGTGGAAGTTTCATAGAGATGTAAGGTGTCTAGGGTAATTCCCCTTTCCAAAAATACATATAAGCTCATGGGGGTTATAGGTGTTTGGAGTAATGCTAAAAAAACAATGGGGGTCTAGGGTGATTGAGGCAAGTCCAATGTCCATGGGGACCTTGGAGGTATATGTAGGGAATATTGTTTTAGATCAATGAAACCCTATATTTTTACTATGAAATTAGGAGGGAAAAATCTAAGGCTTTTTTGATGATTACTTTGGGGAAAATATTCACAATAAAATGCTTGAACATGAAACCCTAGACTCTGGATACAACCTTTTAAACATAAGATCACATAAGCAATGATATAATAATGTATAAGTATTAGAGAAGACAAAACTAGCAATGATAACCCAAAAAATATCAAAAATATATTTAGAGGAATAGAAAATTTGAAAAATGTACAAATTTTCAAGAAAAACTATGAAAAATCACAAGGGGAATACTGTGCGTAAATGAAAGTGACTTGGTGATTGGGATGCAGTCATGGATTGCACTCATGGGTACTTGATTACATGTGAATTGAGGTTGATGGAATAATATAGGTCATTATCAAAGCTCAACAAACAAACTTAGCAAATAAATAAATAATAATCAATCCCCAAATGACTTATTTTATATATAAAATCCTATAATTAATGCACATTAAATGGTGATTGGTGGTAGGACTTCAGGGTGCAAAATGTAATCCAATGTCCGCCATGGTTAATGGTTTGGTTTGGAAGAAGGCAAAACTCACCAGTCACTTTTGCACATTTATAAATGTGCAAAATACACTTTGAGATCCAAATTCCACAGAAGGGGGGTATTTGTGTTTTATAGGATCTAGAGCCCACCATGCACTTTGCACATTTGCAAACATGTAAAGTGTATGCCGAGTTCTATAGTTTTTTGGTTGAGACAATTTATGGGATGTGGAACCCATCATGCATTGTACACATTTGAAAATGTGAAAAGTATATGTTGAGTTCTAGATTCCACCATGTGGAAGGTGTGGGTTTGGTAGGATTTAGAACCTACGAAGCAATTTGTAAATGTGTAAATTACATATAGAGTTTTAGATTCTGCTATGTAAAAGGGAAAGATGGATTTTTGGTGGATTTAGGGGGTTTTATAAAAAACAAAGGAGGTCTCCCTTGGGTTATCAAATGTAATGATATTTTTGAGACAAAAATATCAACATTTTTTTACAACCTCTATGGGATGATTTCTTGCTTATCAATTTCAATCCAGTAGCCTTCTAGACATTGGGCATAGAGATAATTATGGATTTTACAAAATTTAACCTAGGGATGAATGGATTGGAAATTCTCTAGACATGATAAAATAGGAAAAACATAGAAAACAAAATGAAGAAAGACAATACTACCTAAGGAAACAAAACTCCTAATGAGTTGACATATGCATAAGCACTTATTAAAAGACACAACTAACCCTACTATATACAAAATCTAAAAAAAATAGAATTATTTCATACCTCAAAATCAAGCTTTGAGGTATATCCCATTAACTAGGATAGGTAGTTCTTATTTATCAATCTTAGAGAGTTTGAATGTATTGTCTCCTTTGCATTAAGTAATAATGTATAGACCACTCCATATCACATCAAATTTGCAATGCTTGCCTAGTTTATCCCTATTTGTATTCAATTTGAGGACATATCTCCTTCATTAAAGTTCCTTTCATATGCCTTTTTTTGAAAGTCTTCTTGGTTTAGGGCTGATTAGCTTTCAAGACCTTCATTGTTTGGTTCCTGCTTTCTTTGAGTTCCATGAGATTAGCCAATCTTATCATCATTGCATCATTATCAATCAAGTCTAATTAGTGATTGAGATCTAGAGATGGTAGCTTGATTGATAGTGGGACTTGATCCTCTCTTCCATATACCATCATGAAAGGTTAATTACCTATGGCTCTCTTATGGGTAATCATATCAGCCCAAAGTGTTGATTTCAACTTTGTATGACAATATCTTTGGTTATCTTCTATTGTTATCTTGATAATATTGATAAGGTTCTTATTGGTTGACTCAACAAAGTCATTACCTTGAGGATAATAATTGGAAGAAGTGATCAGATATACATTATGCTTGATGGACCATTCACTTACCTATGTTCCCATGAATGCTTTAGCATTATCAGAGATAATGGTATGGAGTACACTGAATCTTGACACTATGTTGTTCATAAAATCTAGAATTGATGCTTCCATAGCATATTTTAGTGCAATTAATTTGATACATCATTTGAAATAATTTGTTGTTATGTGGACCCATTTATCCCCTACACTTGATGGTGGATTGGTCATGCCTATAAACTCTAGTCCCCATTGGAAAAATGTTTGATCTACTTGAATGGACCCAAGAGTAAAGGATGCTAACTTTTGTTTGCTAGTGAAGTGCACTTTTCATAATTTCACACCCATTTACGGGTATGTTTGAATAATTCAAGATAATAATAGCCTACTCTCATTATCTTGATTTATGTGGTCCTTATAGAGAAATGTCTTCCTGATGAGCCATCATGAAATTCTTGGAGTCCCTTACAAAATTGATCATGCTCAATATATCTTAACATAGTTCCATTCATATCCTTTCTAAATAGTACTCCATCAATAATGACATAAGGAATAAACTGGGGTCTATAATACCTTTTTTTAGACCATTGAAGATCATACAGATACTCACTAGTCTATAGGAATTTGGCCATGTCTTGGATCTAGCTATTGTAAATAGGTGGGTTAGCTAGCTGAGATGCATTTTAGGCACACACTACTTTAGGTGTTGATTCAATAGTTTTAATATCAGAAGCCAGTTGCTTACACAAACCTTTTCCTCTTACCAACTTGGTAACTTTGATGTCCACATCATATTCTATTATGTTAATCCATCCTACTTGCTGTTTATTTATCTCCTAACTACTCAAGAACTCTTTAACACTTGGGTGGATTACCATTAGATGAATATTTTTATTAGAGAGCATATGCCTAAATTTTTTAAGAACCTTAATCATGTTATATACTTGTCTCTCCACAGAACTATAATTCTACTCATATCCTTACAAGGATTGGCTAAATAAAGATATCAACTATTCCAATTGTTCCTAATTATGCTAAGTTATAATGTCTAAGATTATTTATTCCCCTTAGAATTCATAAAGTATGAAGTCTTTCTCATAATTTGGGTTGACTAGGGTAGGATCCTAAGAGATGGATTGTTTGATGGCCTGAAAACTATCTATTCCATCTTGTGTCCATCTAAATATGGTACACTTATTGACCATTAAAGTGAGGAGTTTTACCAAGGAGGAAAAATTTAGGACAAATATCCTCATAAAATTAATCTTCCCAAGGAAACTTTGCAGTCCTTTTTTATGGCTAAGTAGTGCTAATGTAGATATAAAACTAAATATTTCTAGGTTTATTACAAGACATTCCCTTGACACTATATGCCCCAATAGTTTCCCTTCATAGAATTAAAAAACACACTTCATTTGATTTAAATAAGCCTTGTATTCTCTACACCTCTCAAAAAAAATTCTAAGGAGGTACAGATGTGCTTCAACATGCATTGAGTAGATGGTGATATCATCTAGATATATAAAGATCATTTCATTTATTAGTCCTCTAAACTCCATATCCATTACTCTTTGAAATTTTTCTCCAACATTGGTCAAACCAAAAGGCATATTTTTATATGCATACATCCCCCATTTTATAGTGAAGGTAGTTTTGTACTGGTATGACTCTTGTACTAAGATTTGGTTATAGTCAGAATAGTCATCTAAGAGGGAAAACCTTTTAGATCTTGCTACAGTTTGTAAAATTTATTCCATAGAAAAGAGAGGATAGTGATCATTTAGGGATGATTTATTCAAGTCTCTAAAATCCACACATAGCTTGATTTCACCATTTTTCTTTATATCAGGGACTAGATTGGTAACCTAAAATGAGTGCTTGATTGGAAAAATTATATTTTCTTCTATAAATTTAAAGATTTTGTTTTTCATCAAATGTTTTATATTTGGATTAATGGGCCTCTATTTTTGTCTAATAGGCTTGGTGTTTAGATTCAACTCTATTGTATGCTGAGATAAACTAGGGTCGAACCCTCTAGATCATGATAGATCCAAGCAAATTTAGCATCAAATTCTTATCATAATGAAATCAAATTTTATTTCTCAGAGTCTACAATAATTTTAATTTCTTAGAGTCATTACATACCTTTCCTAGATTTAGGGTTTTGCCTTCAAAAATGACCATTGGCTTGTCATCCTCTTAATTGACTAAATATTCTTTTTCTCACCTTTCAGATGGTCATCTAAGTTGAAGATATTCTCTAATGTAAAAATACCCATAAGTAGCTAGTTCATCATTAGCTGGATGATTTGATCCTCATACTAATCCTAGAGCTTAGGCTAGTTTTTATCAGAGAATTTAGCTTCTTTTCTCAATAATTTTACAATTTATTGATCATTATCAAAGACTTGTTAATTAGTGACATTATCAGGAGCAGATAGTCTTACCACTAATTTTACATGTTGGATATTTTCTTTGCTTATTTCCTTGGGTAAGTTATATTGGGATCCCACTGAGGCCATATGATCAACATCCTTGTTTCATGATCTTCTTACTGCCTGAATACTTAGAGTAGTGAAATCTTTGAATAGGTCCCATACATTGTGCTTATAAGATATCAATAAGTTGTTATTATTCATGCTTCTATATCTTACTTGGTGAATAATCAATTCACTATCACCAACTATCTATAGAGATTATATCCTTCTTTCTTTGGCCAACTATAGTCCTCAAATCAAGGCTTCATATTTAGCTACATTGTTAGTGCAACTAAAATGAAGTTTGAAAGAATAAAAATAACTCTCCTTTTGGGGAGAGACTAAGATAACACCTGTACCCACTCCATTTTTGCTTCTCGAACCATAAAAAAATAATTGCCATATACCATGAAGATATTTGGATAGTTTTAAGATATTGGGAATGATTGCATCATTTTCATGAATGTAATATGTAACCAACCTAGTTTATTCTAGATGGTCATAAGGATCAAACTAAAAGGTTGATCCCTATTCATCTAAGAGAATATCTAGAATATCTTCTATAGTAGTTGCACTCATGATCAATTTCTTCTTCTTGATCTTGTATTATGTGGTTCATGTTCATGGGAGGAAAGGTACATGGTTCAATATGATCCTTAGCTATTGAATCATCTCTTTTTTTTAGTCATCCCATACCTCATTCTAAGTAACATGTGAGACCAATCTATAAAAAAATATCCTCCCATTTTCATGGTAAAATCTTGTAAAAGGAAAATGGCAAAATAGGGGGGAAGGCCAATAACAAAGATATATTACGAAATTGATAAACTGAGACAAGCATGGATAGTGAGATTTAAGTATTTTTTTATTCCTAATATCTGAATAATAGTCCCATCCAACTAAACCAATCCCTTATTCATAGGTGTATATTTTATGCCAAAATCATATGTTATCTTTTTGGGCATAATAAAACTACTAGCCCCTGAATATACCATGTAATTATGAACTAGATGCTTCCCAACTATTAATGAGAGATAAAAAGGAGGAGGCTTACCACTTTTTCCCATATTAGCTTTATTTTGTGACTGACATAAATTAATTATAGTATTAGGCCCCTTAGCTGAAATATTATCTGTTATTAAAAAATTCTTCAAGGCCTCTTGTAAATATTGCTTTATATCGATATAGATAGTGCATCCCATATAGTGACATTCTGATTAGTCCTTGTCATTTGATCAATAATGCTAAAAGGGATACTACTAACCTTTGGCTAGGCCTTTTCTAGAGTGTTGTCCTCTTTCACAAGATTTAGAGTAGGTACTCTCATTTTGGGTTGGGCTAGTAGGTACAAAGGGTGGCCTTTGTATTGTGTTATTCTTTGTAAGTTTTGGTATAGCCTTAGAAGTTAAAGCTTGTTCAATCCTAGGGGGATGATTACTCTCAATTTATCTTTTATTTAATCATGTATTTGCTGCCACTAGACCTCCACAATTGAAAAATACCTCTTCTTATCTTACTCTACAAAACTATTCTTCTTGTTAGTTTAAAAGAGTAGCTTCTCCTTGAGTAGTTTCTTGTGTGTTTGCTAGTTAGGAAGTAGACTCTTCTTGTTCTCCCTATATACTTTTCATGCTTTACACCATCAAATATTTACTTATGATGCCATTATGGCAAGTATTTTTATTGTGTGTTTGTGAACTAGGATAACACCACTCATAGTCTTGAACCAAGTTATTTTGAATAGGTACAAAGGATTTGGAAGTACTTGGTACATGTAAGGAATGCATATTTGGGGGTTTTGGTTATGTATTTTGACCTTGTAATTGATGATTGACTTGATATTTTTACCTATATCCTTGATAATGTTACTTAATTGGATAATATGTTGGGGTTCAAAGTTAGTTCCTTGATTGTAGTGGTAATTGGAGCAATTACGAGTGGTATAGGATGTATCTCTAGAAACAAAGGCATTGGTGGTCTTGGGGTAATTTTACTAGTTTGAATAAAATAGTTCTCTACCCTTATCACAATTTCATAAGTGGTAGAAAGTGTGGTTTTACCCACAGATTGAATCATAATAGCTATATCACTATTTAGGGCTCTCAAGTAATATAGGAAGGTATTCTCTGCAGTTGGCTTAAAGAATGCTAGAATTCTATTCTATCTTCTAGAAATGGAAATTGAAGTCAGTCATGAGATCATGAGGAACCCATTGAATGGTGGTTAACTGTTCAACTAATGAAAAATGGTCACTCTTATCCTCAAATTGAGCACATAGTGTAAAACCTAAATAATCCCAAACTTAGATAGAGTTAGGGGTAAGCCTTTTGTACCACTACAAGGATTTACCCTTGAAGGAAGAGACTAAGATCCTTATTGCAACATTATCTTATACCACATTTTGGATGGTGCATAAATTATAAATATCTATGTACTCCATGAGAGTAGTGGAGGTTTTTCCAGTAATATATGGTAAGCTTTTTAAGTTTGACATGGGTATATCATCATATTGGGCCAACTAGAGAGGGTTGGTCCCATTAAAGGCTAAAAATTTGATGGCCATTATAAGAGGAATACAACTAATGGGATTAGGATTACTTTCAAGGGATGTAAATAAATTTTTTAGATATACTTTATAATGAGGTACAACTAATTTTATTCTCTTTTTAAATGGAAATGACAATTCTAAAAATTCACCTTTCTTACCTTTCATAGTTGATATCATTTATCAGTTTGGCATATGTAACCCTTAAAATCTTGAGACCATAAATTAGTGGATCCACTAGGTCCCTTTTAAATGTGTCTAAAGTTCATGGAAAACAAAACCAATTTATTATATTTTATCATGTCCCATTGAGAATGCCAAAAACTATTATCACATAAGTTTTACACTCATTCTAATGTGGAATAGCTCATCATGCAACACCTAATGATATAATGAGAAAACCTCTAAGACATACAAATTTCATAAATTAAGGTTAACCTTAAGAGAAGGTCAGCTTCCTTTCACTATATCTAACTCAACTGGTAGAATACTAGTTCTATGGGAATTTTTCTCTCTTAGTGTCTTTTTCTCCTAAACTAAAATTTTGATGGGGAGAAGAGAAAGAATAAAACTTTATGAAACTTAAAATGGTGATTACACCATATATCTTAGTGTTTTTTAATGCCTACTTGATAAACATAATATAATAGAGAATTATATTGAAATGGGCTCAACACAAACTCATACAAATGAGAAATTAGAGGCAATATTAAGTTTTTCTCACAAAAGGGAAAATATTTCTTTAATTTTAATCAAACAATATTTTTAGAAGGGAAAAAATACCACAAATTATTTTCTTGTGACTAAAATAAGAAATAAAACTTCCACAAATACTCAAATAACTAATATACATAGAGATTTATCAGATAAGAAAGGCAAATCTTTAATTTATTTCTATCCCAAAGGTTACTGCTTGTAGAAAATATATTCAAAATGTAGAAATTATATCTTCTACTAGTAAAAAGATTGTTTGGGACACAATGTCTACCCATATTTATATAAAATATCTCATAGATGAGATGTAATTTTAAAACTTGAATGCTCAATAAGAGAAACCATGCAAATCCTAAATCTTCATGCAAAAAGGAGGTAAATTCTTCTATATCTAGAATCATGGACTTGTAGAATGGTTGGGAAATGACATGCAAGAGCTTGGCACGATCCTTGGCATAAAATGTCATGGAATGACATGGTTAGAAATAGAAGATCTCCATGAAATTCTTCTTCATCTTCATTATTTGAAAACAACTCTTCATGCAAAATGAGAAGTGCCCAAATAGAGTTTGAATTCTTAAAATAAAATATAACATTGAATAAATCCAAGTTACTTTTCATTCAAAACCCTAAATTTCAAAACACAAGTGAGACTTTTAAAACTTTAATTCATATCACTTTATTGAAATAAATTTGAAATTTGCAATTCATGATTTTACACTTTTATCAATGTATACTTGTCAAAATGGAAAGTGTAATTTACAACCCCACTTTCTACAACTTTCACATTATCAAAAATATAAATTGTAAAATATGTTTTTTTCTATTTCTAAAAAAGAGTTATAAAAATAGTTTCACCTTCACAATTAAAAATTACAATGTCTAAATGAAATTAACAATGACGTTACAATATTTGAAAATATTCAATAGAGATAAATTAATCAATATCTAGAATCTCTTCAACCTTCTTGTCAATCTTAGCTTGCAGTATTTAAACATATCAAAAGATTTGAAAATTTCCTATATTCATTATGGATCTATCCCACAAGGGTAGTTATTAAAGGTTGCACAATCTACTTTAACATCGAATAATTCTTTCCTCAAAGTCATTATTTCATAAATTTCCATCTTCATCTTATCAATTGTTCTTTCGTACCTAAGAAAGTGGTGGATGAAACTAAGGGTGAAGACTATGTCCTTTGAAAATTATTTCTCAACTATTTCCTTGAACTTATTCTAGAATTCTTTCACCTAAAGGAGATATATTTCATTATCTACTATTTGACATGATATTGTGTTCATCATCCCATTAATGTCGTATAATACATCAATTACCTTGTCATGTACCATCTTGGCTTGGTTATCAAATTCTGTTAGTACCCTTATCCAAGATTAAATAACCCTGTGTAGTTCCTCATGCTCAGCATCATTTTATATTATCTTCTTAGAAATGAGGGTATCCATATCAATTGATTTTATAGCTATTAATTTAGGATAATATAAGTTCAAAGTTTGAATCTTCCATCATATTTATTGACTTAATCTTTCAAAGTATTCTCTCTCTATAATTATTTCATAGTGGTCCATCATTTATTTAATGACCTTATTGACCTTAGTGATTAGTTCCTCCAACCATTGTTTTTTAGCCCTTCCCATATGAGCCATCTCTCAGATCAAATCAATGAAAGTTTGCTCCTAAAACTGACTGATTGGTTGCACTTCTTGTGGTTGTTGTGATGATTCACTAGGCTATGTAAATTATTTTAATGCATATATAAGCTACTCCACCTTTCTCTTTAGTTCATCCTTGGTGGCCTTGTCATGAGCAATCATTTCAAAGAGAGATTGATGCCAAATTTCACATCATGTTTCAACCCCTCTCTTTTTGATCATCCAAGCTGAATTTTGTAAATTTGGTAATCTCCCACCATAAGATTTTATTTTGATTTATCTAGTGGGGGGACTAAAATTTCAACATACATTTCTCCCTTGTCATCATTGAATATGTTGGAGAGGGTCCTAAGAGTTTGTTTGGACTTCTTATTGACCTCTGAGAGACAAAAATCCAAAGTATTATGATCAACCATTTATTTCCTCTTCTTTCCCAATAATTGGGCTAGACAACTAGGGGTAGCCTCTTGTTATTTTGACACTATCACTATGGAGTTAAAAACTAATGTAGCTACACTAACAAACACTATGACTATTGTTGAATCCTAGGAGGATGATGTTTCCATTAGTTGTTGACTATGTGCCTATGAAATTTTACTCCCATCAATTGATTGCAAATCTAAATTTGCATCAAGCACCTATCTTACTCCATTCTCTACTTAAGGTGTTATGGAAATATTGAAATTGGAAGAAGCAGAGGCAATGGAAGCAATTGTGTCTATTAGAGGCATGGACAATGGGATAGACATAGGGATTGTGAATTTTAGAATAAGGGGAAGAGTGGAATCTAAAGCATTAAATGAATCAATGATATGTGTAACACCACTCAGGGTTAGTGATGTGAGGAAAGTGAGTGGAGATGAAATCAAAATAATACTTACCTCAAGAATTGGGGTAGCCTATGGGACTAAAGTCAAGATGATTGAGTCTATGGATTTGTACTATTGGGTAGTGTTGGAGATTAATGGGGATGAAATGGAAGGGATTATGAATATAATAGAAAGAGGGAATGGAATGAAAGGGGAAGGTGAAATTGGATGAAGGGAAAGTGGATTGGAAACTTGAGATTTCATTGATGGGGGACCCTGAGTATCCAATTGACTCAATTGTGCTAGCTGCACTTAGATTATTATAGTTAGAATGGAAGGTGAATTGAAAACTATAGATGTAAGGGGAGTGGAGACAAGAGGTGGAATGAAAACTATAGCTGATGAAACTTGAGATATTAGAATAGTATAAGTAGGAGGAGGAGGTGCTGAAACCTCTAGAGCAATGAAGGTAGGAGGGGGAGAACAATAGAGATGGGGGTAGTCACTACAATAGTCACAAGAATTAAAGATGTAGAAGTTTGTGCTACTATTATGTCTTTAGGTGGAAGATATATTGGTTTATCTATAGCTTCCCCCATGCTACTTTATTCCCCTCTCTTTTCCTTAGTCTTTTTCTTCTTATTTTTCTTTTCAAGTTCCTCTGATGATTCTCCTAGACTTTCTTCAAATGGAGTGATCCCCTCATCCTTAAGCTTTAAAATCTTTTCTTTGACCCCAATTGTTTCTTTAGTGAATTGTACTCCCTTAATCCTTATCCAATTGATAGTTATATTAATTACATGGGTCATTTTATCAAATAGAGACAAAGACTCTAGAACTGACCACTTCACTAGTAGAAGGGGTTGTATGATGACCCGTGTATAATAAATTGGGTCCACTCTAACATCATCATCTATCAGGTCATCTGAAACTAGTGTCAAGTCATAATATTTGATTTATTAAAGGGACATCCTAGAATAATATGTCATTCTAGCTACTTCCTCGTCATCACAATCTTCCCAGTAATCCTCATAGTATGACACATGATAGTATGTATCAAGTGCCAATGTGATGGTGATCTTGCCATATACATCAAATAATGGTTGGGACTCTAAATTTTTTAGTGGCATATGGCACTTTTAGCTTTAGCACACTTAGCCTTAAGGAATTATTAGCATGTGTATTAGCCAGTAGAAATTAGGTAATGTATCCCTACCTTGCGCCTATTAGAGAGGAGATTATGAGTCTTTACTAGTTACCTAACCAAATCCAATAATACCCATTTATAATCAACATATCAAGGAAGGGTATAGGGAAAACCATTGAACTTGGCTACCCTAATGTAAGAAAAAGTGGGGAACTATGTAAAGTAGGAGTCTCATTTGTTGATTTTGTCCACCACTACTTTTAAGAACCTTGTTCTCCCAATTTCCTTGTCAAACATGATAATGATGCAATAGATGAAATCATCATTTACTCATCTGAAGTGTTGCCTACTAACCTCTAATATGAGGTTAGGTTAGTAGTTATATAATCTATTTATCTCCTCAAGAATGATGTTAAGGCCTAGGAATAGTCTTCCTTTAGCCAAAATGTATACAATATAGGAGGTCATATAGAATTTGGCCATTGTTTTTACCTCCATCAATTATTTATAGAAGGAATCAATTATTAACTAGACCCAATGAATGTATTATGTGTTTTATCAAATGACCCAAATATATTGGTACATAAATTCTTGAAAAAACTTGGTATCAAGACTACTAGTGACCCGATGCAACAAAATGATGATGTCTCCTACTTCATCAATAAAATCAGGCCTATATATAGTCTTTGGTAACCTAGTAGAGGAATGCTTGGGGGACTTGAGCCCCTAATTTTTTATTATTTTCTAACATCCATCTCATTTATCCTCATATAAATGTGTGGATGTCTATGGATTTATATCCAAATAATTTTCAAATTCTAGGATTGCAAACACTGAGTTGATGAAGTCAAGGTCTAGATTTAGAATATTTTCCCCTTTCTCATTGTAGACCTCTCTTCTATCATGATCATAGTGTTGGGCCATTTTAATAAAAAAATTGAGGCTCTAAACTAATAGTGGGAAGACTAAATCTTGTGTAATGCTGGAGTCATAAATGCTCTAGACCTAATAATTCTTAAAATTTGCACCTATCTGAGCCCAAAAATCCCCTAGGTCAATGTGACCTAAATTATAATATGTTATCTATGAAACATTAGAATCCAAATTAGGAGTCACTCTGGGGACTTTACATATGAACTTAATTTCCTTAGGAAAAATGAAAATTGAGGTTATTTCTTATGAGAAACCAACTATGAAATTTGGTGAGATCTATAGGTGTTTAAAGAAATTATATTCTCTAGAGGAGATGAGATGTGCTCTAAGTAGGTTAATGTTTTATAGAAATAGGAGGTGCTTGAAGTAGGTGGAAGTTCCATGGAGATGGAAGGTATCTAGGGTAGGTCCACTTTCTATAAAAAATTAGAAGCTTGTAGGGGCTAAAAGTGTTTGGAGTAATGCTAAAACCTTGGGGGTGTAGGGTGCTTGAGGCAACTCTAATGTCTATGGGGACCTTAGAGGTATATGCAAGGAATATTCTTTTGGATAAATGAAACCCTAGATTTTGATTATGAAATTAGGAGGGAAAAATCCAAGTCTTTTACAATGATTACTTTGGGGAAAATATTCATAATGAAATTATTGAACATGAAACCTTATACTCTAAATACAACCTTGTGAACACATTATCACACAAGTAATGATCTAATAATATCTAATTCTTAGAGAAGACCAAAATACCAATGGTAACCCAAAAAATATCAAAAATATACTTAGAGGAACATAAAAATTAAAAAATGTATCAATTTGTAATAAAAACTACAAAAAATTAGAATTGGAATATCATGCATAAACTAAAATGATGTGGCAATTGGGATGTAGTCATGGATTGAACTTGAGGGTACTTACTTACACTTGGATTGAGGTTGATGGCATAACATAGGTCATTACCAGAGCTCAACAAACACACTTAGAAAATAAATAAATGATAATCAATCTACAAATGACTTATTTTATATATAAAATCTTGTAATTAATTTTATTTAATGGTGGTTGGTGGTGTAATTTGGGGTGAAAAATATAGGTTCAACATCTACCATGTTTAATGGTTTGTTTCAGTAAAAGGTGGAATTCACTAGGAACTTTGCATGTTTATAAACATGTAAAGTGCACATTAGGTTCTAAATTCTAAAGAAGGGGGCATTTGTGTTTTAGGGGATCTAGATACCACCATGTACTTTTCACATTTACAAACATGCAAAGTGCATGTTGAGTTTTAAATTCCACCAGTTTGAATGATTTGTGGGATGTGGAGCCCATCATGCATTTTGCACATTTTTAAACATGCAAAGTGCATGTTGAGTTCAAGATTCTACCTTGTGGAAGCTGGGTGTTTGGCAAGATCTATAACCTGTGAAGTAATTTGCAAATGTGCAAATTACATTCATAGTTTTAGATTCTACTATGTAAAAGGGAAATATGGGTATTTTATGGCTTCAAGGGGTTTTTAAAAAAATAAAGGAGTTCTCCCTTATGATATCAGATGTAATGATATTTTTGAGACAAAAATATCAATAGTTACAATGGCCATCCTAAACTCATTGGGAATATTCCTCATAACCTCTTATATTTTGATGATGATGAGCCTAATAAGATAAACTTAAAAATTAAAATGTTTGATCTCTCACCTCATCTCATCTTATAGCTTTCAGATTATTTGTAGCCTTGTTATTACAAACCACCTTATGATGACATTCCCATTGCCTTAACCAAGACTTAGAATTAAATTCACCACAATTCATCAAATTCTAAGGTTATTTATACTTGCATTATTGACCTTCACACACCAAATTATAATGATGGTTATTCCTTAGATGATCCATTCTTAGGTAGTCTTGTCTAGACCTCAAAAGCCAAAATTATCCATTATTGTTCTTCTTTGTTTGAGTCTTTTCATATATCTTCCCATTTTAATTCATTTATAGTTCCTAATTTTAATATTTTTCCTCTTTATCATAGGGTAGAGATGGTTCCAACACCTCTAGTTTCTAAATATATTCATAAGAGTATGCTCATGGATCATTTTATGACTAGGCCTTATCACTTTTTTAGGTAGCCTGATTGTTATAGCTTGTTTATCCCTAAAATGTGTGCGACCCTTCTTTGGCCTTCTATAGATCCCAACCATCAATGGAGCCCATTCCCACTCCTACTATATTGGAGCCCATTATTATTCTTGATATAGATGAGCTTGTTCTTGTTCCCATTATTACTGAGACTATCCCTAATTTTGATGTCATTACCCTTTTCATTGAGCCTAGTTCCATTTCTTACCAACCACCACCTTCCCTTGGTGATGGCTTTATTGCTCTACCTTAAATGGATATGTTACCTACCAAATGGGCCAATAAGCCTTCTCTAGTTCCTTACACTCTTGTTACACTTCCTCCTATGAGTAATTCTACTAAGACTACTCATAAGTGCTTTTTAAACATGCTCCATGACTACACTCTTCTTTGATCATACATATCTTCTAAGATTAGGCACCCTTTTGAACATATTTAGAACATTTACAATAATTATTAATCAATATAATTACTTTTTTTCACTTTTATTTCCATCATTTTAGGAGATTTTTCATCTCTCCTCATCCAAGTGGCATAATAGAAACACCTCTAGGCTTGTGGGTATCCTATGAATGAGGTGAATCTCTAGATAGGGATAGCTCCCTTAATGTACCAATTTGGATCACTAATAAACCTAAAATTTAGGGGGGAAATGTGATAAATAAAATTAAAATAAAAATATCCTAAGAGAGGTGATACACCAGATAAGTTGATGGCTTCCAACTAGTTACATGTTACTTCAATAGAATACATAATCATTCATCCAATCATTATCACAAGTTGTGATAATATATTGATACTTTGTGTCCTTATTCCCCTTAATTCTTAGATAAATCCATGCTTCTCTTGAAGGTACTTCCTAAATATATGCCTAAGTATGGAGATGTATATTATTTGTGGCATCAATATGGCACCCATCACACTGATACTTACCTCATCTTTCAATAACACCTTAAAGATCACCTTATAAACATTTAAAGACCTTATACTATTCCTCCCATGGGTCATTCTCACAAGAAGGTTCCTCATTTTTTTCCCATGGTTCTACCTCCCATGGTTCCATCCCCTCTTATGGTCCCTGTATCACCTTTTGTGTCTCCATCCATGACTCCACCCATAGACTTTCCCTCACTTATGGATCCTTCCCCACCAGTGATTCTTGTATCTCTCATAGATCTTACTCCCATGTAGTCTCTCAAGAATCCATTTCTTAATTCCCCCCTCAACATGATCCATCCAACATTCCTACTTTTTCTATGGAGAAGATTAGATACGAAGTATTTTTGTAGTTCTCTAAAGATAGATGATACATTAGAAAAAAATTATATCTAGCTTCATAGAGATCTATTTGATGTTTTGGATAATGTGTGTGGGTAAATTTATTAGTATTTATGAGCACATGCATGGTTCTTTCACTTTTTCATTTGATTGGACATGTTCTCTAATCTTATATTTTTTTTATCTATTATATCATGTGACACTGTGTCAAATTCTTATTTATCTTACATGGTGACTTTACTTTTACACTCTATATTACTTATACTATCATTTATGTTTGCCTATGAATGTCTATCTTTATCATTGCATTCTATTTATTTCTTATATTTTTATAAATTCTTTTATTATATCTTTATTATTGTTTGCTTTCTTATCTCTATTTTTCATAGTTAACTGTCATTGTGACTTGGTTATACACACTTGGTTCTTTTTTAGTCACTTCTTATTACCATGTGATAAGTTAATAAACAATTCATCTCATTATAAAATCTTTATACCAATCCACTTTTGATCTCATTTTCCCTTCTATTATTCTTTTTTGCAAAACTAAGAATATACATGAGTGATAATTGAGATAATATGTTGGTTCATTATTAAGCCTAAGTGTCCTAGGCAGTCTTGTCTTTGGTTACTTAGCTTCTTTTAGCCTATGCCTATAGCTAATTCATTTGTATCACTCTATCTCTCATGATTGGTCATTCCAAGTCTATATGGAGGAGGAATCTTTAAAAAAAACATTGAAAAGATAAATCATTAAAACAAAAGGCAATGATATGAAAGGCAAAAATATTCAAAATTCTTCAAAAGTCAAATCACACTAAAAGATGTGATTCAAAGCACATCTCCTTCTTCTAGTCGAATCTCAAAATCCATAGTTAGCCTCATAATAGATCCAAGGTCCATTAGGGTATGATAGGATAGTAGATTAGAAAAGGATAATAACAAAAAACTTTTAGTTCTACCTTATTTCTGACATAAGTACGTAATCTTCGTAGTAGACTGATGGCTTTATAAGGGGTCATGAGGAATGGGGAACACATCATGAAAAGGTAGGTCCATTTTAATTTTTTTATACCAATATAACTACATGAGTTTATATTAGTATCACTCCTATTTTATTACACAACTTAGTGTCTATAGTGAACATGTTTCCTTTTTACTTTGATGTTCACTATTCACTTAGTGTCTTCTCATGTCCTTAGTACCTCTTGTCTCCTAAGGTCTTATCATAAGATGCCTATGTTATGATTTTTACACTCTATTTTTCATGCCCTACATTCATCATATTTCTCCTTAATAAATATTAAATTGTTCACTGCTCACTCCCCTTGGGATTTCATTTGTGAGTTGCATTATAAGACCATGGATAGGACCTAGCCATCCTCACAAATTACCACAATTTTCACATTCCTATTACCCACATCCTTTGTTATCAAATTTTTACATTTATTATACCTCATTCATGTTATTTTTATGATTTTTAATGTAAGATCATGGATAGGACCTAGCCCTCCTCACAAAAAAATTCCAATAATACAAGTCACAATCTAAAATTACATGTGTCAAATATGAGATAAGATGTGACTGATTATGAAGTTACACATCATTGACATGATCTATAGCTTAATTTAGTATGTTTTATGCTTAATTCATTCATATTTCACTTTTATCTTCTTATTTTATAAGATCATGTAATAATATAACCATTTCTTGAATTTTCATACTTCCCATCTTAAATTAGTGTGATAAATTTATGACCAAATTTTTGCCAATTTTATTTTTCTCTTATACTTCCCAATGTGATTTAGTATCATTGAATGACTTAATTGATTTATTTTTATACCATTCAAACATTACATTTTATTACATGATTTTCATACTTTCCAACATGATTTAGTGTGATTTTACTTGTTTTAATTTGGTTCCAATCTTTAATTTGGTTTTAAAATATTTTTTTCCTTTTTATCATCTTGTTTTAACATCGTTTGGTTCTATATACTTAGTCATTTTATTTTTATTACACTAGAGTTCATTTTAAGAGACCATATCAAAAAACCCTTTAGTTCATTTAAGTGAATGTTATTTATATCCTTGGTGAATATAAAAATTTCCAAAAAAATAATCGAATTCTTAAGTTTTCCATACAACCACTTGTCTACATAGTTAAAACATATAGGTTGTGGGATAAATTTAAAAATAATATAAAAACTTTCATAAACCTTAATATTATTATATATTTTTATTCCTCTCTAAGAGTTATACAATTTTAAAAATAAAATTGCCTCAAATCGAGTCTGTATGCAAAAGTTATGGCCTCCAAAAGTTAGTTTATAGTTGTATTTCATAATGCTACCACCCTACAACATGCCATCACCTAACAGCATGTTGCCTCCTAAAACTGTATTGTCACCTAATAGCATGCTAAATTTTTTATTCCTCTTGAATAGATATACAATTTTTTTAAAAATCACCTTAAATTGAGTTTGTATGTAAAAGTTATGGCCTCTAGAAGTTGGTGCACAATTGCATCACATAATGCTGCCACTCAAACACATGTTATCACCTAATACCATGATACCACTCAAAAATATGATATCAAGTGATGGTGGCATGATTTAAGGTGGCATCAAATTGTTATTGGGTGGTGACATCATACTACCAGGGGGTGACAACATGTTATCAGGTGGTAGCATGTTGTTGTGCAGTGGTAGCATGCTACCAAGCAGTGACAACATGCTATCAAGTGATGACATCATGCTCTTGAGTAGGTACATGCTACCAATAAACATCATGATGTTGATGAGGTAAAGAATTAAAATTGGATTGAAACCCCTATGAACATATCTACTATATATATGTAAGGTGAATCATATGTATGTCCCCATAATTATTATGAATGATTGGTGAGTCGACCCCTAGAAACATTTACATCCCAAAATTTTAAGTGAATGGGTCTTATGTACTACTCCTAAAAAATCACTAAATATAATTTCTGAAAAAGTGAATATTCATTAATTAATGAATACTCACCACTAAAATTTACCCTGTATTACACATTTCTCAACTTAAATAGTGTGTAGTACATTTTTTGATTGATTATATTTTACCAAGTCTTTTTTTTTGTTTCTTTTTAACCATTCATGTGTTCTACATGATGCTTTAAAATAAACCTCACCTCATATATTTCCTATAGCATATACAACAATATCTAAATACATGTGCTAGAAATAAATATATCTAAATCATCAACAACTACAATCATAATGATAATACATATAACCAATACCAGAAATGCCAAAACTGATCCATATATATATATATATATATATATATATAATGAGTTTTTTATATAATAAATACAACCATATATAATTCTCTAGTTTTATGGGTAGGTCCTATTCTACCTATTTTGTGGCCTAGCCATGCTCCTTGTAGAAGCCTTGGTCTGATCCCTCTAAACATAATGTTGTAAAGAGGCTATTCAAGATATCAATCTAAACATATACCCCTATAGATGATCTACCTGAGCTTACAATGATGTTAACTAGGCCAGGTTCACCAAATGTGTCTCTCTCTCTCTTTCTCAAGTACCTATGTCATATGGTTCAAGGTCATTATGTGCGTCACTCTCTCTTGTTCTTGTACTATGTCATATGGGTCAAGGCCACTACTTGTGTCACTCTATCCTAGGCATTTGCCTATGTCATTTTTGTCATTATAGATAGATGTGTAGCTCCATTCCCATCTAGGGCATACCATGCCCATGTCTATAATGCACCCATCTATATTAGTGGATGCATCCCATCTTTGTATGCTCATATATACCTCACTACCTCTCCATCTACACTAAACCAACTCTCCTGAGCAAGGGTAGATGGTACCCTGGGGTCATCTAGTATAATGGGGTCATACAGCATTAGTGCCTCATCTAATACATTATGGAGTGCTCCCCTCACTAGGGACCCCCATCTTATCTCCTCATCCTTTGATACACCTACAAAATGTAAACTAGATAGATATTAGATCACTGATATATCTCAAAATCTATCTATCTCTAATTTATTTCAAGTAAACTTAAGTAATATTTAACCATCTTATTTTACATGTTTGTGTGTCGACCAATACTGTCTCATCATCTAGATGACCATTGAGCATAGTCTCCCCATCTGTGTGGCCTCCCAAAACCTTTTTTATAGGTCACCTCCTAAAAACAAATCTTGCATTCATAGCTTGAGTCCATCTCAGCCTATGCCTAAGGGGCCTCTCTATGGTCCAACTCTACCCTAGCCTACCTGCTAGGTAATCTAAGACATCCATAGTCTATGTTATCTCCTTCTCCTACTACCTCCATTTATGTCATGTCCTTGGTGGTTGATACTCCTCCTATCATGAAATTGGTGGTGGTAATTTTGATGCTACTACCTCTGCCTCCATCTCCTCCCATTCCACTACCTATTATACTCGACCAATCTAGGATCTCTCACAACATGGTATAAGCATCGACCTCTCCATTATTGGCCTTAGCCCTCATCTCCCCTATGGATCTCTAATATGTCAATCCCAAAACATAGGCACCACTATTAGCACCACTATGTGAGGCAAGCCCATCTTCCTTAGTACCAGGGATAATGCCCTATCACCTCCATCTATACTAAAGCTATTGAAACTATCTCCTAGCTAGGCCATGTAGTAGTGATAGTCCCATTTGGATACCATAATATATCTACCTATCTCATAGTCTACAATGTTGGCATGTGGGGTATGGCCCACATTACTTGGTCTTATTTCCATCTTTTCACTTAAGGCAACCTATCATCAACTTCATGGGCTAACCAGTTGAATGATATATAGGAAACCTATCATAGATCCATACCATCAATAATATGATCAATCTAATAGATTTATTCCATTTGGATAACACCATACATATCATGTACAAGTTGGACCCAAATGACAAATCCTAAGTCATATGGTACCCTCTCCTCCAGTATCATCTAGGTTAAGGCTACCATAGAGAATGGTACCTTGCCATCTAAATTGTGGCACAACACTCATGCTATCATGAGTCCTATCATAGCCTTCAAGATATCTAGAACTTGTGAGGTATACACATCAAACATACTCATCCCCTAGCTTGAATAAATCATCTCTGAACTTGTAGCCCATATAACTAAGGCTCTCCTCTCATCCTCACTATTCAATATCCCAGTAGTCATAGGTGTCCCTATTATCAATAATCTTAGAATGGTGTGTACATTTTCCAAGGTGATGCCCACCTCTATTTTATCCCTTTATAGCTCCCACCTGAAGGTGTTAGTCAATCATTCTACACATCTCAATAAAATGACTAATATATCTAAGCTCAAGGGTATCCTACACATCTCTGTTATGCCTCCTAGACCTATATATATTAGTTTTCCTTATCCTCTATAGTCAGATGCTCTAGTAGATCTGATATCCATGACTTATCTACCAACCACCAAAATTTGGGTCATCCTTGTAACCAAAAAACAATAAAAGATGTATTAGCTCCTCCATGTCATTTATATTCAAAATACAATCTTTTTATAAAAAAATAAAAACAAGCCTAAATTGCTTTAATTTAGACATTAGAACCTTTTTTTAGCCTACTCATCCCTTTTATCCCTTAGTTGGTCATTATAGGCCATTATAACACTTTTTTGGCCCTTTACACATATTTTTATACTATTTTGGCCAAAATTTCCCTATTTTTGACCTAATTAACTTAAAAAGCTTAATTAACCCTCTTATTTTCCTCCCCCCTAGTACTGTGTTGTCACTCTAAACTTTTCTGCTTAGTTGGTAAACTATACTAGGTTGGCAATCTATAAAAATTACAAGGTTAACCCATACCTATTGGGTTGGTAGTGTGGATTTTGCTAAATTTCAGCCTACTGGGTCAACTAGGTTGACCCAGCTATTTTTATCTATCAACCGCTTACATTCTATGTAAAAAGTGCCTCCTGACAATTCTTTTCTCAAACCCTTCAAATCCAATTCCCTAAATATTTTTTACTACCCTTATAACCTAATTTTGTTTCATTTTGATGTCTATAAATGCTTAAAATTACAAATTTATAAAAATACACTTAAAAAATTACAATATTCAAAAACTAGCTTAAGATTTTCAATTGCCTACCTATCATGCACCTGTTGTTGCCTCTTGGGCTCCCTCTCACCTAGCTTGTCATCTCCTCACCATCCTAGCTTATTTTTTCTCTTAGAGCTCTTTTTCTCTCCTTCACAAGTTCAAAATAAAAAATGACTTTCATCTCACCCTATTTAAAATCATTTTTCACAAATTCAAATATTTCAATTATTTTCTAGTAAATTCTTTGTTTTACCTCTATCTTTGTTTTTACTCATCCATTTTTTGAACCATAAATTTGTTTGGATTCATGATGATGTATATAATATATTCCACTATCATATGCCTATATTCCAATAATTTTAAGTTTGTCCATTTTTTACACTTACTTTTATAGGTTTGTCTAGTGTTCTTCACATGTTGGACACCTTCATTTATCTTGTAGTATACTTATTTATCTAAAACACTAAGGCAAGTAAAAGTATGAAATTTTAAATTTTATACTTTTCTTTATATTATTTTCTTCTTACTAAACTTTACTTAGAATTAGCATTATGGGTTATCATGTTCTATTCCCAAAGCATCATCCCGTGTTACACTAATGTGAAATGTGATGAGCTTTGAATGGGGCATATGTGTATACATAATATTTTTAAAATTTTATTGATTACTGATATGTTATATCTTTTAATAACCCATCTAGTCTCAATCTATTTGAGTACATGACTTAAGGGGTGCACTAGGAAAGGGGTGGGTAGACCATTGGTGCTTCATAGGATTGTTGTCCCTTATACCACTTGTTATCTACACACTCGTCTCCTAAAAACCATTAATCATATGCTTATTCTTCTCTTTTATACCCATTTTAGACATTTATTACCTTTCATCATCCTTTTCTTCCCCTAAATCCCATTTCATTAGTTGGTTGTACTGGGTCAATCTTGTATAGTTTTAGGATATTTTCACTTCAAAATTAGGTTAGCCTTTGGCTAACCTAGCTCAAGGCCTATTGAATTATTAACCAAAATTGTACTAGGTATATTGGATTAACACTACTAGTTGACATATTTGGAAGGATTTAGGGTCAACTCCACCTATAAATACAAGTTCATTTCTAGCCATTTATGAATGAGAAGTGAATAATAAGTAAGTATAAATGAACATCTACTTATTGACTATTCTACTTGAGGAATAAAGCTTAGGGTTTCATACTTTATTTGGAGATATGGATCTTATCTTTTGAATAAGTCTTTTAGATGCATTTATAGGTTGTGTATCCTAGAGCTAATTTATATTTTTCATCTTTACATATAACCTCTTATAAATCACCTTGACGAAGGGAGAGATTGAGTCTTAGTAGGTTCGTATTGAAAGGTAAGTATTCCTAACTTTATTTCTCCTTTGTAAGAGTAGATAGATAATGCATTTGTGCTTCTCTTCCGTGTAGTAGGACTTTTTATACATTTATATGAGTATATGTCTTCTATACATGTTTATTTTTTATTTTTTAACCCCCACTTTGTGTCACAAGCTTTGGTGAGTACTAATTTAGATTTACTTTCTTGTTATTAGAATAAGTAAAATATCAAAACCTAGGACCCCCTTAGGGTTATTTCATGATTTTGTTAGACTAGAGGCTTTATAACCCTCCTTATCATAGTGTATTATAATAATTTTCCCCCTAATTAGGTCTATAAAATACCCATATTGGTCATACTCCTGCTTAAAAAATGTATTCCCAATCAAAAGTGTAGATATGCTTTATCTTCTCCAAGCCAGGATTGATTTATAAACATGTATATTTTTTGATTGCATACAAATCCTTCCCTTGATTCTCAAATATAAAGTGATAATCATGCTTGTATTTCAAAAACCACTAGTGAACCTTTCATTATTGCGTATTAGTAAAAAGTTAAAATCTTCTCCTTATCCTTATATTAGTGAGCATGCAAATGATACTTATTCTACTCTTACATCTTCAAAAAAATTAAATTCTTATTTTGAAGAACAATGGGATAATGATGATTATTGTGATTATGATGAAGATGACATAGAATCTAAAACTTTGACTTCTTCTCTTACTTCGTATATTTATCTTGTTTAACTAAACATTATATCACATGTTAAAATACATACAAACACATATTATTATGTGGATAATTTCCATTCACTAGAGAATAAGGCAACTTGTATTCAAACTAATAATATAAAATATACCAATGAATCCCCCTCAACCCCCTTAATAAAGTAAAACCTAGTTCTCGAATACATCTAAATGAGGGCGATAAATTATTTCCCTCTAACCAAGTATAAGATATCCCACCTACAAAGTTTATTGATAACACACTAACACTTCCTAAACAAGATTTCCAATCTAATATACCAATGACTAAAATAAACAAAAAACTTCAAGCATTAAATAAACCCCTTGATAATGAAAATATAACTTCACAAGTGTTAATTTATTTAAATGTTGTGGGTACTTTGAAAAAACAAGTACATCATCTCACCCTGGATAAAAAAGCATATAAATCTCAGGTTGATGCTAATGTTATCAATAATAATCCTATTTTGAAATCTAGTATGGAATTACATTAATTGAATTGACAAAATCACTACAAGAGGTGCTTATTTATACAATACTAAGTAAGATTAGATCTCTTAATATATAAGAGATTATGACTCACAATAACTAATCACACATCTAGGAAATACCCCATCTAACTAACCTATGTCAACCAAGGTGTAATACCTTAAGAAATTTATCATAATAGGCTAAGATTAATTAATTATTCTAACATTCCCCTCTTAATTGATCATATCCTAAAGATAATAAGAGAGAGAATTTATAAATGTCTCAAACTTATCATGTGTAAGTGACTTTGTGAAGACATATGCACACTGATCCTAAGTGGAGCAATATTAGAGCTTTTTGTTGCGCTATTGAACATGTTCATGTATGAAATAAATATAAACCTCTATATGTTTGGTTCTCTAATGAAATAATAGATTGTGAGCAAGATGTAGAATACCTTGATTGACATAATTTAGAACTTTAGGTTGAGTCTATGGAACTCTAAGTCCTAAAAAAATGTAACATATCCATTTCGCTTTATAGATAAATCCTACTATAACATGATATTCTACCTTTATAAAAGATCTATAAATATAATTCTTCTTCTTACTTCCCCATGAAATCAGACCAAATCTTAGAAAGAACATAAATCCATAAGTGGATTTCCTATCATTAATAGAAGTTACATGATCTACATCCATGTATCATATCAAGAAGAACTTATCATTCTTGTTGTACTCTATGCCATACTCAAATATAGCTTTGATGTATCTAAATACCCACTTTGTTACTTTCCAATATGTCATCTTTGGTTCTTATATGAACTAAGAAAGATAATAAATAGCATAGCTAATATCTGGCCTAGTATATGTCAAGTAAATGAGACTCCCAATCAACTATTGATAGTGAGTTGAATTTACTTCTAGTGATGGATCTATATGAGACAATTGAATTCTTATTTCCATAGGTGTTACAATAGGCTTGTAGTCCATCATCATAAATTTATCGAACAATGTATTGGTATAATTCATCTGTGCAATAAAAATGTAATGTTCCTTTTGTTATACCTTCAAACTAAGACAATAGTGAAGTATCTTGAGATCTGTCATGTCAAACGATCGCTTGAGATAATTCTTAGTTGCATCGATCATCTTCACTATGCTACCAATGATCACTAGATCATTGACATAAATAATCACTATAACAACCTCCCCCATGCTATTTGAAGTAGAAGTTAGGATCATATAAACTCTTGTTTAATCCATATTGTACGAGATGCTCATCAATCTTGATGTACCAAGCTTGGGGAGCCTATTTTATCCCATAGAGTGACTTGACAAGCCTACACACTTTTTGTTCTTAATTAGGTGCCACAAATCCTTCAAGTTGAGTCATATAGACTTCCTCTTTCAAATATCCATTTAAAAAGTCACTTTTTATGTCCATATGATATACTTTCTATCCAAATTGTGCATCCATAGCAAAAACCATTCTGATAGTCTTTATCTTAGCTATGGGAGCAAAAGTCTCCTCATAGTCAATGCCTTCTTTTTAAGCATACCCTTTTGCAACAAGCCTTGCCTTGTACTTATCAATACTTCCATCTACTTTGTAATTGGTTTTAAAGACCCATTTGCATCCAATAAGATTCTTCCCTAGTGGAAGATCAATAAGTTTCCAAGTGTTATTCTTCATTAGTAACTAATATTTTACATCCATGGCATCTTTCCAAGGTCTAAACTATGGGGTTTATATTATTGTAGAGGACTCATATGTTTCCTATACAATGATCATAAGGTCCATATTAACCTCTTCTTGAGCCATGCTTTGAGTCTTCATTCTTGAAGTGGATGTATCTGGTACTCCATTTAAGTTAGCATCTTCTATAGTAATTGTATACCACTTGGGCATACATTAAATTGTAGGTGGTAGTGTTAGAAGTCTTATTTGACCATCTTCCTTTTCACTTTCACCATCACTATTTTAAAATATTATAGGATTTTTGCCTATATGATTTACCTATGTAGATTGTGGATTGATTCCACTCTTTTCATCAAACACTACATCGTTGTTGATTAGTACCTTCTTTATTTGTAGATTAAGGAGCCTATATGCCTTTGATTGTGCACTAAATCCCACAAAAATAAATTACTTTGTTTTCATATCCAACTTATTTCTTTTGATATATGCCTTGTAACCAAAAACATGAAGGTTTTACCTTTGGTTTATTCCATGTCCAAGCTTCATATGGTGTGATTTCATCAAGAGCTTTGGTGGGTGACATGTTCAACAAGTAGATTATAATGTGACAAGCTTATATCCAATATGTATTAGGTAATTTTATATCTTTAACAATGTTATGAAATAGTTATACAATGAATCTATTATGCAATTATGTAACTCCATTTTGTTGAGGTGAATATGGAGTTGTCAGCCGCTGATTGATTCCATTTACATTGAGATAGGTTGAGAATTTTTTACTAGTGTATTCCCCCCATGATTTGAGTGGAAGGTCTTGATTTTTATATCAATTTCATTTTAACACATAAGCTTGAATTCTTTGAAGAATTTAAAATATTGATCCTTAATATTCAATAAATATATTGTAGACACCAAAATTATGTCACACACACATGTGTAACTCCCTGTGTCAAAACCCCCTAATCCCATTTTAATAATAAAAATTAATCTTCCTAACCCATACTTTTACCCCTCACACATTATTTTAATTTAAAATACTTAATTAAGTTAATTAAAATCCCTATTGCCACCTTACCTGACCACCTCACCCTACGACTAATTCTCCCCTGATGAGTCATCTCAAGACCTAGTCCCCCCATCCTAACTACCCAAAACTTATTCCCACTCCCAAACTAAATTCTTAAACAACTACTTCCTTCCTAACCTCTTATTTTTACCATTTTATAATGGGTGTCACACTTGGAATGCACAACAATAGAAAATAGGCCAAGAATAGAAAGGTTTACCTATTTTAGGGCCACCAACATTGATCAACCCATGGTCGATGTTGGTGGGATACCTGCCAACATTAGCAAGATCATTGATGTTGGAAATATAAGCCAAACTCCAACCTATATTTTAGGTTAGAAAAAATTAAGAAAATTAGTTCTTACTCTTGTTTAGGCTCTCAGCATTCTATTTTTTGACATCTAAGCTTACAATCACTCTACATAAGTTAATCACCATCATCAACTGAGCTCTTAAAGACCAATATCATCTACTTGTTATCTTTGTTTAGGCATTTAAGTTTAGACTCCTAGATAGAAACTATTAACTTGACACTTATCATTCAGTGACCACCATAGTTAAGTATATTATTGATAGTATAGGATGTTTAAATATTTATTCTTCCATTTATTTATATCTACCCTACACTTCTTTATGCACTTTTGACCGTAGCCTCATGAGGGGGTTATAAATATTCTTTTCTTGTTTTTATTTACATACATACCAAACCTCTGACCAGAATTAACCAAGCCATAAACTCCCTCTCCTAACTCTCTTAATCTCTCTGATCTAATCCAAACCATTTCCCAAACCCAAAAAAGCCTTTTATAGCCTCCTAGATAGTTATTTCCCCTACCAACCTCGATAGCCTAACTGACATCAATCACCTCATTACAGACCTTGATAGACTAGCTGATATCGGTCACACTCCTACTAACATCAATGACTGTCAATTCCCTAGCCTCTTCAAAACCTACCCAGACAACTTCTAAAGCACCAACAAAGCACCTCACCTACACCCTATCACTCTCTGTTACAAATAGGTTGTTAAAAAAGGTAATTTTATCTCTCTTTTACTCTCTATTTACCTCTCTATTAGTTATTTATTATTCTTTTGCTTCTCAAAAGTGGACTATCATCTCTAGGGAATTTTCACACTTCTTAGAATAAGTGCATAGCTTGGCAGCCCACTCATTTATATGCTAACAAACATCTTGAGGTAGTGCTTTCTTATTTATAGGTAGTCCTTCCCAGCCAAAGAGGACTGCTCACAACATCTGGATACGATGTGAAAACCAAATCTAGGTTGATTCTAATCACTTATCCTAATCCTTCGTTCTATTTTCCTTTAAACTATTTTCATTATGTTAGATATGGAGTCTTAAGTCGGTCCCAAAATGTTGCATGGTCAAGATTCATGGAGTCAATAAATTTTAGACTTTTCACCAAATGTGAGAAGGGTTTTGACAAAGTTGATGTAGGCCTTATGGTTATGTCTTTAAAAAGTTTTGGTGTTCGAGAAAGAGGGAAATTGTTACTTTTTGCTACTTCGAGCCAAATATGAGAAAGAATTACAATGGGGTCTTCTTTGACAGAGACAGGAGAAGAGACTTGATCTACCATGGGTGGAGGGAAATTAGGTAAATTAGGTTCCTCAAAAGGGTAACGTATAGTTATTATGGCTTCCTCAACATGTGGGTGAGGCATGGGTAAAGTATGATCCTCCATAGGTAAAAGAAGGGGTAAGAGTGGTGCAATTGGAGTAGGAAAAATAGGTCTCTATGAAATAGCTTGTTGAGGTTGTGTTAGGGAAACATAAGGATAATGAGTCATAGGCTAAGGTGCAAAAAGAAAAGGGACTTGTCCCATTCGGTTGGAGACTATGCCTTGGTTGGTTGTTGTTACTATAGGTTGAATTATTGGCATGGTTAGACTAGATGAAGGGTGAGTCATAACTTAGGTAATTATAGGCATGAGGGTGGATGGAATAGGTACCACTAAATTTTGGAATGAGTTGTGACTTGGTTGAACTGGTTATGGTTATGAAAGTAAGGAAGTTACACTAGTGTTTAGGTGGGATTGGGCGATCGGAGATGCCATATTTTGGACGTTGTTTATAGTTGGGTTACTCATCAAAGTGGTGGTTTGGGTAACTATGGGTAAAATAGTGGAGGCAACTAAAGTTTGTCTCTATTAAATAGGTTGGCATACCATAGATTAGGTCACCCAAAGAATTATGGGTTTGGCTCATAGCAAGGTAATGTTGAAGGGCTGCCATATTATGATCAATAAATTTAACAAAATATTGATTTCCCTCAGGCATGATGGGAATTTGGTTAGGGCTAGGAGTATTCTCTATATCTAAAGTATGCTCTATGATAGAATTAGAAGTGAGAGGGGAAGGTGGAAGTGGTTTCCAGCTTGCATAATCGACAAGAATTTTGGCCTAAGCTCATGTAAATAGCATGCAAGAGGTGGTCTAAATAGTCTTACTAATATATATTTGAAATAGAATAAAGAAAAACTAGGTTTGAGTGTAAGAAAATGGGTTATTTTATCTTTTTTTACCAAATTAAACTACACAGTGGCCAACATTGGTAGGGATAACTGATATTGGTAGGAATAGTTTGCCGATGTCAACACCTTTCTAATCATGTTTTCCAACATAAAAACACCCAAATTTACACAACTTTACCCATACATTAGGGCAACTAGAGATCACATATATCTCCCCAAACCATGATAAAATGACATTAAATATTACTCAAATCTTCACCCTCAATGACTGTGCTTGGAGATCACGAATATTTTCTCACTCATTGACCCTTTTACACTAAGTGTCCATTACTTGTCATGAATGCTTAGGCTATTCTACTATAGTTGGCTATTATGCACATGTATGTATTTTAGGTGTTGTGGATGGAAACCAAGCCTATCCTATCACCTTCAACCCTTTTGTGTTTCCTAGGGGAACTTCCTACCTTGGATACCTGGGACACATTGACCATTGGAGATACAACTTTGATTGATTTGACCTGTCAACTATCACTTACAAGATATGATTTGGTTACTTCTATTTGCATGCTCCCTAACCTTTCATGTTCTTAACATTATCACCTATAACTTATTGTCTGAAGTAATGGTCAATTCTCCACCAGTCACCTAATTACCTTTTTATCAAATTGGTACCCAATTTCGATTTCTCTTCCATCAATTCCCATTTTGAGGGGGGATACCTCATCCAATACTTGGAGCATTTAACTCCTATTTTTGTCTTGAAACATGTTGATACAAATTACAAGACAAAAAGGGGAAAATTTAGACCCTAAAATTATGTCACACACATCTGTAACTCCCTATGTTGAAACCCCTTTAAGCCCATTTTAATAATAAAAATTAATATTCCTAACCCATAATTTTACCCCTCACACATTTAATTAATTTAAAAGACTTAATTAATTTAATTAAAAACCTCTATTACCATCTTACTTGGCCACCTCACCCTATGACTAATTCTCCCCTAATGAGTCACCTCAAGACTTGGTCTCCCCATCCCAACTACCCAAGACTTATTCCCACTCCCAAACTAAATTCCTAAATAACTACTTATAGGGCCACTGACATTGCATGCATAAAAATATAAAATAGGATAAGAATATAAAGGTTTACCTATTCTAGGGCCACTGACATTGGTTAACCCATGGTCGACGTCAGTGGAATACTTGTCAACATCGGTGGGATTGTCAACATTGAAAATATAAGCCAAACTCCAACCTATAGTTTAGGTCAAAAAAATTAAGAAAATCGATTCTTACTCTTGTTTAAGCTCTTAGAATTCTATTTTTTGAAATACAAGATTAAAATCACTCTACATAAGTCAATCACCATCAGTAACTGAGCTCTTGGGGACCAACAACATCTGCTTGTTCTCTTTGTCCAGGCATTTAAGTTTGGACTCTAAAATAAAAACCATCAACTTGGCACTTATCATTCAATGACAACCATAGCTAAGTATATCATTGATATTATAGGTCATTTAAATATTTATTCTTCCATTTCTTTATATCTACCCTCTACTATTTTATACACTTCTGACCGTACCCTCATGAGGGAGTTACAAAGCTTCCTTATATCCCCTTATATGCATACCAAACCTCTAACTAGACTTAACCAAGCCATAAACTCCCTCTCCTAACTCTCTCAATATCTTTGACCTAATCCAAACCATTTATTAGACTCAAAAAAGCCTTTTGAAACCTCCTAGACAATTATTACCCCTATCGACCTCAGTAACCTAACTGACATCAATCACCTCACTACCAACCTCGATAGACTAACTGATATCAGTCACACTCCTATTGATGTCAATGATTGTCAATTCCCTAGATTCTTAATAACCTACCCAAATAACTTCTAAATCACCAACAAAGCACCTCACCTGCACCTTGTCACTCTCTACTATGAATAGGTTGTTAAAAATGGTAATTTTATCTCTCTTTTACTCTCTATTTACCTCTCTTTTAGTTATTTATTATTCTTTTGCCTCTCAAAAGTGGATTGTCATCTCTAGGGAAGTTTCACACTTCTTATTACAAGCATTTATCTTGGTATCCCACTCATTTATTTGGTAACAAACATCTTGTGGTAGTGCTTTCTTATTTGCAGGTAGTCCTCCCTAGCCAAAGAGGAGTGCTCACAACATCTAGATACAATGCGCAAACCAAATTTAGGTTCATTCTAATACCTTATCCCCATCCTTCTTTCTATTTTCCTTTAAACTTAAAATAGATAAAATTTAGTGAAACATATACCCACATTTTTTGTGAGTAATCATCAACAATAAGATGAAAGTATTTATACCCTCTGAGACTAGGAGTAAAATTTACAAAAAGATTGGTGTGCACCAAGTCCAACTTACCAAGTAATTGATACTCAATATTTCTAAAGGGGGATCTTTGTTATTTTCCTACTAAGAAATTGGTACATATATCAAAATATTGCTTGAGTTTGGGAAGATCACAAATCATATCTTGTTTGCTCAATTGAACCAAAAACCATAACTCAAGTGACCATTTCTTTTGTGCCACAAATTACCTAGTTTTGTATCTTTGACCACAAGTGCTTGATGATCATTTTGAAAAAAAATCAAGATGAATTTTTTTTCCATTATTGGAGGCCTTGGAAATCACTATGAAATGCCTAGACTTGTCTTTTATGTGGCAAAACTTTTGACCATTTTGGTGATCAAATTCAACCATGAGATTTTGGTTAAGTAACTGATTAATAGATAATAATTATTTTGTTAGTATTGAAACATAGAGAACATTTAAAATGTTAAAATTTATATTTCCAAGTTAAATTTTGATGTCACCACTACCTTGAACTATATATGAGGTATCATCTCCAAGTGATACGTTTCCCTTTGATTCTAATTTTGTCAAAGTAGAAAACTAGTCTTTTTTGTTTGTCATATATTTGGTTGCTCCTAAATCAACATACCAAATTGTACTTTAATGTGTTGGGTGAATATTTTGTCAATCAGCTAACTGATGATAAAAATATGTCTCTTCAACCACAGCATAGGGAAATTAGTCAGCTAGATGTGCAGGTTTACTACATCAAAAGGGGACAAATCTCTCCTCTCATCAAGGGGAGGTTCCCTGTAAATATGTAGGAGCTATATACTATATATACATGTAGAAAATAAGACTCAGGGGTAGGACAAACCATCCATCTCTCTCCTTTTAGAGATGATGTTCACAAATCAAAGGAAAAATCTTGATGAAATGACAGAAAGCACTCCTCTTCTTTCAAAAGTGTTGTTCAACAGACAAAAGGAACCTTTCATGTGGTGACAAGTAACTGTAATAGGGTGTAGTGACACATCAAGATGAAATGTAGCACAAATTATCCACCTTAATTGCCAAAGAGTGAAATATGAAAGACAATGAGAGCATAAAGTCATCCCAAGATCCTTTACACAGGAATAAAAAGAAAACACACTAAAGGTAATTATGGGGGCATAAAGTCTCTCCATAGTTGGCTTCAGGACACCTTCTTGATTACTTTAACTAATTTTGCTTATTTAATTAAATGGACAAAAAATGTATTAAGGAAACATACATAAGAATAATTTCCCCAACAACCAAGCTATTCTAGCACAAAGTCTAAAAAGTCGCTTGTTTTCTTATTCAAATAACAAAATATGATCAATAACTTGAGCTCAAAGTCTTAGTAATGCCTTTCAATTTGGGCAGAGTTTTATTTCTGATAATCTAGAGAGATCCTTAAAACAATAAGAGAGAGTCCAATATATAGTGGTCCAAGAAAGACTTGGGTGCTTTGTTTCACAAAAAGTGGCTTACAATGCGTTCAATGCCTTTAATGTATTTTAAATTTTGTCCATGGGCTATGTTGGAATCAAGCATCAATTTTTAATATGGGCTACTTGATGTGTTTCCTTATGTGTGCATAGCTATTCGCTCTACTCAATGCAAGAAAATAGGTTGTGCCATTGAATGTTCACGCTCTTTGATGTCCACCTGGTGGATTGCTTTACCTTCTAGAAACATATCCCATGCATGGATATTTATGATCCTTCTTCATCATTCCCCCTTTCCTAGTTGTATTTTGCCCTTATTTGTGTGATTTGAGCTATCGAGCTATCTCTTTGGCTGATCACTAAATTTGTTCATAGGGTTTGTGCTTAAGTCTACAAGGACCAATAGTTATTCCATTGCTACAAATTTGATGTCTTCAAGTCCATCATCATTTGAAAGCTAACAACTACTTGGTTGCCCTAAATTTGATGGCAGTAGGCCCATCATCCTCTTTAGCAATTCCTTTGTGTCTTTCTTATTTGCTTTGGCTGCTTTCCACTGCTCTTAACAAGTGACACATGGCACGTTCCACTGTGAAATAGGTGAGGACATGTGGCAACATCCACTGAGCTTATAAAAGCATTGTAAAAACATTCAGGACTCTTTTGGATCCATGCGGATGTAGACACTTGTCACGCTCCACTTGACCTTAGCACCTCACCCAGGGCCCACCATAGTCCTTATGAAATAAAAGGAAGAAAATATAGATGTTGACATGTGGTGACTTCTGCTGAGTTATAATGGAACACGTGGCATGTTCCACAGCTTTTAAATTTATTAGAAACTGTGTCTCAGAAGATGACACTTGGCAACTTTTACTACAATTTTATAAGGGACATGTGGCAAATTTTTCTACAACTTTATGAGGGACACATGGCACGTTTTGCTACAACTTTATGAGGGACACGTGGCACATTCTGCTACAAATTTAGGTTTGATCTTTCCCAGAGGGAACTTGTCCTTTAGGGTCTTGAGAAATGGTCCACTTTCCCTATTGAGAGCCTCTTGCAAGGGTACCTACCCTTCAGGATCTTTCAGGTGGCCTTCAAGCTTTTATTTCTTTGGTGGGTTTTTCCTTTTTTGGTAGACTTTTCCTTCGCTTTGCCTCTGCTTTCCGTCAGGATTTCTTTTGGTGGGGTTTTGTCTTTACTTCAGGCTTATTTCTTTAGAAAAAAGTTTGAAGGAATTCTTTTGGACATTTTGTCTAAAGGAAATGCCTTAATCATTTTGCCTTTGTCTATTTTCTGCATTCTTTTCCTGAAAGAGAACTGTGCCCTCTGTAAGGACTGGTCAAGCCCAAAAATATCCTTCAAACTTTTGCAATGGTCCATCTGCTCCTCGCCTACCCTCCGTAAGGGCTGTTTGTCTTTGGTTCACTTTTTCAAAGGAATTATTTTTGTCTAATTTTGCTCATTGCCCTTTACAAAGGCACTTGGCTTGGTTCACTACCCTCCGCAAGGGCACTTTTTCCTTTGGCTTTGGGGCAGCCCCTTGAACCTATCGATTAAACCAACTGATTGAACCAACTTTGGTTCAACGGTTCAATGGTCCAATTGGTTCAATCTATTTATTTGACTAAGTATTTTTTTATCTCTTAAACCAAACATGTTGAACCATATGGCCATTAAACTTGTTGAACCTATTGAACCATTGAACCCGTTGAACCTTTGAACTAAAGTGGTTCAATGGTTCAACGGTTCAAGCCTTCTTCTCTTTGATAAGTGTTTTGAAGCCATTGAACCTTGAAGTGATTAAAATTTGAACCTTGACAAATGCACTTAACTCTTGTTGATGATGTTGAACCTTTGAACCCATTGAACTCGTTGAACCAAAATGGTTCAAGGTTCAACGATTCAAACACTTCATAAAAACTTGTCGATGAACCCTTTTGGTTACACCAAGGCATTGAACCAATCTTGAAAATGAATAAGTGTTGAAAACTTGTTCTTTTGATTGAACTCACTTGTAAAAACCTTTAAACTTATTGAACATGTTGAACTTACTGATTTTAAGCATGTTGAGTTTGTAGAAACATATCTACAGAGTTCATAGATTTAAGCCTATGGAGTCCATAGATTCAAGCCTGCAGAGTCTGTAGAAATTTGAAAAAGCTTGAATAATGAAGAATTTGAATGCCCAAAAAAAATTTTGAGAAGGGGAGAGAGGATTTTGGTCTGTTAGACCAAAATAGTTCAAATGTTGTCCCAAAAATGAGTGATATTTTTGGGGGACAATAGCTAGCTCTATTTAGGGAACTTCCTTCAATTGAAAACTTGGAAAAGCTGAGGGGAGTAGAAACCAAAATCTCCAATGCCTTGAAGTATGCCATTGGGATATGGAGTCATGCTACCCAAAAATAAAGGTGATAAAAAACAAAAATAAAAGCACAAAAATAGAACTAAAGACTATACAAAAATACATATGTACAAGTTGATCTTATCTGATACTTCATGGATTGAAGTGCTTCAGATGTTCCCCATTGTAAGGCAGAGAAAAGAGCATGCCATCTTGATATTTCAGCAAGAAATTATTTTCACCATTTAGCTGATGAATAGTAAATGGGCCCCTCCAAAGGGAATCAAACTTCCCATGCATCCCCTTTGGTTCTCTTCTCTTATCCCACAACAAGACTTGATCTCCAACCTAGAAATCATGGTTTTTTACCTTCTAGTCGAAGAGCTTCTTCACTAGACTTTGATGAGCAGTAATTTGATCCACCACCATAGTTCTCTACTCATCCATCTTAGTCAAGCACATGATTCTCTTATCAAGGGGGCTTTTATATGTTTGATCTTCAATTGCCTTAGCCAATTTTAATGCTGGCAATTCTAAGGTGATTGGTATCTCAGCATTGATACCATAAAGAAGTTGGAAAGGAGACATACCAATTGCCCTTTTTGGTGTAATCCTATCTACCCACAAAGCATCAACCAATTTTTTATGCCATGTCCTTTGGTTGTCATCCACCAGCTTCTTGATGATAGTCATCAGGTTCTTGTTACTTGATTTAGCTTGTCCATTCCCTTGTGGAAATTAATTAGAAGAGTGAGAGAGGGTGATCCCATAGTAAAAATAGAATTGAGTAATCTCTTGGGAAGTGAAACAAGCTACATTATTTGTGATAATCTTGTTTGGGACCCCAAACCTAGAAATGATATTCTCCTTAAGGAAATTACACACTACTTCTGAAGTAGCATGCTTGATTGGGATAGTTTCTACCCACTTAGTGAAGTAGTTATTTATTGTAAGGACATAATCATGTCCAACAATTGAAGATGGGTTTATAGCTCCAATAAAATCAATTCCCCATTACTGGAATGGTTCCTCTATGACCACTAGCTTGAGAGGCAGGGTAGCTAACTTGGGTCTCCCAACAAACTATTGGCATAGTTAACATTTTCTTACCCACTTATATTCATCTTAGAAAAGAGTTGGACAATAATACCTAGCTTGAAAAATTTTATGGGCAGTCATAGGAGTAGAAAAATGTCCTCCATAAGCTAGATTGTGGAAGGATTCCAAAAGTTGGCTTGCTTCTCCTTGTCTACATAGTGAAGGAACACTCCATCAAATCTCCTCTTGTACAGGCCATTGTTCCAAAGGACAAAATTGGTAGCTTTCAACTTGATAGTCCTCCTTTCTTTGTAAGATAGTTGAGTAGGACACTCTCCATAAGGAAATGAGCAATACCTGAATACCACTCATTCGTGGTGGAGACAAAGAGGTTGTCAATGTGTCTTCCACCTCTACTTCTTCATGCTTTGTTTCGTCTAGTTTGTTATCAATAATTAATTGGCATATGCATTTTCCCCATACCATCTTTGTGGGCTTGATAACTAGATCAAACTCCTGGATCTTTGCAATCTAATTACCTATTTTCATCCCAAACTCTTGCTGAGTTAGTATGGATTTGACCATGGTATCAGGAACTAAGGAAGTAGTGTGAGAATTCAAGATGTAGAATTGGAAATGCTTGACTGCCTTCACCACTACCTAAGCATGCTTCTCCTTGCTCGAGTACTTCAGCTCATAAGCTTTGAGAGGGTAGCTCATGAAAGAAATAGGAGATTACATACCTTCTTTATTCTATTGAACTAGAATTACTAAAAGCATGTGTTTAGAAGCATAACTGTATATGATGAACCCTTTATTATAGTCTGGACAAACCAAAATTGGGGCATGGGAAATGGTAGTCTTGATATCCTCAAATGCTGACTTGCCTTCTTCAGTCCAACTAAAGGTGGCCTTTCCCTTCATCATGTTCACAATGTGTAAAGTCTTCTTAGCAAACTTAGGGATGAACCTTCATAAGAAATTCACCTTTCTGAAGAAAGAGTCAATAGCAGTCTTACTTGTAAGTAGATTAAGCTCCTGAATAAGCTTGACTCTATATGAATCAATATTTATGCCTCCTTTAGACATAATGTGTCTGAGAATTTTCCCCTCTGTCACTCTAAAAATTGACTTCTTGGGGTTCAAGGAAATACCATTCTGGTGGCAGTGCTCCAACACTTGTTGCAAGTGGCATATATGATTTGGGCAATGCTTAGAATAGATGGTCAAGTCATCAAGATAAACTACAATGAAATTATCCATCTCATCCTTGAAAGTAAGGTCCATTGCTCTTTAAAAAGTGGTGCCAGCATTTATCAAACCAAAAGGCATCCTTCTATATGTAAACATGCCCCAAGGTGTGGTGAAGGTAGTATTGTGTTGGTCTGCTTCACTAACTTCAACTTGATTATATCTTGAGAAGTCATCTAGCATTGATAACATCTTTGAGCCAGTCACTGTCTGAAGCACTTGATCCATGATGGGTAAAGGATAGTTATCCTTTAAAGATGACTGATTTAGATTCCTGAAATCTATACAGATGCAAATTTTGCCATTCTTCTTCCTCACAGGGACTATGTTGGCAATCCGTGTGGAATGATGGATTGGGAAAATTATCCTAACATTCAACATTTTTTGTATCTCAAATAGAATAGTACCTGATATCTTTGGATTATACTACTGAGATTTTTGCTTGTAAAGCACCGAATCATCTTTGAGAGGAATTTTATGGTGAATTTCCTTAGGCCTGAGTGACTTCAAATCATCATAAGAATATGCTAAAACATCCATGTAATGGTGAAGTAGGTTAGTAAATTTGAGTTTCTCCTATGGAGTACAACATTTCTCAATGTTCACCATCTTGAAATTTTCCTTAGTACCCAAATTTATCTAATCAAACCCCTGGGGGGAGCTCGAATCTATTTGTTGTTGTTTGATGAACCTGTCATGCTTGTCAAACAATTTCTCAAGAAAAACCAGTCCTTTAGGAATTTTATTACCTTTTAACTACAAGAATTCTTCACCTACTTCTGAATTTATTTCAAGAGCTATTTCAAGTTTCTGGAGCTTACTACCTTTGAAGTGAAGATATTTGAAGTTGTCTTTTTATTCCAAAAATGTGATGATTTAATTGTCACCATTGAACACTTGCCAATTATTGGCATTATCGAGCACACTTGGTCTAAAGACCAATTCAATAGTGTACCTATTTCCTTTGAAGTCTAGATGAGGAACTAAGAGTATTACTAAAATATCTAGTGCATCAACTCAGTCATTAAATTCCTTGGGTATGGTAGAGATGTTGAAAGCATCAAAGCTTTCAATTTGATTCTAGACTAGATTGTAGTAGTGGCATAATCTCTCATTTTTGGTTTGATACATGTTCCTTACCTAAAAAACTACCAGTTTAGCATATCTTGTGGCATGAAGGAGTTTGATGCCTTTATCTCAAGTAGCCTTCAATCCAAGCAATAGAGATTCATACTCAGCTGTGTTGTTGGTGTTGCTAAACTGCAACTTGTATGAAGAAGGAAAAATATCTCTTTGAGGAGATATCAACACAATCCCAGCTCCTGAGTTGTTAGAAGAATTGCTGCCATAAAATTCTAGGATCCAAACATCATCAGAAATTGATCTTCTATTAGATTTTCCTTCATTAGAGAGGGAAGATCCTTTTTCATCTATACTACAACCTACCAATTCTTCTAATGTTTCATCTGAGTCAATTCCTAGATCACCACCTACAGGAATTTTATATGCTAAAACATGAATATACTCTATGGTTAAGAAGTAATTACCCATGCCTAAAGATTTAAATAAAATTTGAGCTTTAGGGGCTAACATCTAAGTGATAACATATTTTGATTCCTTTTCAAGAAGTAGCCTCTGCATGATGACTTTGATAGGGATCCTCACTTTAGACAAGTTCATGCTCAATTCTCCAGCAACATCCTTGCAAAAAAATTTCCCTAGAAGAATGCCATATGAGGCTAGGACGTTGGCCACCAAGACTGTCATCTTGATTCTTTTGTATGGGAATGTTGCAAATGCAAATTGGGCATCTTTGATTTGTCCCAGTAGAGGTACTTGTTTGTTTTCCATAGAGAAACATCTCCCAAAGGTTTTGGTCAGTGTGAGTCGAAGAGATTCTACCACCTTGACAGGCATGATGTTGTCAGATGCACCTGAGTCCATGATGTAACTGCTCAGTTTATGACCATTTATCAATAAGGAAATATAAAAAGGCTCTATTTTTCTTGGGGCAACATGAGGAGTAATGACAAGATTGTTTAGGATGGGCATGTTCCTTAGGGAATCATGAGTTACCTTTTTAGCATCTTGTCTAGCAGGGACAACTTTATTCTTCACACACTAAACTAACCTATCCAACTGCTCGAGATTGGATTGCAAGAATTCAAATTTAGACATTTGAATTTTGGTCTTATTGACATGGTCGATTATGTCAAATGACTAAAATAGATTAGGAATAAAAGAAGAGAGTTCATCTTTCTAGTTTTTTAGAGAGGGAGGACTAATCTGTGAAATTAGAGTAAAAGGTGCAGAGATGTTTGATGTACTTACCTTTTTGGCAATCACTGGGTCTTTTGGCTGGAAAGGCAGAGAAGTTTCTCATTTGGCAATTGAAATTATAGGCTAAGAACTTTCCCCTATTTTTTCTTTATCAATTTGTTGGGCTAACTGGTTCTGGGACTGGGTGAATACAACATATGATCCATCAACTGCTTCACCTTTACCTCTAGGTTCATCCTGGTAATTCAGGAAACCAATGTTGGAGTCACCAGCTAATTCTTCTTGATATTTTGCAAGGAGATCAAAATCATTTTCTTGGTTCAATTTAGGCTAGAAAGAGAAATAAAATTTTGTTTTGAGATATCCAACTACTGAATTGGTTAGGGGTGCTTCAATGGCAAGTTTTCCTTGTGGGGAAGGAAGAAGATTTGGCTGTCCTTGATTTATGGTAGCATTGCCTTGGTATGATTGATTGGGGAATGTCCTTTTTAGCATATCTCTTTATGAAGGAGCTGAAGATATCCCTTACACCATTTTCTTCCTAAGATCTAGCAATTCATTTGCTAGCTTCTACACCATTGGATCAGTGGTACTTGTAGATGGATATTCAAAAGATGAAAAAGATTTACCTTTGTTAGGATCTCTCCTTATTTTTCCTACCAGGATAAGGTCATCTTACACCTCAATGGCCAAATATTTAGTTGAAAAAAGGTCTATTTGTCCATCACGTCTCATTAAAAACCTCACTTCAAGTAGCTGAGAGTTGATAAAGAAACATTTGAGGTTTTCAGATGTTGGTTGAGCAATTACAGGAATCCTATTCCTCAATTTGTCAAACTTGGCTATGAAATCCCTCATTAATTCATGAGGCTCCTTTTTTATTTGTGTGAGTTGAACCAATAGGGCATGTATATCTTCTTCAATTTTGAATCTAGCTTCAAACTTGGCTTTAAGGATGTTCCAGGCAGTCACAGTCTGGGCCTGCAGATGATAAAACCAATCTACAACAGCACCTTGTAAAGTTTCCATGAACAGCTTGACTGATACATCCTCATACTCCACACCTATTACACCACAAGCTATGCTAAAAGATGTAATATGTTCATCAGGATGAACCTTCCCATCACCATAGAATTTGGGGAAATTTTTCCTTGAACTGCGTGGTAGCTCATGTAGAGGTGGAGTTAAATTGAGTGGGCCAAAAGAGTTACCCCAAGGACCTTGAACTACTATTTTATGACTATGGAATGGTGAGATAACAAATATCATAGGGGTAAGTATTGACAAAGCTTTATTAATAGTGAAAATGAAAGCTTTGCCTTGTAATGGAGACTTGACTTTAGTAGGAGGAAAGCTCCTGGTTTGTTGGAGGTGAGATGATGAAGGAAACGGATCAAAATTACTTTTTTATACCAACTCAAATACATGGTCAATAATACCTTGGGCACTCTAACTTTTGGTATAGCACAGAGTTGCCATATTATAGGATAAAAATGAGAAAGAACTGGCCCTACTTCAGCTTGAAACTTGAGGCTTCAAACTACGCATTTTATCCCAATTGGCATGGAGGTGAAGGGAGATGGTAAGGCTATAATGATAATGGGCAAGACATAGAATGGAGTCACCAGAGTCTTTAATGGATAAGGGTAGGGACTACTTCAATTTGAAACTTGAGGCTTTATATTGCATGTAATTCCACAGTGGAGTCATCAAAAACTATTGAGTGAATATTTTGTCAATCAGCTAACTGATGAGCAAAATAGGTCTCTTCAACCACAACATAAGGAAATTGGTCAGCCAAATGTATAGGTTTACTACATCAAAATGGGACAAATATATCCTCTCATCAAGGGGAGGTTTCCTGTAAATATGCAAGAGCTATATACTATATATAAGTAGAAAATAACACTCAGGGGTAGGATAAACCATCCATCTCTCTTTTTTTAGAGATGATGTTCACAAATCAAAGGATAAATCCTGATGAAATGATAGAAAGCACTCTTCTTTCAGAAGTGTTGTTCAACAGATAAAAGGAACCTTTTATGTGGTGACATGTAACTATAATAGGGCGTAGTAACACAACAGGATGAAATGTAGCACAAAGTCTCCACCTCGACTGCCAAAGAGTGAAATATGAAAGACAATGAGGGCATAAATTCATCCCAAGATCCTTTACATAGGAATAGAAAGAAAACACACTAAAGGCAATTATGGGGGCACAAAGTCTCTCCACAGCTAGCTTTAGAACACCTTCCTGATTACTTTTACTAATTTTGCTTATTTAATTAAATGGACAAAAAATGTATTAAGGAAATAGACATAAGAACAATTTCCCCAACAACCAAGCTATTCCAGCACAAAGTCTAAAAAGTTGCTTGTTTTCTTATTCAAATAATGAAATATGATCAACAACCTGAGCTTAAAGTCTTAGTAATGCCTTTCAATTTGGGCAGAGTTTTGTTTTTTATAACCAAAAGAGATCCTTAAAACAATAAGAGAGAGTCCAATATATAGTGCTCCAAGAAAGATTTGGGTGCTTTGTTTCACAAAAAATGGCTTACGATGCATTCAATGCCTTTAATGCATTTTAAATTCTATCCATGGGCTATGCTAGAATCGAGCATCAATTTTTAATATGGGCCACTTGATGTGTTTCCTTATGTGTGCACAATTGTTCGCTCTACTTAATGCAAGAAAATATGCCATGCCATTGAATGTTCACACTCTCCAATGTCCACCTAGTGGATTGCTTTACCTTCTAGAAACATATCCCATGCATGGATATTTTGATATTTCTTCATCGTTCCCCCTTTCTTGGCTATATTTTGCCCTTATTATCTATGTGATTTGAGCTCTCAGGCTATCTCTTTGGCCGGTCACTAAATTTGTTCACAGGGTCTGTGCTTAAGTCTACAAAGACCAACAGTTATTTCATTGCTACAAATTTGACATCTTTGAGTCCATCATCATTTGAAATCTAACATCTACTTGGTTGACCTAAATTTTATGGTTGCAGGCCCATCATCTTCCTTAGTAATTCCTTTGTGTCTTTCCTATTTTCTTTGGCCACTTTCCACTGCTCTTAACAAGTGACACATGGCATGTTTCATTGTGAAACAGGTGAGGACACGTGGTAGCATCTACTGAGCTTATAGAAGCACTGTAGAAACATTCAAGACTCTTTTGGATCCACATGGATGCAAACATTTGTCATGTTCTACTTGACCATAGCACCTCGCATGGGGCCCACCATAGTGCTTACAAAACAAAAGGAAGAAACTATGGATGTTGACATGTGGTGACTTCTGCTGAGTTATAACAGAACATGTGACACGTTTCACAACTTTTAAACTTATTAGAAACTATGTCTCAAAAGATGACACTTGGCAGCTTCCATTACAATTTTATAAGGGACACATGGTGGCTTTTGCTACAACTTTATGAGGGACATGTGGTGCATTCTACTACAACTTTATGAGGGACACGTGGTGTGTTCCACTACAACTTTAGGTTTGATCTTCTCGGAGGGAACTTTCCCTTTAGGGTCTTGAGAAATGGCCCACTTTCCCTGGCGAGAGCCTCTCACAAGGGTACCTACCCTTAGGATCTTTTGGGTGGTCTTTAGGATTTTATTTCTTCAGCAAGTTTTTCTTTTTTTGGTGGACTTTTCCTTCACTTTGCCTATACTTTCCATCAGGCTTTCTTTCGATGGGCTTTTGTCTTTGCTTCAAGCTTATTTCTTCAAAAAAATTCTAAAGGAATTCCTTCAAACATTTTATCTAAAGGAAATGCCTTAATCATTTTACCTTAGTCATTTTTTTGCATTCTTTTCTTGAAAGAGAATTGCACCCTCCACAAGGACTATTCAAGCCTAGAAATATCCTTCAAAATTTTACAATGATCCATCTACTCCTCACTTGCCCTCCACAAGGGCTATTTGTCTTTGGTTCACTTTTTTGAAGGAGTTCTCTTTGTCTGCTTTTGCTCATTACCCTCCGTAAGGGCATTCGACTTGGTTCACTACCCTCTGTAAGGGCACTTTTTCCTTTGGCTTTGGGGTAGCCCCTTGAACCTACTGATTGAACCAACTTTGGTTCAACAATTCAATGGTTCAATTAGTTCAATATCTTTATTTGACTAAGTCTTTTTTTATCTCTTGAACCAACCTGTTGAACCATTGAACCCATTGAACCTTTGAACTAAAGTGGTTCAATGGTTTAACAGTTCAAGCCTTCTTCTCTTTGATAAGTGTTTTAAAGCCATTGAACCTTGAAGCAGTTGAACTTTGAACCTTGAAAAATGTGCTTAACTCTTGCTGATGATGTTGAACCTTTGAACCCATTACACCCATTGAACCAAAATGGTTCAAGGTTCAACGGTTCAATGGTTCAAACACTGCATAGAAGCTTGTCGATGAACCCTTTTAGTTGAACCAAGGCATTGAACCAATCCTGAAAATGACTAAGTGTTGAAAATTTTTTCTTTTGATTGAACTCACTTGTAGAAGCCTTTAAACCTATTAAACCTAATAATTTCAAGCATGTTGATTTCATATAAACATATCTACAGAGTTCATAGATTTAAGCCTACAGAGTCTGTAAATTCAAGCCTGTAGAGTCCGTAGAAATCTAAAAAAGCTTGAATAATGAAGAATTTGCATGCCCAAAATGATTTTTGAGAAGGGGAGAGAGGATTTTGGTTTGTTGGACTAAAATAGTTCAAATGTTGTTCCAAAAATGAATGATATTTTTGGGGGACAACATAATGATTGGTAGAATCATGTGTTTGAGTAGCTAAACCATATTCCTCATTTAAAGAATAATTGTTTTCAACAACATTGCCATGTTGTTTAGGCTTGGATTTTTTCTAATTCCACCTTTTCTGTTATTATGGTTTCTTATTTTCTATTTGTGGTGACTTGTTGAAAGAGGAATTCTTTCTAGATGAGCCCTATTTAATAGTGTTATACCAATAATGTTTTAAGTCATGTCCCTATTTTCCACAAATTTTACATGCTTTAAAAGAATAAGAATTATTCTCTTGTTGGTTTTGTTGTTTATTCTAATTTAGAGATTGCTTTGGACCCTTCAAGGGTTTCTTCCCCTTTTAATTTGATGTGAGTGCATGCTCACCATCTACTTCTTCTTATTACAATAGATTTATAAACACCTCAAAGGTTGGTCTTTATCTTATGATATTTAATGTGGTCACAAAGATCCTATATGTAGAGAGTAGTGATCTAAGGACTATAGGGACCAAAGAATCATCTATCACTGTTTCACCCAAAGATTGAATTAAAGCCCACAAATTTAGAACTCTTATAAGGAATGCTTCTACTTTTTCATCTGATTTGAGCTTAAGAGTTTATAATTAGCTCTGAAGGTGCAAGATCTAATTTTTATTCTTAGCTTCATATATAGTTTTAAGCTTATCCCAAATATATTTTATAGTTGTAGCACTATGTATATGAGGTTGTACCTCATATAAAACTCCAAACATGATTATTAACTTAACTTTTTTATTAGCCTTGTCATATTTCTATTGTTGATCAAAATTTGTTGCTTGTCTGAGCCATGTGCCTTCTACAACTAACCAAATGTATTAAAACTCAATATGTGTATGTACTTTTGTTCTTCATGTTACATAATTGTCACCACAAAGTAGTTTTCTGTTGGGGAACACAAAATGTGGTCTAGAACCAGACATTTTTCAAGTTGTATATGATAAATTACAATTTGTTGTTAAGTGCAAAAATGAAATTTGCATTTGAAAAATGTAAATAAAATGAAAAAATGCATACACAAGGATAAAAAGTCACACACAATCACACAATATACATCAAACTCTATCAAAAATGCATCCAAAAAAGCAATGGAAATTTGGATGTCAGTTTTAACTGAAAATGCATCTTAAGAGTAGATGAGGTTACAATTTTTCTATTGCATTTTTACAATTTAATGACACCAATAGATATATAATTTAAAAATATGCACTTTTAAAAAAATTGGAACTCAAATTTGATTTACGATTCAAAAGTTATAAGCATTTTGATTTCCCATAAAAAAATATGTCAAATCAATTTTAAAAACACTAAAAATTGATTTTTGAGGTGAAATCAAAAAAGAACATATTCATGCAACCACCTATTGGGAATTTCACCATAGACTTATAAAAGCTAATGGATGTGAAAAATAATCTTCTTAGTTACCTCGAGATGCATGCATATGAGTTTTACTTCCTCTTTAAGTAAAAACTACATCTACTATGGCAAAAAAAAATTTAGTGATGTAAAGAGGAAAAGGGAGATTTTATTATGATGTTTTGGTTCAAATCTAAATAGGAATTCCTTAAGCAGATATAGAGAGTAGAATAAAGATCTTAGGTAGATCCAATATCTCACACTCTCTTCCAATGCGTAGCCAAATCTTGTCAATGCCTCATCTTTGGAAGAAAGAATGGAATGGTGGCTGGGAAGAATGATATATTGGTCATATCTTATGTGGAAGTTGATGCCAATATCCTATAGACTATAGTGTCACTGAATCAGGTTATTATATCACTAGATAGATGTTTGTTGGTAGTAGTTGGTTGTTGTTTTATGCTATATTGTTGGTTAACAATGAATATCTAATTGTCATGTGATCTTAATGAAGCTCTAATTATCATTGGTTAAAAATGAGTTAAAATGGTACAATGGTAGATCTTTCAATGCAATAATTAAAAAAAGATGATGTGAAACAAAAAGAATAAAACTAATTCCAATGCATTATTCTTGCTTAGATTTATCCTTGCAATTATGATATGATTTGATGCTATAGATATGTGGGCTCAATGCTATATATATGTATATGTATATATATATATATATATATATATGTATATGTATATATATATATATATGTATATGTATATATATATATATATATATGTATATATATATATATGTATATGTATATATATATATATATATGTATATATATATACATATACATATATATATACATATACATATACATATACATATATATATACATATACATATACATATACATATATATATACATATATATATATATATATATATATATATATATATATATATATATATATATATCACCCAACTCCTTCTAGCAGAGGTTATGTGTGGATGTTATACAAATTAGATACCAACCATATAAAATTCACACATACCAAATGAAGGTCATTGATTCACTTATGACCCAATAAAAAGGTTGATACAGATCTTTAATACCTTTAGATGAAAGAGTAGCAACAGGTTCATTGGTATTCCAATACTAAAATAAGGCTGGGCAATTTTACAGATGGTTGGCAAACAATTTTCTTAGTATGTCATTTCGTTGGATGGCTTAGATATCAAACACAAGTTTGATTTTGGATTGCTTACTCACTCATAATGAAGATCAATTCAAACATATGACTTCGAGTAAATGTTAATATTGCTAATTAAAAAATTGATCAATATCTATATTAATTCCAAATCTGAAGAAAACACACTATTTCAAACCCTCTCCTACTTGAATTTACATGTAAGATTTGATAAACAAATCTTGAATACCAAATCTAAATATTTACACTCAAACCCTCAAATACTAAATCTTGAATAGCATGATAGAATAAAATCAAATCAAGATTTCAAAAAGTTGAAATTTTCTCCTTCCATAAATTGACCTAAATTTTGGTGGCATTTTGGCTTGGGATGGCTGAATTGGAGCAGTGTGATGCATTCAAGGATCACATAAATATTTTTTTCAATCTACACCAAATATTCAATGCTTCAAAAATGATTCCTCACAAATTTCTTGCTCTGGTACCAAATGAAATCCATAATGGAATAACATTAATTGAATTGACGAAATCACTACAAGAAGTGCTTATTTATACAATACTAAGTGAGATTAGATCTCCTAATCTGTAAGAGATTATGACTCACAATAACTAATCACATATTTCATAAATACCCCATCTAAGTAACCTAGGTCAACCAAGGTGTAATACCTTGATACATTTATTACAATAGGTTAGTATTAAATAATTATTCTAAAATATTCTATGCAAAATTTCAACTATGAGGTTGCCACATAACTTTCAGATACTGGTGTTACCTATCTTTGATGTTCAAATAGATCCATATTTACATATTCAAGCTTATGATAAATCCATGGCTCATGTTACAAACAAGTTAATTATACTAAAAATATTTCCAAAGTCACTAAAGGATAAAGCATTAGATTGCTTCCACCATACACTCCCTAGTGGATCTTTACATACATATGATGATTTAGAGGTAGTCTTCCTTAGACATTATATATAGAATAAGGGACCTATAGTCACACATGAGATATTACCTTCACTACACTTGGGTAAGACAAAGACTAATTTAGAATACATTCTACACTTCAAAGCTTGTTTGCATCAGTTAATTTATCAACTAGTGGATTTATAAGTATAATACATCTTTGCTTAAGGTTTAATATCTCCTCTCAAGGATAGATTTGTATATCAAAAATATAAATCATTCAAACATCTATAAAACATATCTATATCATTAGAGGTATAATTGAGATTATTCATTACATAGTCAAAGGCTGATTTGGCTATAGACTCCTCAGAACCCCAATCATCAAATTTGGTATAAGAGCCTACTTCACTTCCAATTCAAAAACTAGTATAACATAAGTAACCAGTAAAAATACTCAATAAGGAAAAAAATCCACTCTATACCACACAATCTATGGTGAGTATCACATGGGATATATATATAGAGGGGTTATATAATTTTTAGATAAGGTTGGGCCTCATGACATATTGTTTACACTACCAAATAAGGGGATGATCAAAATTCCTTCAACTTATCATCCACCTCATCATTTACACCTAGTACCACATAAGCATTATTTTCATTTTCACTAGATTAATAGACATTTAGATGATCAATGATATGCACTTAGTTCTCGCATCGACTAATATGTTAGTAAAGGCATCATAGATTTCACACAGGGGACATTAGAACTTCATTCATCATACTCTCCTAGATCACACTCCTCTATGATAGAGTTATCCTAGGACATTAATTTTAAGGAAACTTTGGTTACTCATCATAAGAACCCTATGAATTCTAGGATAATTATTTATCAATAGTCCCTTACATCATAGCCTCATCAAAGATGGTATCCAATTTTTAGAGTTTAGAATGCACCTCCATTACATACACTGATTAAGATATTTGGGAGTAATTATTAACTCAAAGGCACTATTTTAGTTCAAAAAATGATAAAGATATATTGTAATAATTATAGAGCTTAGAATGTACCTCCAATGTGTATGTTTAGTAGGATATTTAGAAATAATTATAGACCAAAATCCATAACTTTGTTACAAACACTAATCAAAATATTTGGAAATAATTACAAAGCTCAGAATGCACCTCTAGTATGCACATCAATTAAAACATTTGCAATAAATTAGTTAACTTAAAGTGCAATTTTATAGTGATGACTGATCAATATTTTTACATCAAAGTCTACACAGTTATCCACTAGAAGTGCATCATAGGTAGCTCCAGTTTCACATTCTATGTCTACACAAATACAACATGAGTAGTATGGCCATTGGTTATCCATGCCATCTAGGTTTAGATGGGGAATCTTTCCATCATATGGTATACACATAGACATCTTATTACATATAAACAAAAAACACAAAAACCATATGCCAATACAATACAAAAACTTAAACCTCCTACACATATGCCTAAAACATCCATAACGCATATACAAATCAATTAACATTACTCTAAAAAATACCAAATTTAAATATATAAAAAATTATAAAATATAACCAAATATATATGCCGATACAAATTGCCAAATTAAATAACGACCATATGTATATATAGATCATAACATCATTTTGATACAAATGTGATGCATCACTCAATGATGCAAATATGATTATTGGGACCAAATCCCTCACTTTCACTCTTAGGCACATCAGCATGAGATCTAGAGGCCCTACTATCTCCATGAGACCTCGATTTATAGCTATGCCTACTCTCTCCTGACACATAACTAGTTCAATCCTTCATTTGACATACTCCTATGAAACTCGTATATAGTCCTCTACTATATAACTACTCACCCCACCTAAAGCATCAAGAGAGGGCATGGTCCACCTCTATATCTCCACCCATAACTCATATCTATCTATTTTTTTTGCCTATATGCCAAAATCACTATTATTACATGATCAAAAAAGTGAGCATGCACTTTAACTACATTGGTATCACACTCCACCAATCCATCATCTATGGTTTCATCTAGAATATGACATGTCAACTCATGTAGTGTTGACTCAATGGTGACCTCCAAATTATCATAATCTCTTACACCTTTAAGTTTACATACAATTAATAAGAATCTTATTATATCAAAACACATGATCAATATTATACATAACACACAAGTTGACTATCTAATTTACCATCAACATCCATCGAGGGCTCTATATATAATATTTCCTTTACAACCATCCCATCTCTTGGGAATAGATGTTTCCACTTATGCTCACTCCACTAGGATGATTAGGCCTTAGTCACTCTCACATCAAGAATATCTTGTACTTTAATCTACAAATCCTATTATGTCACTTATATAGGAGCTAACTCAGTAATCAATGGCCTTAGCCTACTCTTTGGCCTCACAAGATCCTAAGAACTAATCAAACACACTATGAGTATTGGGGGCACATCCTTTATGACACAAAATTATTAGGTAACCCTCTCATATTGGAACCACTCATATACATTATCCCATTGATCATGTATCTAATAATTTACTTGAATCCACCTCAATTATGTTCTATCCTTAGTCCATCCTTGATAGCCCCTAAAAGGCCTATAGACAATGTCCTCTACTCTCAAATTATCCATTAACTATCAATAGTAGGTAGTGTTCCTCCTCATAACATTCCCTATCTTAATCCATCTAGCTGTAAATACTTGTAGGTGAGACATCCATCCTATGTATGTGTTACTATCATGCTCATAACTATGTGCTCATATGCCCAAAAATACAATAGTGTCAACACACCGATCCCATAACAACTAATATCATATGTAAATCAATACATGTCCCTTTATTGATGAGCCAACATGGTCAAAATCTAAGAAAATAAAGTGAGATGCTTCTCAATGTCATACACTATCTCATACATATTGTATGAAATAGAGACACCACTCCCATCCATGATAATAAATGATGACAGTAACACAACTAAAAAATCTTACAATCATGGAATATCATCCATAATAATTATTTTCAATAGTATGTTAATATAACTACATGATGCAGGAGCATCAACTCAAGTTTGTAAATCTTGTATATTTAGCATGTAGAGGTCCTTTGTAGACAAATAAGTCATTTTGAGTGAACACAGAGCCATGAAGAGCTTCATATTATAATGTAAAATCCTTAAAAGGCCCTAGGTAGGATAGTAAGTATTATTTATATGATTTCAAGGTTTCTAAACCATTATGAGTCCTAAAATATTAAAAGTATGTTGTAAAATATCTATTTACTTATGTAAGCATGATAAACCACTCATCATGTATTTAGAAGCCTGAGTTGTATGTTGGAAAAGACAAACTAGGCATATCTTATTATAAGGAGGAGACTTTGTCTTCTTGTTTACCAACAAGCCTATGTTTGTCCATTAGTTGAGAAAAGATAGGATTTGTGCCTATCAAGAAGGACTTAATAAATCCACATATGTATAGATGGATAAGGTGTGGGAAAGGAGAGTAAGAAGTAAGGATTTTAAGCATGTACATATGTTAGGATTGTATATATAAATGTTTTAATCATCAATAAAGTTTTCTTTTTATGTGTATTCATGCATTTTACTATGAAAAGGGTAATGATACGTATCTACCTAGTCTCATGTACATGACTATATAAAGAAAGTTAAAATTATGTGTAGTAACACATTTAACAGTGAAAAGTTAAATGTAAAGTGAGTTGTATGGGGAATAATCAAATTTGAGGAGGTAATATTTAATACCATGCATATTTTACGATATGTTAAATGTGAAAGACCAACTGACAATTTGTAATTTTAGTTAATTTTGATCTTCTCAAATCCATAATAGTTTCAAGTGAAATACACTTGAATATAGTCAAATTAAAGCATGTGATTACATTTTTTATGAATGGATGTTTGAGTATATGAGGGACTGAGTATCTAATGGAAGAGATGTGCTTTTTTATTGACTTACAATCTATTGTTTAAGATAAATTCTATGATAAAAGATATGGTATGTGTAGTCCATGTGAGAAAGACCATTATATAAATTGAATTGAAATCTTATCTAATCTTAAGTTTGATTTCATGGTATTGCTTAGTTTATTTATATACCTTGAAGTTGTATTCATGTTAGTGTGAGAGGAATGTAAGACTAGTTATAGATCGATGTGTCTTCATGTTATAACAAGGAAATCATAGAGAAATGTAATCATGTTTGTGAACAAAATATGTGTTTGCATGTCAATATTACATTTTGGAGAATAGAGTCATATATGAATGAAAACATTCAAAGGTAGTAAATCAAGACGTGTGACCAAAGTATAGTAGTGGTAGCAATTGGATAGTTCTTGAATTTAAAAAAAAGGGTAAGTTGAATTATTTTGTATACGTATCAATCACAAGTAAATAAGAAAAATACTAAGACCAAAGATCATGCACAAAATCTATATTTGGTTTTTGTGTCTAACCTATGGTGGTACAAATACCATGAATGCAATGTGATCCAATGATAATGCATGGACATGGAGATTGATGTTAGTAAATCAGTGGAGATGATCAAGATTAATATCAACTTGTGCTAAGTAAGTAAAATGATGTTGGGGTTAAAGAATCTAAAGAAAATACTTGTAGAATTGTGTGTTCATAATTACACCCACAAGGAAGATAATAACATGTGAAAACCATGATCATAGGTGCCATGAAGTAAAGATAATAATGAAATGACATGCATGAAGACCAAAATTTGTTATTATAGTTACATGTAAAGGGATTATTAAGGAAAATATAACAAATTAATACCTTGCAAACTCTACAGTTTCACATGCAACTCTATGCTAGAGTTTTTAATGGTATGTGACTCAAGTAAAGGTTCTAGTGTTAAATATTGGAATGAAATGATGATAGAGGTGGACACAATAGTTTTTGAAGGATTGTAATACATTGTCCATAGATATTTGGTTAAGAAGACAACATTGTCAACCCTTTACTATGCATTTGAAACAAACTGATTGTGAAAACTAAGAATTCTAGTTATCTACTCATGAGGTAAGTGAATAATATTTTGCAAATATATATTTTTTCATATACAGGTAGAGAATGATACATTCAAGATATATGCATAGAGAAATCCATGTATAGTATCCCCAATGAAACATATGTGAGATAGAGATTTAAAATGGTGTGAGGTTGGTTTAGAGAATCAATGTAGGAGGAAAATTATTTTTTAATGTTTAAATATTGAATATGAGTTCCCATTTCAAGATTATGGTGTTTTGGTATAGTGTAGACTAACATAGGAATGATATTGCATGTAAATGTCAAAAAGTTGAGTGGGAGTAATTGAAGAGTTGATTGAAAGGTTCAAAGATCCTAAAGAAAAATAGATGATGTTAGTAAGCCTAGCCAATAGACTAAAAAAAGGGAGGACATCAAACCAATGAGTAAGGTTGACAAAGCATAGAATCTTGAGGAGTTTAATTACACTAATAATTGAATACAAGTATTGAAGGTTGAATTTTGGCATAGTTAAAATGATGCTTTACATCACTACATGTGTAATGAGTACCTGTAGCCACGATAAAAAAGTACCTCCATGCTTTTTGTATGGCTCACACACCATTAGCCTCTTGTAATACAACCTGCTACCCAAAAATTAGCAACCATAAGATCTAGTATACATCCTTTAATGTCACATTCATCTTCCCTATATATAACCAAAATATATACATGTCTACATTCTAAATCTCACATAGTGTAGTGATCTTATGTTTATCCTAGAGCATAGGTTCTAGGGAAGAAACATGTTACAACCCTAATTTATCAAGCACATTTATCCCCACCTCAAACAAGGGAAAACCTTGAATAGTCTCCATCATCTTACCAGCATAGAACTCCTTCATTTGGGCATTAACTTGCAAAATTTAAACCAAATCTAGCATTAGTAAAACAAAAAATAACAACTAAAATTATAAACTAATTAACAATCCTAAGCACCATATCTAGGGCCTACTAAAAACTTGCACTACCCAAAGGATAATGGCATTGGAAAGTAGTGCCACACTCTAGATAGTAGTACCAAAAAATGGACACTAGCATTGAGAGTGGGATATAGTGCCACCTTCCCTAAAATAGGACAAAAATAGCCCTCCTCTAGTAAAATATGTAAAATAGACTAAAAATTATTCAATAAAAAAAATGATGGTGACTTATGAGGTGAACCTCCTTCCTGGCCTAAAAACGTTCCTCGACCTCTTCATATTGTGAGAACCTAGCATCTCATCTCCTTAGGGTGTTTCTCTCTCTTAGACTCAAATTTATTCCCACTCAAATGATGCAAATGAATTGACAATGATTTAAAATGGCCTATTTAAATCATCACTTACTCAATTCCACCCTATTAAGGTTACCTCTATGAACCAATTTTGATGATTAATGCAACTATCTTATTATTGCCATATCTTGCAAACTATATCTCTGATTCATGAACCATTTCTTGAACATGGGACTTGATACAAATATACTTTGTACCATATTATTAAAACCAATCCTCTTGTCATTTTGATCTAGGAGGATCCACATTCACTCCAAAATACAAGTCATAAAATTTTAGATTGATCATTGGCACAATGTAGAGCTCATCGAGATCTTTCCAACAATATGCAAAACATCAAAAATAGAGCTCATATGCTCCTTGTGCAGTTGGTCAAAGTTCCAATCAAAGCCATCAACAAGTCATAAAATATGGTCAAAATAAAAAATTGACCATAATGGAATATTTCAAATCTATTTCCATGATGTATATCTCATTTTAATCTTTTTATCACAATTTATGGTTCAAAAAATGGAGTCTATATGCGAAAGTTATGATCAGTCAAAGTTATGGTCAAACCTGATGACATGGTAATAAAGTGATGTGGAAATATGACTCAACCCAAATCATTAATATTTTAAAATTCCACCTTATTTTGAAATTATTGGGAATTGGGAATTGGAATTAGAATTTAGTGAATTCATTCTAAAGTCTCAAAGCTCTCATGGTAGAGCCAAAACTGAAGAGCTGAAAGCCAAAGCCGAAGAGATGAAGAACCAAGAGCTGAAGAGCCAAAGAGCCAAGATTTGATAGCAAAGAGATAGAGCTGAAGAGATAAAGAGATAAAGATCTAAGAGCTAAAGCCAAAGTTGAGAACCATAGCCAAAGAGTCGAGAGCTAGATTTGAAGAGCTGAAAGCTAGAGTTGAGACCCAGAGCCAAAAGCTAGAGATAGAGATGATTCCAACCATATAATGAGTGTCTATATTTTAGGTAGTTTGATGCAATTTTTAATGCCTCAAATTTAACCTTTAAACATACTATGTAGAGGGCCATAATAGATTAGTTTATAAAGATCTCAAGTTTTGAGAGACTTGGAGAGGTTTTCACTTCTTGGTGTAAACTAGGGATTTATCCTAGATTCCAAGATGAATTCAATGATATGTTGATTTCCCTATGATTATTTTTTTAACACCATTTTATAATTATATTTTTGATACCTTTGGTAGAAATCCATAGGATTGCGAGATTGCATTCACACAATAGTAAGGTGGAAGGTCTGGTCATGGGTTTACCGAGACTTTTTGAAGCTCTATTGTTTGAGTTGTGTGCAATCTTTGAGTATCTATTTGAAAATTATGAGGGTTGGCCATGTACTCACTTTTCAAGGAAACATATTGGTTCATACTATAAGCAAACTTGGAGACATAGGCTTTATTGAACTCCATTATCATGTGATTGTCGTGAGTGGATTCTACCTATGTATTCTTTGATTACATTTTGATTAATCCTATTTATTAATCACTATTAAATGCGTAAATAGATAAAATAATATAAAAGGTTAAATTTAGTTTTATTTCCTTGATTGTTTTAATAAATTTAGTAATTTGACAAAAGGATCCAAGGTAAACTATTTTTACATGGAAATAAGTGCCAGTTATGGATCAGGTTTGGTATCAGAGCAGTTAGTATGTTGGGTTAGCTTCTAATTATGTGGATTGATATTAGTTGTTTTTAGTTTAGTTTTTAATATTATTTTAGACTATTTTTGCATATTAATATTCCATTCACAATGTAAATTTTATGGGATTAGGTTGTTTGTAGGAAATAGGAAGCCATGGGCAAAGCCTTGAAAAGAAAAAGGCTTGATGAGCTTCAAGTGATTAACCAATAGATCCAAGAAGAGAATGCTTTCCTAAGAGCTTATTTTTATTCCTTAGAAGAGGATATTTCCCACTTAAAATCTGAGTTACAATCCAAGAATGTGCTCTTGGCACAGATGCAGAGCGAAGAGAGACACAGTCTTCACCAATTGCCTTCCACTGAAGATGTAGGCACTATGATTGATGAGTGCACTATAAGTTGTTCATCTAGTAATTCCTTTCATTCAATTTTAGATATTTCTTTTGAAAGTTTTGAAAAACACATTAAAGGCATTGGATATAAGCTATTATTGAAAATGGGATTTGATGGAAGGGGCCTTGGAAAGAATGGCTAAGGTATTACTAACCCAATATAGGTAGAGCATATATCTCACCATGTAGGATTGGGTTATGCTAATAAAAAAGTGGATGTTAGAGTTACTCCATTACTAAAAGAGGACAAGCTTCTGATAGCCAAGATTTAAGGCCACTAGCAGTGCATAATTCCTCCCTATGAAGGAATGATAAGTAGTGTAAGAAATTAGGTAAAAGAGGTATTGATATTCCACATCCTCAAAATTACACTAGAAAAGGCACCAATAGGAATTTGAATTCCAAGACTTTTGATTCACTATTACCATTTAATAAATTTGGTTTCAATATTTAGAAGATGTTACATTCTTTTCTTTAAACATTTTATGGATTGAATAACCATTATGCCTCATATTGTTGGAAAAGACAAGCTTTACTAAGCCTCTTGTAGGTGCTAAAGACCATTATTGTATTGGAAAAGTGAGAAATAACAAATGGGTAACCTCACCTAAGAAGAGGGATGTTTGTACTCATTGTCACATGAGTGGACATTAGGTTGAGAAGTGTTGGAAACTTTAACCATCCCACCATCCTCATAATGGTAAGAAGAAGATGGTTTATAAACTTGTTGATAAGGTAATTAATAATTTTTTTATTTAATCAACTCATACAGATGTCATTAAATCCACTAAGGAAATTAAACACCCTAAATAATAGAATATAATAAAAAGGGTAGTAAACAATTTCATAATTGCATGATGTCACCATTAGTGGATTGATGATGCATTTATGTTACAAAGAAATTTTGGGATCCTTGTAGTATAAGGACATTTACCCATGCTTTGATATATGAATTTGGAGCTGCTATGATGGGAACACTTTGAGACATGTTCATCATGCAAAGTATTTAATTCTCACACTTGTGTTTTATAAATATTTATTTTTGGAATCTCAAGTGTTAGCTTTATGAGTTTCTTATTGAATTGTTAAGAAATTTAACTCATTGATCATCTTGGGAGATTTGATAGTAGTTACATAGGGTATTAGGTATGATTCAAATTTATTATAATACTTGTTTTATAATAATTGATATTTATAGAATGCATCTATTTTTGGCATATGTGATTGGATGCATTGATAAGACCCATTAGGGCAATGTATTACAACATGGTCACAACCAATATTGTATTTTGTTTACATTGATAAACTTATCTTATAGTTGCATTGGTGATTGTTTTAGTGTTTGGCAATTCATCGCTTATAGGATGTGATAGTGGGTAGATAATTTTATATATTTTGGCCTTATTGGCAGTTGCAGGATTCAATATAACTCATACCTTATTTTAGGCCTTTTACATTTCTAAGTTATGAATCATATTTTGCCACTATTATCTCTATGATATGATTTGGGTTATATACTTGATATGTTACAGAGGACCATTTATCAATAGTAGAAGAGATCTCTAGGCTTATCCATGTAGAGGCTCTTGTGAAGCCATGTAGCAGAGGAAGTCATCACATCTTAGTTCTATTTAGAGGTTATTGATGGTCGTGAAATAGTAGAAGGTATGCATAAGATGTGATCGATTAGTTGTTCCAATCATTTTAGGTGTAGTTATGGAACTTGAATAGACTGAAAAAGACCCATCAAAATTCTTCAAAAATGATTGGCATTTTAGAGGATCAAGTTGGGTACCAGCTTTTGGTGGACCAAAAGCCCTCTTAGTAAGGAAGATTGATCCTAAAAGATCCACATTCACTCTAAAATAAAATTCATCAAATTTAAGATTGATAACTGGCATAACATATAGCTCATCAAGATCTTTCCAACAATATATGGAATTTCAAAAATGGAGCTCATATGCTCCTTGTGCAATTGGTCAAAGTTCCAGTCAAATCCAGCCAACAAATGGTTAAATCTGGTCAAACTAAAAAAATTGAACATCATTTAATATTTTAAAGCTAGTTCCATTATGTATATCTTTTCTTAATCTTTCTATCACATTTTACGGTTTGAAAAATGAAGTCCATATGCAAAAGTTATGACCAGTCAAAGTTATGGTCAACCCTGATGACATGGCAATATGACTCAACCCAAGTCATTAATATTTGCAAATTCTAAATTATTAAAGGGGGATAAACATAAACCATCATAATTTGGGGAATAATTATCACCCCATATTTTTAAATGTAATGGATAATTTAAAATCCCATAAAAATTGGGTATGGGATAATTATGAAATTTATTTAAAAAGATTATGGATAATCATCCCAATCAAAAAAAGTGGACCTCCCACAAGTATATAAAGGGGTGAGGGGTTGTTTGGAAATTATTGGGAATTGGAATTGGAATTCAATGAATTCATTCCAAAGTCTCAAATATCTCATTGTAGATCTAGAGTCGAAGAGCCGAAGAGCCAAGAGTTGAAAAGCTGAAAAGCCAAAGAGCTGAGAGCCAAGAGCCGAGAGTCAAGAGTTGAAGAGATGAGGATCCGAGATCCAGAGCCAGAGCCAAGAGCTAGAGCTAGAGCCAAGAGCTATATCTAGAGATTATTATATCCATATATTGAGTATTTGGATTTGAGTTATTTTGATTTACTTTTCAATGCCTCAAAGTGAACCTTTTAACAGAGTATGTAGAGGGCCATAATAGACCAATTTGCAGAGATCTCAATTTTTGAGAGACTTGGAGAGGTTTTCACTTCTTGGTGTAAACTAGGGATTTTTCATATATTCCAAGATGAATTCAATGATATGTATAATTCCTTATGATGATTTTTTAAGACCATTTTATAAGTCCATTTTTGAGACCTTTGGTAAAAATCCATAGGATTACGAGATTAAATTTGTGTGACAGTAAGGTGGAAGATCTATTTGTGGGTTTATCAGGACTTTTTAAAGCTTTTTTATTTGAGTTGTGTGCAATCTTATAGTATCTACTTGAAAATTGTGAGGGTTGGACATGTACTCACTTTTTAAGGAAATCGATTGGTTCGTACTATAAATGAACCCAAATACATAGGCATCACCAAACTCTATTATCACATGATTGTCATGAGTGGATTCTATCTATGTATTTATTTCTACATTTTGATTAATATTTTTCATTAATCACTATTGAATGCATAAATAGCTAAAATACTATAGAAGGTTAAATTCAGTTTCATTTCCTTGAGTGTTTTAAGAAATTGAGTAATTTGATGAAAGGATCCAAGGTAAATTATTTTTGCACGGAAATAAGTGCTAGTTTATGGATCACATTTTTAAACATTAAAATTATGAAAATAATCACATTCTATTACCTATATAATAGACCAAGTACCTATACAACTACATTCTAAATTATCAAACTCTGACATAATCAAATCCAAACCTCATACAACATCACAATTGCCAAGTAAACACCACTACATTTGATCAAAAAATTGAGTATAGACTATAGAAAAATAGTTTAAGAGGCCCATATGATTGGGAGTGGATGATATACGACCACTAGGGGTGCAAAAAACATGGAAAATAAGACATAAGAGAAGTAGGGAGAGAATTATGTTAAGGGGTTGAATCAGTATAAGTTAATCTTTTACTTAATAAAATTTAATAACCATACTAACACCATTCACACAAGATAACACAAATAAGAGACAATATTTATGTGGAAACCCTTTATGGGAATAAAACCACAATATAAAATTCTCTTAGAAAATTGATAGGCACTAACCTACTGGAGACGACAATCCCCACTGCTAATCCAAAACTTAGCAAGAGACACCAAAATATTTGATATGATTCACCAACCTCTAAAATAAACAAATTAATTTTCCTTATTGAATTTACTCCTCTAATGAATGATACTCATATAAACTTCTTCACAAAATCTAGCCTTGATAAGATATCAATTTTTTCATCTCACATATATATCTCCTTGAATGATGTTCTTACATTTTCATTTGGTTCACTTGATTCCACATTTATTATTTCTCATTGATCACCTTCTTCTATTTGAATGTTATCTATATATATTCTATTTACTTCAATTCTCCACACTTATATATCCTTCACAAAATTTGCTTACAAATATTTCACATATATTTCTGCTCTACATTTGCTCTAGATCTACTCTATATTTGCTCTAATTCAAATGATTTTTCATTACATTTCTTAGTTTTTTAACTCCTAACTTATCTCCTTTTATACCGCTTCAAATGCATCTTCATTGAGGGAGTGTAATTTCTCCCAAGGGAGATGTCTCCTTAAAAAATGGCAATCATTATGCGTCAGCCATGAATAATATTTATTTGCATTAAGAATAAAATATATAATAAATTAATTCTCTCTTATAATTTTATTATGGATCAGCCACCTTTTAAATATGAAAAATAAAATATAATAAATGTTTTTAATAATCCCTTCATAGTCATCCAACCCTTTCTAATTCATTGTGATAGTAATTTTGCTTATAACATTAATTATTCTAATCATGATTGGCCAACCCATTTATTCTCTTTTTTCTTCAATAAAGATATCATGATGATATATCTCCTTTGATATCAATGAAAATATCTCTAACAATCTCCCCTTTTGTCATTGATGGAAACCCTATAAAATAATATGTGATTGTAACATGAACATAATTCTCCCCCTTACTGCAATTCTCCCCCTTTTTGTAACCCTCCCCCTTTGACACCAATGGAAAAGGGATGTTCATTACTTCCATATACAAATAAATCATAGGGAACATCCATATAATATTATTCAACACACACACACACACACACACACACACACACACACACACACACACACACACACACACACACACACACACACACACACACACACACACACACACACACACACACATTATTGTATCTATTCATACAAACATCATGGAAACCCATAGGCATCTCTTCTAATGATAAATACTCACATATACTTTAATATCCTTTCTTCTCTATGCTTGGGTGACATGCTTCCTTTATAATTATCCCAAAATAATTTGGATTATCTTCTTAAATTTAACAAATCAAGAACTTGTTCTTTTATCCATCATTTTCTATGAATCTTACAAGATGTATAATGCCTTCAACTCTTCCTTATTTATCCAAGGATACTAAAAGAAGATGCTATCCTTTTTATATCTTTATGAGAGTCTTCTCACCTTCTTTATGAATTATTTTTCTCTTGATTTTTTTTCAAACTTTTGTAAATTTATGTTTACCAATGACAATCATTTTCTTGTTCTATCTAGGAGTTTCCATAAAACCACTTATACAAAAATTTATTATGTGACCATATTTATTGCACTTATAACATATAATATCATTCTCATTGTATTTTGACAAAGGAACAAATGATTTCTAGTTTCTATTTAAAAATCCATAAGTACTTATGGATTTGTTCGATACATATTTAATCCTCACACGTACCCTATAATGTGTTGCTTTGTGACCAAAGTGATTACATAAAAATAAATACCCAAAGAAAGACGTTTGAAACTTGGTCATGTGCACTTGCCTTAGATAAAAAGAATTTTTGAATTTGTCCTTGTTATCTTTTGGAGGAGTGATTATTTTCTATGGGACTTGATTCTCTTTCTTCTTGCTAATAGGACTTTTGAGAACATTTGCATAAGTTTTTGTCTTTTCCTCATTTGCCTTCTTTGGTGTATCTTTGTGATATTATTTGTTGTCTATATGTTTTTATTTATATCTAATATGAGTCTTTATAAATGGTGACTATTGATGCTTGGATTTTCACCCTTGAGAATATGCTTACATCTCCTCACCCAAGTGGTAAAATGGAATCATCTCTCTTGTTATGGGTGACAATTTATTTGAGATGAATCTATATATTAGGGGCTTTCTCCCCTTGATGAACCTTTAAATCTCTCTCTAATCTATCAACTGTGTATGAAAAGGGAAAGGAAAATGACTATAAAAACAAGCGGTGATGCACCAATATATGGTATCCTTCCAATTGATTAAAACCACTACTTTAAAGACAAAACAAAGTGTTTTCTTGCATATGACTCACATCTTAGGAACCATTTATACATCAATATTTCATATGTTAGATCCAATAAAGTATGCAAATTTTAGGAAGGGAATGAATGATTCAGAAAGGGAAACAATCATGAACCACTTCTATGATATCTCAACACTTAAGAAAGAATACTAGAAAAGACCTACAACAATCTACTTTTTATAAATTGATAGGCCATCAAGAGCAAAAGATAGAAAAGATAATATTTCACTAGGCTAGACCAACAATGTTTCAATCATTATTCAATATTACAACATATGTGAGGCAATCAAACTTGTGTATTTCTTCAAGTATAAATCTAGATAAAGCTTCCCTAATAACCAGTGGAGGATCTAAAATGAGCTGAGAGAATACATATGTATAGCCTTGAGAGGTAGATCAATAAAAGGAAGTTCAAGGGTCACTTGGACATGTGTCATATAGAAAAGATCAATTACATTTGCATTTAGGAGAGAGGTGGATGAGTTATGTCATGTCACAACTGAATAAATGCACTAGTTATAATTTGTTATGACTGATTAAAAGCATCAGTTATGTTTTGTTACAACTAAATAGAAGCATCAATTATGTTTCATCATTTTTCATCTCTTTTCCATCTTTAGGTTCTTGCACTTTTGTTTTAACTCCAATGGATATTCCTCATAGCTTAAAATTAACATTCTACAGGCCATCACTCCTCGGGCATTTTCTTTGAACAAATTGTCCATGGCTATTTGTTTTTTTAATTTCCTCATACTTATGTCTTCATTCTTTTCCTTTGGTATTTTATAAATTCTTCTCTTTCAAGCTTTTTGTTTGTTCATTTACTTCAAACAAAAATTTTGAAGGAATTCTTCCTATTTATTTCCTTCAGACAAAAAGTCTGAAGAAATTATTTTGGAGTTTTCTCTCTTTCATTTCTTTCAGACAAAAAGTTTGAAGGAATTATTTCAGGCTTATCTTTCAAATTTCCCTTTAGAAAATCTATCTCAAACCCTTCGATGCTTTTGAAATGAACTTTTATGAAGGAAAAGAGCCCTTCAAAAAAGTTGTCATGGTCCTTTGGGAAGATTGAAATGATCCTTTAGACCTTTTGAAAAGGTCCTCTTAGCCTAAAAATATCCTTTGAAAAAGTTGAAACATACCCTTTAGAAAGATGAAAATGGAAAATTTTCCCAACAAAAAGACACCCTTAAAAAAAATAAAAGTGCCCTTCAAAAAATTTGCAAGGGTCCTTTTTTTCTTGAAGATATATTTTAGAGAAATTGTAAAGTACCTTCAAAAAAATTGTGTGGATAATTTGTCTGAAAGAATTTGGCACTTTATCTTTGGGGATTTGTCTCAGATAATTTTTTTGAAATAAATTTACTTAGGAAAAGCCTCAGACAAAAAGTCTAAAAGAATTTTTTAAAGGCTTAAACCAAAAAACCCAAAAGAATTAACACCTAGGGAAAAAGCCTTGGACAAAAATTTCAAAAGATTTTGGCAAAGGATTAAAGAAAAAATCCTAAAAGAATTCCTCAAAGGATTAGATAAAGACCAAAATTAACTTTCCAAAAAGAAAAGACTTGTGCATTTATTGTGGGTTTTATCAAAGAACACTTATTTCAAATAAAATCTAAGTACTAGACCTGGCCAAATGAAATAGACTTAGATGATTTTTTGCAGACAAGGGTGCCCAATTTTGGCTTAAAAGACCAAAATCTGGTCAACAAATTAGTGACTCATAGGGTTAGTATGCTTTTTATACAGACCATACTAGTAGTCTTATCCAAATAAGGGCCAATAGAGTCAATGGATTCTTGAAGATGACTAAGGATTTTTCCAAAATAAAACACAAGGAAACACACCACACAACAACAATAAGACCAAGCAAAGATAACACAAAACTAGATAAGGACAAACTCATGCATGTGCATAAGCATTTAGGGAACACAAAGAAAATAGGAAACTATGTACAACAAAAACAATATAACCATCAGGAATAATACTTTATATATATCTCATTGACTTAGATATGCATCTCCTCTTCATCCAACTTTGAAAGTTGGAAAACATTGTGTTGTTTGCACTATGTGATCACATATGGGCCACTATACAAAGCATCAAACTTTGTGTGTCTTATAGGCTTGGCACTATCTTTATCCCATTTTAGGACAATGTTTCCTTACTTGAAGCTTCTTGGAATGGACTTCTTGTCAAAATACTTCTTTGTTTGTTGTTGGTGAGTAGTCATGGTGTGCATTGCTTGATCTCTTATCTCCTCAAGCTCCATCAACTCACATAATATAACATCCATGATATCATTCTCCATTTATTGCAGCTAATAGGTAAGATCTAAGGCTGGTAACTCAAGTGAGATAGGAAGTCTAGCTTCCCTTCCATACACAAGTGTGTATGGTGTGTTCCCAATTACTCTCTTTGTGGATGATCCTATCAGCCTAAAGGGTTATCTGCAACTTGGTATGCCAAGTCCTTTTATTCTCCCCCATCATTTTCTTAATTATCTTGATTAAGTTCTTGATTTTGGACTTGTTTAGTCCATTCCCTTGGGGATATTATTTGGAGGAGGTGTTGAGATAAATACCATGCTTCAAAGCCCACTCACTTGTTCTTATTCTTAGGAAATCTAAGGCATTATCTAAGATAATTATTGAAGGAGATCCAAAATTGTTTACTATACCTTCATAGAAATATAGGACTAAAATTTCATTGGCCTCATTAAGAGCTATGGCCTCTACCCATCTTGTAAAATAATTAGTAGATGTCAACACCCACTTGTGACTAGGACTAGAAGAAGGATTGATCAAACCTATGAAATCCAAAATCCATTACATAAATAGTTGCTCAACCAAGACTGGATGAAGAGGTAAGGTAGATATATTTTGTTTTCCATCAAAGAGATCACACTTTTGGCATTTAGTTACCTAAGCATGGGTGTCTTTGAACAAGTTAGGCCAAAACTATCCAACCCTAATTATCTTGGTAGCTATAGTTCTAGGAACAAAGTGGCCACCAACTGGTCCATCATAGAACTCATGCAACACTTTGTTAATATGATATAAATAAATACATCTCAAAAACACACTTTAAAATTTCTTATTAAATAGTAATCCATCAATAAGTACATAAGAAATGGATTATAGCCTAAAATACCTTCTCTTGGCTCTATCAAGACCTTGTGGACACTCACCAGTTTGAAGGAAATAAATCATGTATTGTGTCAAAATCCTCATGGATGAAGGTAAATTTGTTGTAGGGTCATCATGGAGTGCTAAAATAACTTCCCTTTGTTCTCTTAGGTCTGAAGCAAGATGCTCACATAGTCCTTTTCCTTTCACTAGCTTGGTTGTTTTGATTTCCACATCATACTCCATCACTTTGGTGATCCAACCTACTCTTTTCTCCTTCAAATATCTACTCAATAAAAATTATTTCACACTATAATGAGGCACAAAAATTTTAATCTTATTATTATATAGCATATGCCTAAACATTTTTAATCTCCTTATGATTGAAAGCACTTGTTTTTCAACATATCTGTACCTTATCTCATAGCCTTCCAAACCTTGAATAAAGAAGGTAATAGGATATCCAAAAATTTAATCATTATCTTTAGTTAGAATTTAAAATATTACCTCTTCATTCCCAAAAGTATATAGGTTGACATCTTTGGAGAATTTTGGACTTGCAAGAGTAGGAGCCTGGGCAATGGCTTACTTGATCTCTTCAAAACTTTCTTTCCTCCTTCCTATCCAAGTGAATGTATCATCCTTCATTATAATAGAGGTCAAGGGATTGACCAGGTTATAAAAATTAGGAATAAACCTCCTAATGAAATTTATCTTACCAAAGAAGCTTTGTAGACCCTTCTTATGTTTAGGTAAAGACAATGCCAAGATGGCACTTACCCTTTCTAGATCAATGGATAGACTTTTCTTGTAAATGATGTGTCTTTGTAGTTTGTATTCATAGAAAATAAACACACACTTATTTGGGTTTATATATATTCCAAAATCTCTACACCTCTCAAAAATCTACCTTAGGTGTTTCAAATGATCTTTTACTTGGAAAAAATTGTCACATCATCTAGATAAACCAATACAATGTCATTGATCAGTCCTTGAAAAACCATAACCATTGCACATTTAAAAGTAGCTCTAGAATTTGATAATCTAAATGGTATCTTATTATAGTAATATGTGCCCCATTTGGTGGTGAAGGTTGTCTTGTATTGATCACTTTCTTTCACCAAAATTTGATTGTACCCAGAATAACCATCTAGCAGAGAAAACCTCTCATTACCTACCACCACTTGAAAAATTTATCCATAAAAGGGAGGGGATAATGATATCTTCAAGACACTCTATTTAAGTCCATAAAATCCACACACAACCTAATCTCCCCATTCTTATTCCTAATAGGTACTAAGTTGGCCAACCAAGAAGAATGCTTGATGGGAAAGATGATTTTGGATTCAATCAACTTGGTGAGTTCTTTTCTCATGAGGGGTTCAATCTTGGGATTGATTGGCCTTTTTATTTTCTTTATGGGTTTGGCATCTTCATCTAGCTCTGTGTTGTGTTGATCCAAGCTTGGATCAAAATCCTTCAAATCACTATACTCCAATGCAAAAATATCACCAAACTCTTTGCATAGTTCAATGAAATAATGTTTCTCTTGAGTAGTGCATACCTTTCCAAGTGCCAGAAATTTATCCTTGAAGATATCTACCATTTCATATTTATATTTATTTGTTGACATGATTACCTTATCCTTTTTTATTTGTTCATCCTCATTGAATATGCTTTCAAGAGTCACTAGGCCTTTGGGAAGTTTGTTAGACTTTAGTTGGATGATCTGTCCTCCATATTATTATTGTAGCTTAGACTGATTCTTGGAAGAAAACTCAGCCTCTTCTTGAAAAAAAATTGATATATTCTAATCACTATCAAATGCCTACCAATTAGTGACATTATCTGCTACAGAAGGTCTCATAATCACCTTTAGATGGGGCTAGTTATTGTCTTCCTTTATGCCTTTTGGAACATCAAATTGAGCACCAATAGATGCCAACCTATTAACATGCTTATTATTTTACCTTAGAATAGATCTAATGTTAAAATCCATGAAATATTATACAATTTCCCAAACTCTATGTTTATAAGATTTGAACAAGGAGTTCTTGGTCAAATTATGCCCTCTAACTTGATTCACAACAAGTTCACTATCTCCATATATTTGTAGTTCCTTAATTACTCTTTTCCTTTCCCATTCTAGGCCATATATATGGGCCTCATAATATAAAACATTAAAATTACATGAGAATTGAAATATGAAGGCTAAAAAATACCTTTCCTTTGAAGGTGAAACCAACATAGCTCCACCATCTATCCCCATCTTGATTTTGGAACCATCAAAGAAGAGCTGCCAAAATTCATTCACATCTTCACTTGGATTCATCAAATTTGGCTTGAAAGAGTCATTCTCCTTCATGTAATAAACCCCAAGACCATATTTCTTGATAAACTTGTAAGGATCATGCTCATATTTATCATCTCCCCACTCATCTAGGAATAAATCAGAAACTTTCTCAAGGGAAGATGATGGAGATTGGTCAATGTGAAACTCCTCTTCATCAATGATAACATAGTTAAAATTTTAAAACTTATATGAATATGGTTCCAATTGATTTATTTGAATATTTTATAACTCAATATTCACCTTAGTGCCATACTTTGTCCTAAACACCATGTAGGACCAATTGGTTGCCAAATATCCACCTATCTTGGATGTAAAGTCCATTGACAAGCAAATAGAAAAATAGGGAGGTAAATCTGCTATTACCACATCATGGGGAATTTAAAAATTAATACAAGCATGAAGATTAAGATTCAAACCTTTCACTACCCCCAAAGTCTTGGCTAGTGATCCATCCAATTGTAAAATTCCTTTAGTCATTGGCTCATACTTGAGGCTTAGCTTATCTACTATACATTTTGGCATAAATGATGTGTTTTATCCACTATATATGATGAAATTATGAACCAAAAAATCACAAATGATTAGAGATATGTAAAAATGAGGAGTATTCCCATCTTTCTTCACTTGACCATCCATAGATTGAGTTCTATTGACCAAAACCACATTGTCACTTCTAGATGGGCCAGCCTGTTTACCCAATCCATGCAATTAATTTTGAAGTATATATTTTTTCCTTGGTAATGTTAGATAATCCCAAAATTATATGTTCATATGGATCTTCTTCATTTGGTCTACCACATTGATGTAAGGATTACTTACCTTGGGGTTCCCTTTATGAACATTGGCACCCTATGGCATAGCTTGTGAAGGTAGAGTTGTAGAAGTTGGCCTAAAGTTTAGAATTATCTAATTTTCTTGTGTTTTAGAAACTTAATTAGGCCCATTTCCCATACAAACTATTTTATGAGTTAAAACAGGTCCTTGATTGTTTTTTTGAGCTACATCAACATCCCTCCTTTTGGACCTAGTGTTGGAGGTAACACTGGTATTCTGATTGCTTGGATTCCCCACATAATTAATGGCACAAAACTCACCTTCTAAATGATTCATGAGAGTGGAATAATATTGAGCCTACCTTTTCTCCATCCTAAATTATATTATCATTTCAAAATTTGAAAATTGAGATGTTTATTCACGTTGTGTAGTCATGCCTTGATTTTACATCTCATTATTGTAAGCAACTTGTTCTTGACCATGCTCAAAAGGTGGATAGTTGGGATATTCTTGGGACAAATTGTTTTGAGTGGGGACAAGGGATTTAAAGGATGAAGGAACACTAGGATTATATATTTGATAAGGTTTCACATGTGTAATTTGGCCTTTTCCTTGTGCATTGCCTTGAAAAGGAGGTCTATTGTTTTATCCAAATTGATTATACGATTGATATGGCTTATATCCTTGGGCTTGTTTCCTCTTGAGAGAAACCAATTCATTACTAAAACTTTTGAGAAAAATTTTAACCTCATGGATTTTATTGGTAGGGGTAGTGGTATATTTTTCTTGACCAGGCAAAGGAGCTAAAGTGGGCAATGCACTTTGACTAGGAAAATGCAAATAAGGGAATAGTGGAATTGGAGGTCTATGAGCTATCTTTCCCACTTATACAAGACAATTATTATCATTTATGGATATTTTATAGGTATTAGGTAATGTGTTTCCACCCATGGATTGAATCATCATGGCAATTCCACTATTCAACACTTTTAATTAGTATAAAAATGCATAGTTTGTGGTTGGCCTCACAAGAATTGGGATTCTATCCCAAGTTTTTTGGAACCTAGTATTAAAATATTTCATGAATTCATGTGGTTCCCCCTTTATTTTGGTCAATTGCTTATCTATATATAGGTGATCACTCTTTTCCCCAAACCTATCAGTCAATATAGTACCCAACTCATCCCACGAGCTAATAGACTTTACAGGTAGGGTCCCATACCAATCCAAAACTTTTCCTTTGAAAGACAAGGCCAACAACCTAATAGCTACATTTTCTTGGGTAATATTATGGATATTATAGATATTTTATATATTATTAATGTGCTCAATGGAAGTAATTAGACCATCTATACTAAAATATAGAACACTTTTGAGGGTAGATCCTAAAATTTGATCATATTGAGTAAGATGCAAGGGAAATGACCCAGTGAAAGGCACAAAATGTTGTATTATAACTATTTGGGAATGACCAATATGGATATTATGAATTGAATGTAACATAAACTTGTAATATTTAAACACAAAATCTCTTTTGTAAGGATGAGTGTTGACAAACCTAAACTTTTTAGTGGAATATGGAGGTAGTTCCACAAAATTGAAGGGTACACCTTTAGCAGCAGATCTAGTAGTCACCTTTGGCATGGAAAATAGGACTGATCATTAACCAAAGACTTGAATTATTCAATGGGGTCACTAGGTATTGAATGTATATGTTTCTTTCAACTTCAACAATGCCAAGACCAACACCAATCTTGAACAATCTTATAGGACTTAGAGGTCCCAATAGATGTTCTAAAAACTATTAACACTTGGATTTGTACCCTTGAGAAGATGCTCAGATCTCCTCACCCAAGTGGAAAAATGGAATCATCTCTCTTACTATGGGTGAAAATTTATTTGAGATGAACCTATAGATTAGGGGCTAGCTCCCCTTGATTCACCTTTAAAGCTCTCTCTAATCTATCAACTGTGTATGAAAAGGGAAAGGAAAATGACTATAAAAACAAGTGGTGATGCACCAATATATGATACACTTCCAATTTACTAAAACCACTACTTTAAAGACAAAACAAAGTGTTTTCTTTCACATGACTCACAACTCAAGAACCATTGTTACATCAATATTTCATATGCTAGATCCAAGAAAGTAGGCAAATTTTAGGAAGGGAATGAATGATTTATAAAGGGAAATAATAATGAACCACTTCTATGATATCTCAACACTTAAGAAAGAATACTAGCAAAGACCTACCAAAATCTCCTTCCTATAAATTGATAGACCATCAAGAGTAAAAGCTAGAAAAGACAATCTTTCACTAGGATATACCAACAATGATTTAATCATTATTAAATATTATAGCGTATGAGAGGCAATCAAACTTGTGTATTTCTTCAAGAGTTCTTCAAGTACAAATATGGATAGAGCTTCCCCAATAACTAGTGGAGGATCTAAAATGAGTAGAGAGAATACATATATATAGCCTTGAGAGGTAGAGCAATCAAATGAAGTTTAAGGGTCACTTGGACATATGTCATCTAGAATGTATCAATTGCATTTACATCTAGGAGAGATGTGGATGAGTTATGCCATGTCACATCTAAATAAATACACTAGTCACAGTTTGTTATGACTAATTAGAAGCATCAGTTATGTTTTGTTACAACTAGATATAAGCATCAATTATGTTTCATCATTTTTAAATCTCTTTTCCATCTTCAAGTTCCCACACTTTTTTTTTAACTCCAAAGGCTATTCCTCATAGCTTAAAATTGACATTCTGTGGGCCATCACTCCTCGAGCATTTTATTCAGACAAATTGTTTGTGGCTATTTATTTCTATTTATTTCCTTAGAATTTTGTCTTCATTCTTTTCCTTCAAGATTTTCTTAAGTCTTCTCCTTTATGATTTTTGTTTGTTCATTTTCTTTAGATAAAAATTCTAAAGGAATTCTTCCTATTTATTTCCTTTGGACAAAAAATATGAAGGAATTCTTTTGGAGTTTTATATCTATCATTTCCCTTAGATAAAAAGTCTGAAGGAATTATTTTAGGCTTCTCTTTCAAATTTCCCTTCGAAAGATCTGTCTTGGACCCTTCAACGCTTTTGAAATGGACTTTTTCAAAGGTAAATATCCCTTCAGAAAAGTTGTCATGGTCCTTTGAGAAGATTTAAATGATCCTTCAAACCTTTTGAAAAGGTCCTCTTAGCCTGAGAATATCCTTTAAAAAAGTTGCAACATACCCTTTGGAAATATGAAAATGGACAATTTTCTTGACAAAAAGACACCCTTCAAAAAACTAAAAGTGCCCTTTGAAAAAGTGAAAGTTCCCTTCAAAAAAGTTGCAAGGGTCCTTTTTGGCTTGAAGATATCTTTTGAATAAATTGTAAAGTACCTTTAGAAAAATTATGTGGATAATTTGTCCAAAAGAATTCAGCACTTTGTCTTTACAGATTTGTCTCGGACAAATTGTCCAAAAGAAATGTACTTAGGAAAATCCTTGAACAAAAAGTTCAAAGAATTATTTAAAGGCTTAAACAAAAAACTTGAAAGAATTAACACTTAGGAAAAAAGCCTCAGACAAATTTTTTGAAAGAATTTAGCAAAGGCTTAAATCAAAAAACCTGAAAGAATTCCTCAAAGGCTTAGACAAAGACCAAAATAAACTTTCCAAAAAGAAAAGACTTGTGCATTTGTTACAATTTTTATCAAAGAAAACTTCTTCTAAAGAAAAGTTAAGTACTAGACCTAGCCAAATGAAATACACTTAGATGATCTTTTGCAGATAGGGGTGCCCAATTTTGGCATGAAGGACCAAAATTTGGTCAACAGTGACCTCTTCCCATTTATGATATCATCTAAGATTTTAGTACTTTTCTCAAACTTGAGGATTTTGTTCAATTTAGTGGTTGTTTTATATAGTTCCTCAAGGAAATAATTTCAGACTTTAACCTCATAATTTTCTTATTTTGTCTTTAATTGGATTCTCACATCTTCTTTTATCCTTTTCACCTCTTCTAGTTGAATCTTTGGGCTAATGATAATCTTTTCTGATTCCTCATGGATTTGTGATAATTTAGTTCATAAATCACAATCCTCCTTTTCATATTTCCCAAATTGTAATGTTTGTTTCAAATTTTTTTCCTTAAGCTTCTTGATCTCACATAAGGCACAAATAATTTCTTCTTAAACATCTACTTCTCGATTTTTGACATATTCTCCTTTTAAATATGTCTCATCTTTTCCTTATTTTACATAGTTGTCTTCACCTTTCAAGATATCACTCCTTGTTTCTATTGCCATGAAGAGGGTTTATTATCTATTACTATCTAAAATACTTTCATTTATCTCTTTAGATGAACTACTATCATTTTTGGAATAGATTTTTTCCTTTGTGCTTATGGAATTTCTTCTTTCCATATCTACCTTATTTGTAGCTCTTTTTATATTGATTATGTTTGTACCCTTTATTTATGTTATGATCTTATTCATCATCACTATTATCCTTATGTGGAAACTTAGAAGCAAAATGTCCTATTTTACCATAATTAAAATATTTTAAAGGTATCTTACCTTTATATTTGCTAGATCATTTCTTAAGATTTCTAACAAAATGAGCTTCCATTGCATCTAATTCATTACTAGTGTTATAGTTTGACTCAAGCTCTTCATTTTTCACCTTATTTAAATCTTTGAATGTTGCTTCTCATTTTGATGGATTCTCAATTTTATTCCTAATTTCATATGCTATGAGGATCCCATGTGATTCATCCATAGTTAGTTTATCCAAGTCCTTCATTTCCTAAATGGCTAAAACTTTTTCATCAAATCTTAAGGGAAGTGACCTTAGCAAATTTTGCGTGATCATTGGCTCTTCAAAATTTTCACCAAGTCCTTTGATGGTATTTACAATTTCATCCACATGAAGGAGATAAGCTACAATATTTTCTTTATCTTTCATTTTCAAGTCCTTGAATTGACTTATATGTGTTTGAAGCTTATCCTTCTTAAATTTATCATCTCCTTCATAGATTTTCTTAAGTTTGTCTTTGATTTATTTTGTTGATTTACAATGTATCACCTTGTTAAACTCTGATTCTGATAGACCACACAAGATTTCATTCATAGATTTTTCATTATTCTCACTAGCCTTCTTTCTAGCCTAATTTGTATAACCATTCACTACTGATCGCTAAATGTCAAAGCCAAGAGACATTAGATAAGTTCGCATCCTTGTGTTCCAAAATGCATAGTTCATTCCATAAAACAAAAAATCTATATTTTTGGTAAAACCTTATTTTACATTATGACTAGTGATGCATATTCTCTTCATTCTCTTCTCTTTCATTAACTCTGATACCTATAATTCACTCTTACTTGAATTCAATCTTATTAATATTTCAATATCTATCAAGTCCCTCATTAAGCTTGATGTTATTCTCTTATAAGACCTATTTTTTAGGCTTATTTATTGATCTCACTATGACTTTAGATACTCTAAGGGTCTCACTCTCATACCTACATCTCATTTCTCTCACTCTCTTACATTCCATAACACTCTGGTATTCATACTTTATGCATAGTTTCTATTCTTACTATACTCATATATAGGCTTGATGTAATTTGTCTCTACTATTCATTTATTGAGTATTCAAACCTATCCTTTTAATTATTCTCATCCCAAAAATATCTTAATTTCATCTCACTATTGACCCTATCTTCCTTCGTTGTCACCTTTCCTTTCCTAGATCTTGTCTCTCATAGTAGCCTTTTTTAGGATTTTCTCAACTATACATACAAGTATGGATGTATAATTATAAAATAAACATATTTTTATTCACCCTCTATCCTATTCTATCTCTCCATGAAATTTCATATTCTAACTCCCTTCCTAAGTGCTTTTTCTAGCTCTTGCTCAGACCTATTTAGGTCTCTTTACTCCTTTGTAGCACATGGTCACCTAAAAGTGTACTTACAGATGTCATACCAACACAAAAACTTGAAAATTTATTTCTTGACTTCAAAACTAAAGAAAATACCAAGTTTCATACCTTTCTACTCGTTCAAATGCTTTTTTTCACCTTTTAGGTTCTAACCCTAAACTAGGGCTTTCATAGACTGTAACAAGCCTGAGAGGCTTCTAAATTGGTTTTATTGAATATTTATTAATATAAAATATTCATAATATAGGTATGAGGTATTTATAAACTATTTTAAACTTTATCATTCTTTAAATTCACTTTAATAACTTTTAATCATGTTCAAATCATGGATTCTTCAAGTCACTATCAATATAGTTTGTCTGTGTGCAAACTAGAACAGAATTTGAATGTACATTTGCTTCCATGATGTATTCAAACATAATTCAAGGTTTTAAATCCTACATGGTTTCTTTTCCAACCATATTATTTACACTATAACCTCCATCATGATTAACAATTATTATTGGGATCAATGACAAAGATATTGATTGTATCTTGTAAATAAAGCATATACACAGTCTAGTTATCTAAAACCTTAATTATTTATTAGAATAAAAACAAACCTATATGTATGAATGAAAAATTAATAAAATTACATATTTTAATATCACATATATACTCATTACACATTACCTTAAGAGGGTTCTTTCTTCATTAGTTTGTAGTTTTCAGTGAACACACATAAGAAATTGAACACAGTCCTACTACATCTATCTTTTCACTTATCTAATAGAGAAATTTTTAAAAAGGATAAAAGGATTTAAATAATATAAATTTAATTTAAAAAATTAACACAAGGGTACAAAGGTGTCTCTTCAAACATTTCAACTTTATTGATTATGTACATTAGCAACTCTATCATGTGGATAAAATACAGAGGTTTTGAACTTTCTTTCCTTATTCATTCTAATTTTTACTCCTCCTAAAATGACTCCTACCTTATTATAACTGACCCTTATACAATTATACCACCTTTATATCTACTCAAAACTCATTACACACATGAGAAACTACTTTCTTGGATAACTAACTTTTATGTCAACTACCTAGACATGGTAAACACATTCAAAACTCTTAGTCTTGGTCATTTTCCTTATGAAATATATGTAGAACACCTTTTTATACTAATATATACCCATACATGATCTTATACCAACATTTTATTCATACTACATCATAAAACTCCTTCTAGATCTAAGAACATGATTCAAATTTTCAAATTAAAGTTTTGGTGAGAAACTCTCCCAAGCCAAATAGCACCTACCACAAGAACACATAATGACTGTATCACCCTTATTGGGTCTCTATAGGACTTATAACACCATATAACCCAAAATTATAAAAAAAACACTAAGCTACATTGACTTTATTTATGTTCTTACATCATACTCCTAGGCAAGAAAGAATTGGGTTCAAATGAACGGTTTTATGCTTCTTCTTGGTCTTCTAATTCTTGTTCCTTATATCATCCTTTATATTGTTTCATGATTCAACTGATCATCTTATTTTCTCTATTTATTTCCTCTATAAAATACTATCATGCTTCCTTACTTCCAATGCTTACTTGTAATAACTAACATATGTTGTACACTCATATCTTGATCTTTGCCCATATCATATGAGATGTGTATACCCAAAAATACTACTACTAAATATATACTCTCATCTCATATTGATATAATACTCATTATTTCAAGAAAAAAAAGACCATTTCTTTCCTACCTACTATGTCAATGCGATTCAATCCTCCATAAGGCTCTATGTATTCAATTTATTGTAATACTACCATCAATGATTCCTCTTATTGTCCTTTATCCTTCATCTTGTGACCCTCATCTACTAAAACATATACCTTATCCTCATTATCTATATTTTCACCATGTAAGGCTCTCTCTAAGTATTCCATTTATTTTTCTAATTTTTCAGCACTCTCATATGTAAACAAGCAATCAAATGGCATACCTCCCTCATTGGTTTGTACGTCTCTTTCCAAGCCTTCAATGAGGCTTATAAACTGATCTACTTATTTATCATTCCAATTACTTAGATGGATGTAATTATCCTTTTTTTCCTCAATCAAACTGATATCATCTATATCAAGGTGTTTTTCATCTTCATTCTCTTACTCAGTCATTCGATACTTCATCAATTCACTCTTGAGTTATTGATAAAGCAACCTCTTCTACTCTCTTTCCTCTCTCATAACTTTCATATTTCTTCTCTTCATCTATAGCTTAATTGGCCACTTGATTATATCATTCCTCATGACCCATCTATATTATGGGTTATCACTTTACCTCATGTGCTCTATGATGAGCATCAACTCATCCAATTGTTGCCTTACTTCTATCATCTCTTTTTCCATCTCTCTTCTCTTGGTGTCTTCTTTCACCTTTCTCTATTTTTGGTAGCTCTTCTCACTCATTCCCTATTTTCTCTTACCTTTATCTATCTTAATTTTATCCTTTTCTAAATTTATTTGTCCCACTTGGACATATACTCTTTGACAATCCTCATCCACTTGCCACTCATGACCTCACTTGGGTCTCTCTCTCCCTATGACCTCACCTAGGTCTATATCAATCTATTATCTTTTTCATATGACTCTTTTATCTCTATTAAATATCTCCTTGAGCTCAATCTTGAGCTTCCCATAAAATCTCTCTCACTATCAAGCCTCACTGGCTTTAGGGATGCTTACCACACTTTCTCAACTTTTCATTCAAACTTTAACACTCTTGCATGATCATATCAAAACTCAAAATAAAAATAAAACAAACACACCTTATTGTGATTGTAGATTATCCTTCTCCCCATACAAATGAAATTTGTGGCTTTGATACCAAATTATGAATATTCCTCCTCATTCTTTGCTCTTTCATTAACTCTGATACCTTTAATTCACTCTTGCATTCACTCTTGTTAATTTGTCAATATCTATGAAGTCCCTCATTAGGTTTGATGCTATTATATTGTAATACCTATGGTCTAGGATTTTTTATTTATCTCACTCTACATTTATATCCTCTAAATGTCTCACTCTCACACCTACATCACATTTATCTCACTCTTACATTCCATGACACTCTGATCTTCATACTTTATGCATAGTTTCTATTCTTTTTATACTCTTATATAGGATTGATGGAATTTTTATCTACTATTATTTTCTTGCATATTCAAACCTATCCTTTTACCTATTCTCATCCCAAAAATTTCTCAATTACATCTCACTATTGACCCCATATTTTTTCCTTATTACCTTTCTTTTCCTAGGTCTTATCTCTCCTAGGAGCCTTTTTTAGGATTTTCTCAATTGTACAGACAGGGGAAAAATTAAAATTATAAAATAAAAATATTTTTACGAACCCTCTATCCTATTATATCTCTCTATGAAATTTCATAATCTAATTCCCTTCCTAAGTGCCTTTTCTAGCTCTTACTTAGACCTAATTAGGTCTCTTTACTCCTCTGTAGCACACAGTCACATGTAGGTATACGTATGGATGCCATACCAATACAAAATATTTAAAATATATTTATTTACTTCAAACCCCAACCAAATACCAATTTTTAGACCTTTCCAATAGTGCAAACACTTATTTTTCCACCTTTTAGGTTCCAAACCTAAACTAGGGTTTCCACAGATTATGACAAGCCCGAGAGGCTTCTAAATTGATTTTAGTGAATATTTATTACTATAAAATATTATTAAGACCTATATGATGTCTATCTGACCTAGTTAAAAAAATTTAATTCTTTAAATTTACTTGAATAAATTCTAACCATGTTTAAATCATGGATTCTTCAAGTCATAGTCAACATAATTTGCTTGTGTGCAAACTAGAACAAGGTTTGAAAGTACATTTGCTTACCTAATGTATTCAAACACTCCTTAAAGGTTTTAAATCCTCCATGGTGTCTTTATCCACCATATTATTTCCACTCCAACATCCATCATTTTTAACAATTATTATTGGGATCATATACAAAGATATTGACTAAATCTTGTAAATGAAGCATATTCTCAGTCTAATTATCTGAACCCTTAATTCCTTGTTGGAATAACAAAAAACTATAATTATTAATTAAAAATTACTCAACTTAAATACTTTAATATCACATCGATACTCATTACACACTACCTTAAGAGGGTTCTTTCTTCATTAGTCTATAATTTTCAGCGAACACACACAAGAATTTGAACAGAGTCCTACCACATTCATATTTACACTTATATAAAAAATAACTTTTTAAAATGTCTTAAAGTATTTCAATCACATACATTTACATTCAAAAATAAACATAAGGATATAGAAGTGGTTCTTCAAACATTTCAACTTTATTGATTATGTACATCAACAACTCTATCATGTGGACAAATATAGGGGTTTTAAACTTTCTATCCTTCTTCATTATAATCCATAATACTAAAATTAATTATAAATTATTATAAATAACTCTTATACAAGTATACCACCTTTCTATCTACTCAAAACTCATTGCACACATGAAAAACTACTTTATTAGATAACTAACATTCATGTCAACTACCTAGACATGGAAAATACATTCAAAAATCTTAGTATTTTTAATTTTATTTATTAAATGTATGTGGAACACATTTATATACTCATATAGACCTATAAATTACCTTATACCAACATTTGATTTCGTACTACATCACAAAACTCCTTCTAAATCTATGAACATGATTCAAATTTTCAAATTAAAGTCTCTGTAAAACTTATAACATTGACTAAATGAAAGAACACATAACACAAGAACACCTAATGACTATATCACACTTATTAGGTCTCTGTAAAACTTATAACACTGACTAAATGAAAATGATAACAAAGCTCATTGATATACATTGAATTTATTGATGCTCCTACATCAACTAGCCATGTGTGCTCTCGAGATCTACCTTTTAGTAGTAAGACTATTTATGAAGGAACCCAATTTGATACCAATTGTTAAGCACACACTTATACTAGAAGGGGGTGAATTAGTATAGGTTAATATTTTATTAAAACTTAATAAGAATAATAACACCATTCACATAAGATAACATAATTAAGAGATAAGCTTTATGTGGAAACCCTTTTTGGGAATAAAACCAAAATATAAAATTATCTTACAAAATTTTTAGGCACCAACCTACTAGAGACACCAATCCACACTATAAAAATACTTTGTAGGCACCAACCTATTGGAGACACCAATCCCTACCAATAAACACCAAATTATCAAGAGTCACCAATCTCTTTGATATGAGACACCAACCTCCAAAATAAACAAAGTATTTCAACTTATTGAATTTACTCCTTTACTAAATGATACTCATGTAAACCTCTTCACAAAATCTTCCCTTTATAAAATATCATTTTTTTATTCTCACGTATAGATCTCCTTGAATGATCTTCTTACATTTTTCATTTTTTCCATTTGATTCCACTTTTATTATCTATCATTAATCACCTTCTTCTCTTTGAATGTTCTCTATATATATTCTATTCACTTCATTTCTCCACACTTATATCTCCTGCATAAAATCTTCTTGAAAATATTTCACATATATTTCTTCTCTAAATATGCTCTAGATGTACTCTAATTTGAATGTTTTTTCATTACATTTCTCACCTTATCTTTTTTAATACCACTTCAAATGTCTCTTTATTTAGGGGGTGTAATTTTTCCCAAGGGAGATGACTTCTCAAAGGGAGGAATCTCCTTTAAAATGGTGTTCATTATGGGTTGGACATAAATAATATTTATTTACATTAAGATTAAAATATATAATAAATTAATTTTCTCTTATAACTTTATCATGGGTCGGCCACCTTTCAAATATGCAAATTAGAATATAATAAATGTTTTTAATAATCTTTTCATAGTCAGCCAACCCTTTCTAATTCATTAAGATAATAATTTTTCTTATGACATTAATTATTTTAATAATGATCACCCAAACCATTTATTCTCCTTTGTCTTCAATAAATATATTGTGATGATAGACCTCCTCTGACATCAATGGAAATATTTATAATAATCTCCCCATTTGTCATTGATGGAAACCCTATAAAATAATCTATGAATACAACACGAAGATAATTCTCCCCCTTACTATAATTATACCCCTTTATGTAACTCTCCCCCTTTGAAATCAATGGAAAAGGGATGTTCATTAATTATAGATACTAATAGATCATGGGAAACATCCATGTCATAATCTTCAATGTGTGTGTGTGTGTGTGTGTGTGTGTAATTGTTTTATCTACTCATAAAAACATCATGGAAACCCATATCCATCTCTTCTATTGATATATTATCACACCTACTTTGATATCCATTCTTATTTTTGCTTGGGTGACATGGTTCCTCTATAACTATCCAAAAATAATTTGGATTATCTTATTAAATTTAACAAATCAAGAAATTGTTTGGCTATCTATCATTTTTTATGGATCTTACTTGATTTAGAATACCTTCACCTCTTCCTTCTCTACCCAAGGCTACTAAATGAAGAAGGCCATCCTTTTTATCTCTTTGTGAGAGTTTTCTCACCTTATTTCTAAATTATTTTTATCTTGCTTTCATTTTCAAACTTTTGTATATTTTGTTATATGTTTACCAATGGCATCCATTTTCTTGTTCTATATAGGAGATTCCATAAAACCACTTCTACAAAAATGTGATATGTGACCATAATTGTTGAACTTATAAAATATAATATCATTATCATTGTAGTTTGACAAAGGATCAAATGACTTGTAGTTTATATTTTAAAATCCATAAGTACTTCTATTTTTATTCCATACATAGTTAATTCTCACACATACCCTACAATCTCTTACTTTGTGACCAAATTGATTACACAAAAAGCAATACCCAAAGATAGAGTTTTAAAACCTAGTCATGAGCTACTACCTTGGAGGAAAGGAATTTTTTAATTTGTCATTTTTATCTTTTGGATTAGTTTTTATTTTTTTTCAGACTTGATTATCTTTCTTCTTACTGATAAGACTTTTGAGAGCATTTGCATAACTTTTTGTCTTATCCTCGTTTTCCTTCTTTGGTGTCTCTTTGTGATATTATTTGTTGGCCATCTAATTTTATTTATATCCAAGACCAGTATTTATAAATGGTGAACTCTACCCATTTATTATATCATCTAAGATTTCATTACTTTTCTTGAACTTGAGGCTTTTGTTCAACTTCATGGTTGTTTTTTCTAGTTCCTTAAGGAAACAATTTTGGACTCTAGCCTCTCATAATTTTCTTCTTTTGTCTTCAACTAGATTCTTACCTCTTCTTCTATCCTTTTCACCTCCTCTAATTGAATCTTTAGGATAATGATAATCTTTTATAATTCCTCAAATCTTTATGAAAATTTATCTCTTGAATCATAATGCTCCTTTTCATATTTCTCAAGTTGCAACTTTTGTTTCAAATTATTTTTCTTAAGCTTATGACAATTTAGCTCTTGAATCACAATGATCCTTTTCATATTTATCAAGTTTCAAATTTTGTTTAAAATTATTTTTATTAACCCTCTTGATCTCAATTAAGGAAAAAATAAGTTCTTACTCAATATCCACTTCTCTTTCATTTTTGACGTATTCTTCTTCTTTTGAATGTATCTTATCTTTTCCTTCTCTTACATAGTTATCTTCACCTTCTAAGATATCATTCCTAGTTTCTATTTTCATAAAGAGGGTTTATTCTCTATTAATATTTTAAATAATTTAATTTATCTCTTTATATGAGATGATATCCTTTTTGGAATAGAGAATTTTATTGTGCTTATGGAATTTCTTTCCATATCTACCTTATTTGTAGCTCTTTTTGTATTGATGATGTTTGTACTCTTTGTTTATATTACGATATTATTCATCATCACTATTAACCATATGTGTACACTTAGCAGTAAAATGTCTTATTTAAACAAAATTAAAAAATTTGAAAGGTAGATAACCTTTTTATTTGGTGGATCATTTCTTAATCTTTCTTAAAAAGTGAGCTTTGGTTATATCTGATTCATTACTAGTGCTATTGTTTGATTTAAGCTCTTCATTTTTTATTGATGATGTTTGTACTCTTTGTTTATGTTATGATCTTATTCATCATCACTATTAACCTTATGTGTACACTTAGTAGTAAAATGTCCTATTTTACCAAAATTGAAACATTTGAAATGTAAATTACCTTTGTATTTGGTGGATCCTTTCTTAATCTTTCTAACAAAGTGAGCTTTGGTTGTATTTGATTCATTACTATTGCTATAGTTTGATTTAGTCTCTTAATTTTTTAGTTTCTTTAAAGCTTTGAAGGTTACTTCTCATTTTGATGGCTTCTCATTTTGAGTCCTCATTTCATATACTCAATTTCCAAAACTTTTGCATCAAATCTTAAGGGAAGTGACCTTAGCATATTTTGCACAATCATTGTCTCTTCAACTTTTTCACCAAGTCCTTTGATGGTATTTATTATTTCATCCACACAAAGGAGATAAGATGAAATATTTTCTTTGTCTTTCATTATCAAGTCCTCAAATTGTCTTATATGTGTTTGAATATTAGCTTTCTTAACTTTGTCATCTCCTTCATATATGTTCTTAAGTTTGTCCTATATTTATTTCATTAATTTATAATGTATCACCTTGACAAACTCTAATTCTGATAAACCAAACAAGATTCTAATTATAGATTTTACGTTATTTCTGTTGGCCTTCGTTCCATCCAGTAGAGATGATGGATCAATATAACCATTCACTACCAATTTCTAAATTTCAAAACCAAGAGACATTAGATAAGTTCTCATACATATATGCTCCCAAGATATACCTTCTAGTGGTTAGACTATTTTTGAAGGAACCCACTATGATACCAATTGTTAAGCACACACTTATACTAAGAGGAGGGTGAATTAGTATAAGTAAATATTTTACTTATTAAAAATCAATAACCATAATAACACCATTCACATAAGATAACATAATTAAGAGAAAATATTTACATGGATAACCTTTCTAAGAATAAAACTAAAATATAAAATTTTCTTACAAAATTTGTAAGAAAAAACTACTAGAAACACCAATCCCCACTATACAAATATTTTATAGGCACCAACCTAATGGAGACACCAATCCTCACTGCTAAGCACCAACTTATCAAGAGACACTAATCTCATTATATGAGACACTAAACTCCAAAATAAATAAATTATTTTTCCTTCTTGAATTTACTCCTTCAATGAATTATACTCATGTAAACTTCTTCACAAAATCTTCCCTTGATAAAATATCAAATTTTCTTCTCACATATATATCTCCTTGAATGATATTCTTAAATTTTCATTTTCTCCACTTGATTCCACATTTATTATCTCTCGTTGATCACCTTATTCTCTTTTAATTTTCTCTATATATATTCTATTTACTTTATTGCTCCACACTTATATCTCCTTCATAAAATCTGCTTTCAAATCTTTCACATATACTTCTAATCTAAATTACTCTAGATCTTCTCTAATTCAAATGATTTTCATTACATTTATTTCTATTTTAACTCCAATCTTATCTCCTTCTAGACCACTTCAAATGCCTCTTCATTGAGAGAGTGCAATTTCTTCCAAGTGAGATGACTTCTCCAAGGGAGACATCTCCTTAAAAAATGGCATTCTTTATGGGTTGGTAGTAAATAATATTTATTTGCATTAAGAATAAAATATATAATAAATGAATTGTATATTATCAATTTCTCATGGTTTATCCACATTTTAAATATATAAATTAGAATATAATAAATGTTTTTAATAATCCCTTCATAGTCGTCCAACCCTTTATAATTCATTATGATATTAATTTTACTTATGACATTAATTATTCTAATCATGATCAACTATCCCATTTATTCTACTTTATCTTCAATAAATATATCATGTTGATAGACCTCCTTTGACATCAATGACAATATTTCTAACAATATCCCCCTTTGTCATTGATGGCAACCTTGTAAAATAATATGTGAATGTAACACGAGCATAATTCTCCCCCTCACTATAATTCTCCCCATTTCTGTAACTCTCTCCATTTGAAATTAATGGTGAAGGGATGTTCATTACTTCGATATATAAATATATCATGGGAAACATCCATGTCATCTTGTTCAACATATACATAATTTTTTATTATTGTATCTACTCATACAAACATCATTGAAACCCATAGGCATCTCTCATAATGATCAATACTGACATATACTTCAATATCCTTTCTTCTCTATGCTTGGGTAATATGCTTCCTCTATACCTATCCAAAAATTATCTGGATCATCTTTTTAAATTTAAAAAATTAGGAACTTGTTCTAGTATCCATCTTTTTTATGCATCTTATAAGATGTAGAATACCTTCAACTCCTCCTTATCTATCCTAGGATACTAAATGAAGAAGATCATCCTTTTGATATTATTTTGAGAGTCTTCTCACCTTATTTATAAATTATTTTTCTCTTTTTTTTCCAAACTTTTGTTGATTTCCCTTTATGTTTACCAATGGCATCTATTTTCTTGTTCTATATGGGAGATTCCATAAAACCACTTCTACAAAAATGTGATATGTGACCATAATTATTTCACTTATACCATATAATATAATTCTCATTATAGTTTGAAAAAAGAGCAAATGAGTTATAGTTTCTATTTGAAAATCCATAAGTACTTCTATTTTTATTCCATACATAGTTAATCCTCACACATACCCTATAATTTATTACTTTATGACCAAAGTGATTACTCAAAACTCAATAACCAAATAAAGAGTTTTGAGACCTGGTCATGTATGCCTACCTTGGAGGAAAGGACTTTTTTGAATTTGTCCTTGTTATCTTTTGGAGTGCATATTTTCTATGGGACTTGATTTTCTTTCTTCTTACTGATAGGACTTTTGAGAACATTTGCATAACTTTTTATCTTTTCTTCATTTGCCTTCTATGGTGGCTCTTTGTGATCTTATTTCCTAGTCATCTAATTTTATTTATATATAATAATATTATTTATAAATAGTGACCTCTTCCCATTTATTATATCATTTAAGATTTTAGTACTTTTCTCAAAGTTGAGGCTTTTGTTTAACTTAGTGGTTGTTTTCTCGAGTTCATTCCTCAAGGAAATAATTTTGGACTCTAGCCTCTCACAATTTTATTCTTTTGTCTTCAGTTGGATTCTCAACTCTTATTCTATCCTTTTAACTTCCTCTAGTGGAATTTTTAGGCTAATTATAATATTTTTTTACTCCTTAAGGCTTTTTGACAATTTAGCTCTTGAATCACAATCCTCCTTTTTACATTTCTCAAGTTACAAAATTTGTTTCAAATTCATTTTCTTAAGCTTCTTGATCTCGCTTAAGGCACAAATAAGTTATTCTTCAAGATCCACATTTCCTTAATTTTTGAAATATTCTTCTTATTTTGAATTTGTCTTATCTTTTCATTATCTTAAAAAGTTGTATTCACCTTCCAAGATATCACTCCTCATTTCTATTTCCATGAAGAGGGTTTCTTCTCTATTATTATCTGAAATAATTTTATTGATCTCTTTAGATGAGATACTATATTTTTTGGAATAGAGGTTTTTCTTGTGCTTATGGAAGTTTTTATTTCCATATCTACCTTGTTTGTAGTTCTTTTTGTAATGATGATGTTTGTACCCTTTCTTTATGTTAAGATCTTCTTTATCACCACTACTATCAGTATGTGCACACTTATAAAAAAATGTCTTATTTTACCATATTTAAAATAGTTTAAAGGTATCTTACCTTTACATTTTCCAGATCCTTTCTTAATATTTCTAATAAAATGAGCTTTTGTTGCATCTGATTCATTACTAGTGTTATAGTTTGATTCAGGCTCTTCATTTTCCACCTTCTTTGAAGCTTTGAAGGTTGCTTAAAATTTTGATGGCTTCTAATTTTTAGTCCTCATTTCATATGCTATGATAATCCCATGTAAGTCATTCATAGTTAGTTTATCCAATTCCTTCATTTCCTTAATGTCTAAAACTTTTACATCAAATCTTAATGGAAGTGACCTTAGCACCTTTTACATGATCATTGAATCTTCAAAATTTTCACCATATCCTTTTATGGTATTTACAATTTCCACCACATGAAGGAGATAAGCTACAATATTTTCTTCATCTTTCATTTTCTAGTCCTCTAATTGACTTCTATGTGTTTAAATCTTAAGCTTATTAACTTTTTCATCTCTTTCATATATATTCTTAAGTTTGTCCCAGATTTCTTTCACTAATTTACAATGTATCACCTTGACAAATTCCAATTTTGATAGACACATAATATTGCATTCATATCTTTTGCATTGTTCTCATTGGCCTTCTTTCTAGCCTAATTTGTTGGTGGAGATGACAGAGTAGTATTACCATTCACTACTAATTTCCAAATGTCAAAGTGAAGAGACATTAGATACGTTCTCATCCTTATGTTCTAAAATTCATACTTTGTTACATCAAACAAGGGATATATATTTATGGTGAAACCTTTTTGTACATTATGACCAACTATGTGTACTCTTGAGATGTACCTTCTAGTTGTTAAACTATTTTTGAAGGAACCCGATCTAATACCAATTGTTAAGCACACACTTATACTAAGAGGGGATTTGAATTAGTACAAGTTAACATTTTACTTAATATAACTTAATACCCATAATAGAACAATTCACACAAGATAACATAATTAAGAGATAAGATTTATGTGGAAACCCTTTTTGGCAAAAAAACCACAATATAAAAATTCGCTTACAATAGTTATAGGCACTAACCTATTGGAGACACCAATCCTCACAGCTAAGCACCAACTTATCAAGATACACCAATCTCTTTGATATGAGGTACCAACCTCCAAAATAAATAAATTATTTTTCCTTCTTTAATTTACTCCTTCAATGAATGATACTCATGTAAAGTTCGTCACAAAATCGCCCCTTGATAAAATTTTCTTCTCACATATATATCTCCTTGAATGATCTTCTTACATTTTCATTTGTTCCACTTGATTCCACATTTATTATTTCTCACTTATCACCTTATTATATTTTAATGTGCTCTATATATATATTCTATTCACTTCATTGCTCCAAACTTATAGCTCTTTCATAAAATATTCTTGTAAATCTTTGACATATATTTCTACTCTAAATCTGCTCTAGATCTGATCTAACTAGAATGATTTTTCATTGCATTTATTAATATGTTAACTCCCACCTTATCTATTTTTATATCAATTGAAATGCATTTTAATTGAGGGGGTGTAATTCCTACCAAGGGAGACATCTCCTTAAAAAATGGTGATCATTATGGTTGGCCTTAAATAATATTTATTTGCATTAAGAATAAAATATATAATAAATGAATTCTCTCTTATAACTTTATCATGGGTTAGCCACCTTTAAAATATGCAAATTAGAATATAATATTTTTTTTTAATAATCCCTTCATACTTGATCAGCCCTTTCTAATTCATTATGATAGTAATTTTGCTTATGACATTAATTATTCTAATCATGATCATTCAACATGTTTATTCTCATCTATTAAGATAGACCTCCTTTGACATTAATGGAAATTTTTCTAACAATCTCCCCTTTACCATTGATGGCACCCCTATAAAATAATATGTGAATACAACACAAACATAATTATCCTCCTTTTTGTATATCTCCTACTTTGACATTAATGGAAAAGGGATGTTCATTACTTCCATATACAATTAGAACATCCATGTCATCATATTCAACACACACACACACACACACACACACACACACACACACACACACACACACACACACACACACACACACACACACACACACACACACACTATTGTATATGCTCATACAAACGTCATGAAAACCCATATGCATCTCTTCTAATGATCAATACTCACATCTAATTCAATAGAATTTCTTATATATGGTTGGGTGACATGCTTCCTCTATAACTGTCCAAAAATAATGTGGATTATCTTCTTAAATTTAATAAATCTATAAGTTGTTCTACTATCCATCATGTTTTATGAATCTTGCAATATGTATAATTCCTTCAACTCTTCTTTTTCTATGAAAGGATACTAAATGAATAAGGTCATCCTTTTTATCTCTTTGTGAGAGTCTTCTCACCTTATTTATGAATTATTTTTCTCTTGCTTTCTTTTCCAATTTTTTGTAGTTTTCCCTTTATGTTTACCAATGGCATCCATTTTCTTGTTCTATCTTGGAGATTCCATAAAACCACTTCTACAAAAATGTGTTATGTGACCATAGTTATTACAATTATAACATATAATGTCATTATCATTATATTTTGACAAAGAAGCAAATGAGTTGTATTTTATATTTGAAAATACATAAGTACTTATATTTTTGTTCCATACATAGTTAATCATCCCATGTACCCTACAATCTTTTGCTTTGTGACCAAAGTGATTACATTAAAAGAAATACCCAAAGAAATAATTTTGAAACTTAGTCATGTGCTCCTACCTTGGAGGAAAGGAATTTATAAATATATCCTTTTTATCTTTTTGAGGAGTGATTATTTTTATGGGACTTGATTCTCTTCTTCTTACTGATAGGACTTTTGAGAATATTTGCATAGATTTTTATCTTTTCCTCATTTGCCTTCTTTGGTGGGACTTTGTGATCTTATTTGTTGTCTATTCAATTTTGTTTATATCCAAAACAATTTTTAATAAATGGTGACCTATACCCATTTATGATAACATCTAAGATTTCAGTAATTTTCTCAAACTTGAGGCTTTTGTTCAACTTAATGGTTATTTTCTCTAGTTCCTTCCTCAAGGAAACAATTTCAAACTCTAGACTCTCATAATTTTCTTATTTTTTATTAAATTAGATTCTCACCTATTATTATATCATTTTTTCCTCCTATAGTTAAATATTTAGGGTAATTATAATGTTTTCTGATTCCTCAAGGCTTTGTGATAATTTATTTATTGAGTCACAATTCTCCTTTTCATATTTCTCAAGTTGTAACTTTTATTTCAAATTATTTTTATTAAGCTTCTTTATCTTGCTTAAGGCACAAATAATTTATTCTTCAAGATCTACCTCCTTAATTTTTGACATATTCTTCTTCTTCTAAATCTATCTTATCTTTTTCTTCTATTATACAGTTGTCTTCACCTTCCAAGATATCACTCGTTTTTATTGCTATGAATAGGGTTTCTTATCTATTGTTATCTAAAAAAATTTCATTGCTCTCTTTATATGAGATACTATCCTTTTTGTAATAGAGCATTTTATTTTGATTTTGTAAGTTCTTTCCATATCTACCTTGTTTATATCTCTTTTTGTATTGATGATGTTTGTACTCTTTCTTTATGTTATTATCTTCTTCATCATCACTACTATCCTTATGTGGAAACTTAATGATAAAATGTCCTAATTTACCACTATTATCACAAAATAACACACTATATAGGAGGATTTTCAAGCCTAATATAATATTTTGGAAACATTGGAATACCTCTAGGATTGTGGGTTGCCTATAGTAGAGGTAGACCTCTAGGTTTAAGGACTAACTCCCTAGATTTGCCTTTAAGTGCTTATCACCTACACTAACTAATTTATTGTGTGAAAAGGAGAAGAAATATGAATTAAATTGAAATATTATAAGGGGGTGATACACTATATTGATCTCCACAAGATCATCATACTCTTACACTAAGAGACAAGACCTACAACACTAGCTTTAAAGTCCTAGAATATTCTAACATTATTATTTTAATATGAAGGTGATATGCATAATAAAAATCAAGGTAAGTAAAATATATAGGTTATTTTAAGACACTAATATAAGATTTTAGTAATGTTGGAATACCTCTAGGCATGTGGGTTGCCTTTAGTAGAGGTAGACCTCTAGGTTTAAGGGCTAACTCCCTAGATTTGCCTTTAAGTGCTTATCACCCACACTAACTAATTGCTTGTGTGAAAATGGGAAGAAATATGAATGAAATTGAAATATTATAAGTGGGTTGTACACAATAATTATCTCCATAAGATCATATTACTCTTACACTAAGAGACAAGACCTACAACACTAGCTTTAAAGTCCTAGAATATTATAACATTAGTATTTCCATATGGAGGTGATATGCATAAGAAAACTCAAGGTAAGTAAAATATAGGATATTTTAATAAATTAATGACACTTTCACACTTTAATTGATCCAAAAAAATTATTTACACTCCATATGACCTGTTAGAATGAGAACTTCTTGCACTAAACATGGAAGGACAAAGAGAAGCAAGGATAGAAGTTTTATCACTAAACCTCACCATACATCACTTCACGCACTTATCCAATATGTTTTTTAACTCAAATAAATATTTAGTTTATTATTTTAAGGAAAATTAAAACACCAATATAATATGAATTCACCATACCAGGTGTGGGATTAGCATACAAGAGCTAAAATGGCTAGTACATATAAAATGTGTGAGAATATAGAGAGAGAAGTAGAGCTCAAGGGTCACAATGCCACTTTTTAAGGTATGAAATTAGATATTTTATATATTATTATAATATTAAATGAACCATGAAATAATTATTTTTAAAAATGTCCCTTCAAGGCATGAAATGACCTTAAATCTGGAATAGGACCCTTCAATTGGCTTCTTGGAAACTATCTTCATCATTGGATTCTCTTGAGCACTCCAAATCAGAATAAGTAGAGATGACAAAGGTGAATTATGATGAGGTTTTTAAAAATAAACTCCAAAATTTATTGAATGTGTCCCTAATAATTGATATTCTTCTAGGCAAGTGTTCTCGCTTCCTAAAGTCACCATCATCCTTCTTTTACTCATTCCTCACACTTGTCATTCAAATGACCTTTAATTTCAAAAAAAAAACATAAAATGGGTTTTATGACACCTTTAAATAGTCTTATTATCCTTAAATCCATCAGTCAAACCTTAAAAGGCCTCCCAATTGAAGTTGTCACCTTCTCACTTGGTGATCACCTTCCATTCACTATACCAATTTGGACTACCTAAAGTGAAGGAACTTGTGTTATTATATAAAGAAATAAATGAGAATTAGGAGTTATATTAAGTCCCAATTGATCTCCCAAAGTTATTCCCATCCTTTAACTCTCTTTTGAACCTAAAAAACACATAAATATGTTAACAAAACCTATTTTATACCCTATCTATATAGGTAGGGTACAATTTAATCTGATGGGAAGAATCCTGATGGAGTTCTCTACAAGTTACAATAATTTTATAAGTCATAATATCTCATTTGGATGCATTTATATCCACTTCTTTCCCATTGGGTCAAGAGTAAGGGTTTTGGAAGGTTTTAGGTGGCTTGACCCTTATCATTTGTTCATAAAATTTATACATTTGATCCATGAAAAAATATTACTAGAATAATTTTTATGACATTATTCAACATACCCTAACCCATCATGTGTCCATGATAATCCTACATAGAGATACGAGCTTCCAAAAATGCCTTCTCAAGCTCTTCCTTGCATTTTGTACACCCTAAATTACTCTTAAGCCAAGAAATGACCCATTTGTGATATCCCATATATAATAATGGTTTTAAACAATTTAATACCATATAATTAAGGTGAAAAAATTAATTATAATTATCACTTGGTGTTATAAGTGAGACTACACCCACTTATGGATTTAGGCCTAATCAAGGCCTAGTATGTTTGACTGTGTTTTTGCATGTCTAGGTCATCCTATTTTATTTATATAAATTTTGAGGTCTTATTAATATTTATTAATGATAACCACAAATCATTACCCCCTTATTCAAGTTTTAAATAGTTCCCAAATTATTTCCTAACCATTCTCATACTAATCCTATAAGGTGTATCTCTCTGGGAGTGTCCTTTATCTAAGATAAAACAAAGGGAACTTACCCTATTTTCCCACAAAAAAAATGATATGATAGGATATATAAAGTCATGGGGACCTTTTTTAATAATTTTTATATTTATATTTCACAAATAAGACCCTTAACTCTCCAACTTTTTAAAACATACTTTCAGGCTATAGGACTGTGCACAGAGGAGTTTATATGCAAGTTTGGGTTTGTTAATTTGTTTTTTTAATTTTATTTGATAACTATATATATTTGTGGAAGTAAATCTATGAGAATTGTCTCCAAAAATTCAATCCATAATCAAACTCTACCAAATCCTAACTTGCACTCTTTACTAACCAAGGCTTAGTTTATAGTCAACTATAAATGTGTGCTCACTCAGAAAAAGGCATGCCTGTAGGTGAAACTTTCATGTTATACATTGTGTCTCATGATTTAAGACTTAATTTAATTCATAAATTCAGCTAATACTTGTTCCATCATGTATATGCTTGGCCAACATCTACACTATTATGCTTTAGTGCACTGTCATACTATAACTGACTGTAGGTGATCATTATGAGGGTCAAAAGGACACATGTAGATGATTCTCACACTAAAAAATTTTATATTTACCTCTTTTTTTCATATGGATACCATGAGTTTTTCTAATTATACCTGTTAACTAATTTCGGTCTACATAAGAAAAATATGCCTAGTCCAAAAGTCAGTGGAGGGAGCAAGATCTTATTTTCTATAGTTTCAGAGAGAAATATTTGAACAATTTTTCATGGTGTTTGAGCCTTCAAGGATCAAGAAACATTTCAAGTAAAATATAAGTATAAAACTCTTTTTGTACTAAGTCTTTACTTGAATTCTTTTAGACCTTTTATTTGACTAAGTGTTCATTCTTTCAGGATCTTATTTTTGCTAGACCTATTTCTTTCAGGACCCTTTTTTGGATAAATGTTGAATTATTTTAGAAAAAATGTCCAAAACAAAATATAAATACCTATTTATTTTGGTAAAATAATTCAAACAATTTTCTTGAAGGATAACTTTTCAATGAAATGGTCCTTTTTAGAAATCCTGAAGGATAAGTGTTTAAGCAAAGTGTTGTAAACACTTTTTATAAAAGATATTATTTTCAAGAAAAGTGGCCAAAAAATTTTTACTAAAGGGTATTTTCTAAAGAAAGTGTCCTATACAAAATTTTTGAAGGGTCATTCTTCAACAAACTAGTCCATTTTCAAAAAATTTGAAAGGTCAGTTTTCAATGAAATGGTCCTATACATTTTTTCCAAAGGGTATTTACTTCAGACAAATAGTACCCCAGATGAAGTCCCAAAGGATATTTTTGTAGAAATGTGCCCTATAAAATTTTCATAAAAGGGTTGTTTCTTACGAAAATGGTCCAATTATAAACGGTCCTTATTCCAAGATCAAAGGGAAAGTTTTTTGAATCTCCCTTTGAATGAGATGGATGAGGGTGCCAAGAATATTACTCTTTATCTTGAACACTTGATGGAATAGACCTATTCCTTGGCACCTCATTTTATTTTTCTCAAGTATATCATCTTTAAATAGGTCTCCAAAGTAGACATATTCCTCTTAACCTTGTACACATACTTCATGTTGCTACCCACTCTCTTTCTTATGATCAATTTTTATCTTCTTTGTAGGCATGGTCTCAAAAGGAATGATTTCTTATTCATTGAAATATTGAGTCTAATAAAGGTTTATCTTGACCTCCAAAGTTTGATGTGTAATTTTATCTTTCTCACTTATTACATGTTATACAATGGCATCTTGTTCATCTATGACATTTTGGACAATGTCATCTTTCTTACCATCACTTGTAACTAGCCTCAAAGGAGTTGTAGACCCCTTGAGAGATTCAAAATCTTTGAAAATATCTTCAAATATCTACCATAAATCATCATCTTCACTTTTATCAACATCATTAATGGTAATAACAAGATAAGCTTCATCATCTTCTTCTATAGATTCTAATAGGACCTCTTCCAATATTTCTTCTTCAACACAAGGAGTGTATTCTTCATCATCAACTAAACAAGGAGATTCACCACAAGATCTCACCTCTTCTTCAGCACTTAAGACCTCTTGAGGGTTTTTTAATTTCACCTTATCTATCATAATATTATCTTTTCTATCAAGGGATACAAGAATTCAACCTCCTTCTTAGTGATGCCAAGACTACGCATCTTGAATCTGTTGACCTAGCCTAATAAGGCTACCAAGGAGTTGAACTTTTTTTAAGTAAGAGTTCTAAATTTTCTTCAACCAATTGATATTTTGTAGGTTCCCACACCACAGGTACATCAAGGCAAAGGGTGATGGGATGAGTACAAAAGGAACTAGTTGGTGGAGGTGGAACATAGGGCTCAAATCAGATTGAGAATGCAAAGTTGGGGATTTTTTTGGGAACTGTTGAGGAATGGGAGGTAGACTTTGGTCTAAAACAGCTTGATTTTAATCCTTCCATTTGAAAAAAAAATCATTAAAATCTGATCTATCTTGAGGACTCTCTTGAGGAAGGGTGTATGAGGTATATTTAGGTATAGGATCTTATTTTGGGTTTAAACCTTCTATCATACCTTGATTTAACAACCTCATCTTTGACTCTAACTCCTCAATTTGCTTGGATAGGTTTTCTTGGAAAATTTTCTCTTGAAGTTCATAGGAATCATCATGAGAATAATTAATACATTAGGGATGACATGGGACACAATAAACTTCTTGAGAAAATGTAGAAGAAACTTGCAAAGGATCAAATTCATTCACCACTTCACACTCCCTATCAACCAAACTTCCATCCTATTTCTTTCCCCATGATTATACTATCTTACTCCATCTTAGGATGTTAGGACTATAAGTATTTGCTTGAGGAAGGGTGGGAGGGGTTGGTCTAGGATCAAACTCCTTCTCAACTTCACACTCGTTGTCAAGACTTGTATCCTCTTTCTTTCCCCATGATTCCACTACCTTAATCTAACTTAGTATGTTAGGATTAGAGGTCTCTTTTTGAGGTGGTGGTAATGAAATATGATAGGGTAATGAGGGATTGAACTCCACTTCCTTGGATACTAACATGGATTTCTGAAAATGCATATTAGCCAACTCAATTGGCCTATCAAGATTAGGTTCAAACATAAGATTTATCCTTTTCACTCTCTCTTCCAACTGATTCAAAAAAGGATGACTTTGATATGTTTTATTTGGATCATGATTATGGGTCATATATTGATAATAATAAACTTGGGGAAGTGTATATGAAGGCTTTTATATTTTTTGAGGTCACCTTTCATGAACCCTTAGCCTATCCTCTAAGGAAGAAACTAGGCCACTCACATTAAGCATCTCACTTGTGAGCCTTTGCCAATTGGCTTTCTCAATAGGTGTCCACTCTTTTTAACCATCTCTAATGCATATCTCACCTTATGATAATGTGACTAAGAAACTCTTGAAAACATCCCATTTGTGTGTTAATATCTAACATATACCTGTCAAAGCCCAAAAGTGCTTTCTTAAAGGTGGAAATGGATGGACTTGAGAAAGGACTGGTTTGACTAAGAGGAACAAGACATTGAGGAGGCTGGTTATAGGAATGATATATTAATTAATGGGATAAAAAGGATCATATTGGATCTGATTAAATTAATATTAAGGTTGGTAAGGATCATGACAAGATTGACCAAGGACTTGTTCCTATTGAGAGGGAATGACAGAAGCTTGAAATGTCTTGCCAACTTATATAGAGCAAAACTCAACACCAAAGTCAGCCATTAAAATTCATTGAAAGAAAAAACATAAATAAAAACATGTTATCAATAATATTCAAATGATAACTTGGGATTATTTATGAGATGATATATCTTTAGAGTCACCATTGATGCTTGAATAGATGCCTCTAAAGGTTGATTGTTGAGAGACAACACCAAAAATATCTCAACATCTTAGACCAAGAGTCCTACTAGGCATGCCAAAAAATATTATCACTTAGATTTTAAACCTTTGAGGGGATGGAAAATATCTCCTCATCCAAGTGGCATAATGGAATCACCTCTAGGCTTATGGGTAGCCTAAGGAATGAGGTGAATCTCTAGATAGGGATAACTCCCATGATATACCACTTTGGATTGAAACTACTACTAAAATTGGGGGATGAAAATGGAGAGAGATAACTTAAAAAAAAAATATTCTCAGGGAATTGATTCACCAAATATATTAATGACTTACAACCATATGAATGTTACACTTGAAATCAAAGGACAAATTGAACATACACATACACTTCTCTAATCTTCATCTTCTCACATCAATGTTACATTGTGAGGTTATGGATGAATGTGAAAAGATAGGAGGAATAGATAAGAGTCATATGATTTTAATAATGAATAGGATAACTCATTAAACCTTATACATTTCCTATAACACTTCACATGCCTTGCAAAATGAAGCTTTCCAACTGCAAATAAATGATAGAATGAAATAACATGCTAAGGAATCCATAGTCTTCACTTATTCAAAATAAAAAATTAAAAATGAACACACTAATAATATTAATGGAGGAGGTAAAAATTATTATTATTATTTATCAAAATTTATACATTTTAGTAGGGTTTTTCCATACTTAGGTGGAGCATCCAATACAATTCCAAAATGGCTAGTTCTTATAGAACTTGAGAGAGAGTAGAGAAGAGAGAAGTCCAAGGTTCACAAGGACACTTGTAAATTTGAAAAAATATTAATTTTACTTTTTAATATGTTATGGGACTAAAAATTCAAGTAAAATAAGTAAAATTTTCAATTCAAGTCATAAACCTCATGAAAAGTGGCAAGAAAATTCCTTAACTAGCTCAAAAAAATTGCCTTCATTATTAACCCTTATTAAATTCATAATAAATAATTATGGATAGGTATTATGATTATAAATAATTTTAAGGGTATCAAAAATTCATCTCCATCCATTTTATTGGGGCTTGGTCATTTATAATCATCCTAAACTCAGTTATCATCATTTACTATCAAGAAAACATCTCTTTCATGCACCCTGCACACTTGGCCTCAAAATTAGCTTCATTTTTCCATGAAATTTTTTGGAATGGAGTGTATTAAAATTTAAAATAACCTTAATATCCTTATAATCATTAGGGACACCTTAAAATGGACTCACTTAAAGTTTTCCACCCTTCTCACTAGCTTATCCAATATGCCAGTTTTGACTAGCTGAGTTAAAGCACCTAGTTTGGACACTTAGACATTTATTAAAGGAATTAAATGAATATAAGGAGTTAAAAATAGTATAAATATTCCCTCCAAAATTTATTCCATCTTCAGATCCTTCTTGTATCCTACAAAATATAAAAAATGGTAAAAAATATCCTATTTATCATACCATCTATACAAGTCCATACATATAATATTCATTGGATGGATCATGCATTATTCCTATACAAGTTCCAATATGTTTAATAATAAAAATATTCAATTATATCAGGTTTATAGCTCCATTTCTCTAATCGAGTATCTACAAGGGTTTAACAAGGGTTTCTAATCAATTTGACCTCTTAAGCATTGTTCATAAAGGTTTCACATCCAAATGTTTAAAAAAATAACTAATTTGATATTAAAGGACATTAATAACATCATTTAACTTATTATACTCCCATGAATATCCTCAAAAGATAAATGAGCATTTGAATTTGCCTACTTGATCTTGTTTTCCTCTTTTCCTAAATGTCTGAGTTGGTTTTGGACCAAAAATAGCTTCCTTGATGTTTCATTTACACTCTAAAATATATAATACCTATATATACACCTCAATAACATTATCCAATATGTGTAAAAACATATTTAATGCTATAAATGTGAAATATCTCCTATTTGGACACTAGGCCTAATCCTTGCCTAGTATGCTTACCTACAACTTAGAGCCTAAAATGAGTTTTGATGTTATTAATTGCTTTAAAATGGCTCAAAAACTTCTATGATGATCTCATAAACATTTTTAAATAATTTATAAACCATGAATAGGGCTTTAAGTGTGAGTGACCCTTTATTTGGGTACTAGGCCTCACCATGTCCACTAGGCATGTCTGCAACTTTGAGATCATAGAACACCCTATTTAGTTTCTCTCTCATGTTCTTGGTTTTATATGATGTCATATGTTCTATAAAACTATTAAAAACTTATTTAATAGTCTCTTTATCTTTTGGTCCATCTTTTGGCTCTAACTCTCCAAAACTGCAAGGTTTGTGTATCAGGGGAGTGCCCTCTGTTTGAGACAAAATAGAGGGAACTTCCCTTATTTGATCAATAAAACCAAGTGTTTGAGGTGTTTATAAAGTTTTTTAGTATGTTACATACCGAAATTGATCCTCTATTTAGGTCATTTGACCACCCAACCTTCCAAAAACCTAAAAAGACTCCTTAAATGCAGACTGTGTGTAAGGTCCCCTCAAATAGACTTTGTATGATCCGTTTAGAGCCCTTTACTTGTTCTATATCATTTATAAAAATCACGTGAATATTTTCTTGTTCATACTAGAGTGTCTCATGTGTGTGTGTGTGTGTGTGTGTGTGTGTGTGTGTGTGTGTGTGTGTGTGTGTGTGTGTGTGTGTGTGTGTGTGTATTATATACATACATACATACATACATGCATACATATATATATATATATATATATATATATATATATATATATATATATATATATATATATATATATATATATATATATATATATGTATATATATGTATATATATATATATATATGTATGTATATATATATATATATATGTATGTATGTATGTATGTCTTCACACTCCTTAGCCTCTTAAGATTGGGTTTACAATTCTTGATTGTGTTATTGGTTTCTTCTTCAAGATGACCATCCAATGATAGTTTCAAGATGTTTAGGCATATTTAACATGTTAATTTCCTCTAAATCATGATTATTTAAGTCTTTAATTCACCCACATTATTTTAAAACCCCTACATTTTTCCTAGGCAAGTCCATCTCTTTACCCTCAATCATGTTCAATACTGCACAAAGACTATTGTAGGTGTACTCAAGGTTTTAAGAGGTCCATATAGGATTATTTTTATTTTTATAACACTATGAGAGTATAATATGGTGATTTACACTATAAAAAATATGTTTAAAATTTTATTAGACCCTCATAATCTATCATTTCACTTTGTAACCTTTCCCTACACTGAACTTCTCAATAATGAGTTCAAACATTATTGTGACTAAGTTTTATAAAACAAGGGTGCCTGTAGGTTATCTTTGTGTATTTTACCTTGATAAAATAATTTAAAAACATCCAATACGTATCCTTGAACCATTTATCACTTATTTTCATTCATGTTCATGCCATGTAAGCATCAAAAAATCACTCTCTAGTTCACTATCTGCCTGAGTCAATACAGTCAACTCTAGGTCAAAACTCCTATAGGTGTCTTTAGATAATTTGACCTTATTTCATGGTTGAAAACTTCCTTGAATTTCTATATGGTCCTTTAATTTATTTTGACTCACCCTAGATGGATAAAACATAATCAAACACATACTCACAACCAACTGTCAACCTACCCTACTATAGGTACCTATTTCCATAGTGTATAGATTAGGAATGTGCATGGGAGGCAAAAAAATAGTATCTCCCTCTCCTTTAATGATATCTTGAGTCATGAGTGTTAATTGAAACACTTTAAACCACTATAAAATATTTTCATGATCTATAATTGTCAACCTATAGTAAAAGGTTACTTTGGATCCAAATCTTATAGATATCACTACCTGAGTTTAATGGTTTTGTAGGAAACTTTAGGCTTCTAAAAGATTGTCTTCCTCTTATCATTCTCTCCTCAAACTTTTCAAAGTCCCTTTCCATATGATAAGCTTCAAGTGAGTTCATCTAGAGATCCTTGAAACTAATACAAGTTTGTTTCATGACTTTGGCAAAATGACTTGGATCTATGTTTTGTACCTTTAGGGAAAAGAGTCCCTATATCAGTCCTTATATCCTTTTAAGCATGGTTTGTACCTTCTCTCTACTCATTAACTCAAAAATAGGTATTCCATGTTACCTTTAGCATATTAATATCTCAAATAATTATTCACCACTTGTTTCAACACCTAAAAAGGTGTTTTCATGCTATGTGGTACCACATGTAGGTGGTCATTCTACAGTATAGGTAGATTTAGCTTAGACAATGGTCATAGAATGAACCATATCCATTGTCATTTGACTCTAGTGATCCAAGATCTCTCTAAAGATTTTAAAATGGATTATTTATTCTTAAAAATGTTATGTACCACTATTAAATATCTCATCATACCATGACATCATCATGGAACCCTTAGAATTGAACCTTAAAAGGTCTGCAGGTAGAGAATGCAACATTGTGAGAAGAATGTGTGGATTATGAGCATGTAAACTAACCTTTCCACCATGTTAAGGTTTCATATGGATTATTTTATCTAATGTAAACCTCAAACAATCCCAAAATGCTCTTTTCAACCTAGATATAGCTCTTGAGAGCTCATATAGGTGGTTGTCCATGGCTGCCTGACTATATTTTCTTGCACATGATTATGATTATATAGAGATATACCTTGTAAAATGGGATTTGGAGGTTAATGTGACTAAGATAAAATGTAATCATGTATAAAAAACATAAAGACCCTCTAAGGCCACTATTAAAACAATAAAAAACCATTTAAATACTGAAAATATTCCTTGTTTATAAAAAAGTGTTCCTTCCTACAACCTAAGGTAATTAGAATATAAAAACTTCATGAAACTTGAAACCAATAATGTGTCATATAAGGAGGAGGTAAAAATCATCTGGTATCAAAATCAATTATTTCATACAAAATTTCACAAACCAAGGCAACCCCATAGGGTACATAGATTAGCAGGCATGTTTAAAAGGTCAAATTCATGAGGATGGTTCATGAAGAATAGGCCACAATGTTTCAAAATAATTAAATGCAAATGAAGTAATTAAAGTTTTAAAAAAATCCCAAAATCATTTTCCTTGAAATTTATTGAGTTATCTGTACCAAGAAAAACCTAAAAGTCATTTCTGCTTGCCAAGAAGGGTGAAAAGAGAGTAGAATGGTTTTACCTCAAAAATGATAGTTCCAAAGCAAAAAAAATCATGGAAATAAGCATGTTAGAGCTTAAAATTCACTTATTAACCATTTACCATGTGGCACACTTCCCAATGAGGCTATAAAAGTGCCAAACTCTTCTTTTCCTTTAAGAAAACTATCTTTTCTTCTACATAACCTACCATATTTCAGTTATGTCAGTTAATTAAGACTTATAGGGACACATGGAGCATTACATCATCTTTTTTAACCTTCACACTTCTCAAAAAACCTATGCAACTCATTAAATGCACCCTTTTGACCCTTAAAATGACTCAAAATGACTAAAGGGACTAATAAAACTAATGACCAAGGCTAGTATAACATCAATTTACCTATAAAACACCTTGTGACAACTATATTAGACCCATAAAATGAATAAAATTCATGTTTTTACCTAGGGGTACCCCAATTTGATATAAAAGTCAAATTTGGTCAATAATTAATATTAGCATATGGGATTCTATTACCATTCCAAGGCCAAAGGACATGTTTATTCAACAACTTTCAGATCTTAAGGTATATAAGGATCTAGCTAAGAAAAAAGGAGCTATCTTGGCCAATTCAGACTAACAAATCAAGTAGCCTGATTAGTAGATACATAACATGATGAAGGTAGACAAAACCAATATCAATTCCCCTCCCTTTTATCTCTCTTTGATAGTAGGTGATTTTTTAGTCCATAATTGTATGGTAGATAGCGGAGCTAGTATCACTATCATGCTTAAACAAATTGTATACAAGCTTGGTCTTATCTATGATCCAAACACCAAAGGAGTATTACAATTAGATGGCTCACCAACAAAAATAGTAGCCATAATCAAAGGCCTAAAATTGACATTACATGCTTGCCCTAATGTTATTATTCATCAAGATGTAGTTGTAGTGGACTTACCTCCTTATTTTGCCATGTGTTTGTCAAGAGATTTTACTTCAAAATTAGAGGATATTTATTGGTTGATTGAACTTATTTAATGTTCAAAACTTGGTATGGCACTAAAGTGACAATATGCTCTAAACCTAATGTAATATTTATTTTTTAACCATATATGTCAAGCATGGTGAACACTAATTGTGTTATCTCAAACAAGGCAATAGAAAATAGTGAGGTTGAATCTAAATCACCTCTAGATAGAGTTATAGATATTTTCCTTGATGAATGGGCCTCTGATTTGCATGAACATGATCCATACAAGTTAATTGAAGAAAAAGACTTGGTGTCTATTGTCTTCATTAAAATGATGCACCAACTCTAACATTGATGAAAGATGAGTAGCCTAGTGATGGACTATGGTAGCTATATTTTGATGGATCTAAGAAGAAACATGGCACTGGAGCTGGAATGATGTTAATTTCTCCAACTAATCAAAGGTATTTCTATTCTCTCAAGTTTTAGTTTGGTTTTTATAATAATGCCACTGAATATGAAGCACTAGTGCATGGTTTGTAATGGGAAAGAAAGATGAAGGTTAATTCCTTACAAGCCTTTGGAGATAGTGAACTCATAGTTCATCAAGCAAGGGGAATTAATATATGCAAGAACCCACTACTTAGGTCATATAATCATAGAACATGGGACCTAATTGAAGACTTTCAAGCCTTCAATATTTATGACATATCAAGAAATAAAAATAAGCATGCAGTTAGGTTGGCTACTATTGGGTCACAATTTAGTATCCCAGATGACATTAGAAGGGAAAAATTTCAATCACATATCAAGGTAATTATGATTCCTTCTATCACAGAAAACCATGATAATTGACAAGTATTTAAAGATGATAGTCAAATTATCATATTATTACAAGAGGAAGCTAAATTTTCATTAAGGGACTAAGAGATTCATTTACAATAGTATGATGATCATATTATGCAATTAAAGATAAACAAGTTGCCTAAAGGACTAGTCACCCTAGAAAATATATTCAGCCAAGATGATGAATTAAGAAAAAAAATTACTTTGTCAACCAAATAAGAACACTACAAAAATGTAGAGATTACAAATGGCAATATTTTAAAGCTAGGTAAAGTTTATACATGTTTAGAAAAAGAAGTTTTTATTAAGTTATGTTCAAATTTTATAGATGTCTTTGCATGGCAGTATAGTGACCTTAAAGGTTTTGATCCAAGTCTATCTCAACATACCATTGAGTTAGAAGATGAGACTAGGCTAGTCAAACAAAGGCAAAGGTCAATCAATCTAAATATTGAACCTCTAATGAGAGATGAACTACATAATCTCATTGAGTTAGCCATAACATTTCCAATTAAGCACTCAACTTGGGTAGCAAACCTTGTTATAGTATGGAAAAACAATGGTGAAATAAGGCTATGTGTCAACTTCTGTGACTTGAATAAGGCCTATCTCAAATATTATTATCATTTCCATCAATGGAATAGATTTTATAGCTAGTTATAAGTTCATAAAGGTTCTCTTTATTAGATGGTCATAGTGGAAATAACCAAATTTTGGTCAAAAAAGAAGACCAGTACAAAATAGCCTTCACCACCAAGTGGGGGACATTTTCATACAAAAAGATGCCTTTTGGTTTATCTAATGGTGGAGATACTTTTTATAAGGCTATAGACATGGTATTTTAGGGCCTCCTCAATAATTTAATCCTCATTTATTTAGATGACATATTGGTATTCTCTAATAGTAAAGATGAGCATTTGATTCATCTCAAACAAGTGTTTGAAAGGTGCAAGGAATTTGGAGTGTCTTTAAACCCAAAAAGTGTGTTTTTTGTGTACATGAAGGTAGGCTTCTTGGACATTTCATTTCAAAGAATGGCACAAGCATAGAACCTGATAGGATTGAATAAATTATTGTACTTTCATTTTTGAAACATAAGAAATCCTTGCAAAGATATTAAGTAAGATAAAATTCATAAGGAGATACATTTTAAATTTTAATACTTTAGCAAGGCCACTCATAGCCATGCTAAAGAAGGGTCAAAGTTTTATTTGGTTTAAAGGAGTGAAAAGTTTTGAATAAATCAAAAAATATATATTCAGTGATCCTACACTCATGAACCCTGACTTTACAAAAGATTTCTTCTTGTATGACTATGTTAACATTGCCACAATTTTAGGTATTCTCATGTAGTAGAATAAAGATAATTTAGATTAACCAATAGATTTTTTTATGTAAGGCTTAGAAGAATATGAAATTATGTATTATTTTTTTGAGAAGCATGTTATTTCATTTATAAGGTCTCTTAAAAAGTTTAGGTACTTATTATCCAATAATAAGATACATTTGATGGTTGCACATCCAAGTGTTAAAGACTTTCTTCTAAACAAAGATATTAATAACAAAAGAGTTGGTTGGATAACCAAAGTCATGGAATATTAAATTGAGATCAAAGTCATAAAGTTGGTTAGAGGTAAAGGACTCTATAAACATCTAGCTCAAGACTTGCAGGAGTCTAATGAATAGGTTATGGTGTCAAATGATCAAGAACTTACAAGTGATCAGACCTCAAATTTTAGCTAGTTTCAGGATATGGTAAGATATTCCTAGGATGGTGTTTATCCTTCTCATCTCAATCTTCAAAGAGGAGATATATTATATTACAATCAATCCCTTTTCTCCTTATTGATAATGTATTATTTAAAAAGGATATCAATGGTATACTACTAAGATACATAGAACCAGGTCAAACATATAAGTTACTTAAGAAATTCCATGATGGACATGGTGGAGGACATTACTTACCTAGGATTATAGCTCACAATATTATGAGAGGTGGGTATTACTAGCCAAGTTTCTTTGGTGATTGTCATGCATGGGTCAACAAATGTACATAGTGTGCCATGTTTGTTGGAAAGGTGAGGCTTGCAGCCTTACCTCTCCATCAAATTTTAGTTAATCAATCCTTTTTATAATGGCTATTGGAATTTATTGGTGTTATTAACCCCTTATTAAGCTCAAGACACAAGTAGATCTTGGATACCATAGATTATTTTACCAGATGGATAGAGGTAGTAGCATTAAAATAAACTAATGAAACTAGTGTTTTGGACTACTATGAAGGCTTTCTCACTAGGTTTGAGGTCCCTTCAACTATAAATTTTGATAATGTTATGTCTTTTGTAGGATCTAAGATCAACTAGTGGGAATTTAAACATAGTATTTTTATTAGTACCTCATAAAACTATTGTCCATAAGGAAATGGCCTTGCTGAGTCTATCAACAAGAATTTATTGAAGATCATCAGGAGGACTATAAAATATAATCAAATATCAAGGCATCTCAAATTAAAGTTAGTTATATGGGCTGACATAATTACCTATAAGAGGTTAATTGACAATTCTCCATACAAGCTAGTATGAAGCAAGAATGTTTGCTTCTCTTAAATTCCCTAATTTGGAATTGATCCATCATCTTGATCTTTTGGATACTAAGCTAATGGAAATAATATATGATGAGCTCATGGAGCTAGAGGAGATAAGGCATCAAGCCATGCTGGCTATGGAGGCCCATCAAGCAATGACAAGGAGATATTTTGACAAAAGAACTTCTTCAAGAAGTTTACAAGAAGGATATTTGGTCATCAAGTGGGATGAGGACAAAGCCAAGCCTAGAAATCACACAAAATTTGATTCTCTCTGGAGTGGTCCATATACAATCTCTAGCTACAAGTCCCACAATGCTTTCTAGCTTGCAAGGGTGAATGGTGAAGAGCTTCTTATCCCAGTCAATGGTACACATCCCATATACATAGCTATTCCTATTTTTATCTAAGTGTTCTCTAACACATTGGTTAGTTTATTTTCTATTTTGTCTCAAATAAGTGCTTCTTTCTTTCACAATTGTTCAGTAATTTAGTTACCTTTGTTTTTTAGTTTAGTTTCCCTTTCAGTTTGTTTTGTTTCCCTATTTTTAGGGTTCTTTCTATCTTTACAAATCAAAAGGCTATCTTAAAGTCATGTAAATAGTCAATGTATTATCTGTAATAATCCAAGAGTCATGTATATGGTTTGAGTTCTCAAGCATAGTAGGCATGCTGCCCAGCCAAGTCACCAAAGATGTTGACCAATTTTTGTCTACATACCAAAAAATATGCCCAGTCTAAGAGTTTAGTGGAGGGAATAGGATCTTATTTTTTACAGTTTTAAAGAGTAAGAATTTGAATAGTTTTTCATGGGGTCTGAGCCTTCAATGATCAAGAAAAAAATTTCCCAAAGGATAACTCTTTAATGAAATGGTCCTTTTCAGAAATCTTGAAGGATAAGTCTTCAAGCAAAGTGTCCTAAAAAATTTTTCTAAAAGATATCCTTTTCAAGCAAAGTGGCAAAAAAAAATTCCCAAAGGGTCTTTTCTAGGGAAAGTGTCCCATACAGAAGCTCTGAAGAATTATTCTTCAACAAACTGGTCCATTTTCAAAAGTTTTGAAAGGTTAGTTTTTAATGAAATGGTCCTATACATTTTTTTCAAAGGGTATTTGCTACAGATAAATATTACTCCAAATGAAGTCTTGAAGGATATTTTTACAATAAGGTGCCCTATAAAATTTTCCCAAAAGGGCCATTTCTCAGGAAAATAGTCCATTTTAAAAGTTCTAAAGGGTCTATTTTCAAGGAAAGTAGTCATTTTGGATTCAAAAGGTCCTTAAAATGTTTGAAGTTTCTGAGATATAATGGTCTGTAGGATCCCTCATACTGACACATAAGATCTAACAATCCACGTTGAGTCAACCAAGTCAAAAGGTCCCCATGTTAAAGCCTTTAAATATCTACAAGTTGGACATAATCCAATGGTGTGAGATAATCAAGCCAAGATCCAATGGAGTCAATTAACTAACAAAAGGATGGGTCCAAGATAAATAAAGGACTCATGTTCAATCATGCCAATGATCTGATAGAGTACAAGAATTGACAACAAAGTTGGACCAAGGAGATCTATGGTGCACATTCACTCATACATCTTGATCAAATGGTGCACATGAGTCAAAGAGGTTATTAAATCCAAAGAGAAAATATGTGCATGATAAGTGTCACAAGCACATTCAGGTGGTATAAGATTGATGGTGCATGGTCATCCATGCACATCAAGATCAACATAGCAAGATAAGTCAAAAAGGATCAGAGGATCATGATGATGAATATAAAGAGGACAAGTGTCTGAATTTAGTGGGTCCTAGCAAAAGATTGAAAACTCATGTGTATTTATACATCTAGATCTAATGATATGAATGGAGTCGATAAGTCAAAAGGATTTACAAACCTAATAAACATAAATATATTTAAGCATGATGTAGATAGTCCAAGTTGGCTATCGATAACCAATAAGTGAGAGTGATCTCAGGACATTTTTGACAAAAGTTAAAGAGGTTATTTTAGACCTAGGAAAAGAAAATGTAGAAGATCCAAACTTGAAGGTGAACCAAAGTTGAACTAGGGCCAAAGTTTAGAAACCAAGCATCATTAATAAAGATCCATATAGGTAAACTAGATCCTTTGGGTCTAATATAGAAGCTAAAGATAGACCAGTGACTATGTGAAAACCAATAGTCTAAGATTGGTTTTTACATATAGTAGACCTATGTCTTGCCTCATCATGGTTCACATTTTTAGGTTTAGTTGGACACCTAATGTAAATGTGGCACATTTATGCCAATTCCAAGACATGATCCTTGTCAATAGATCATTAGATGATATCATGGAATTCCAAGAAAAGATTTGGTGGTTAGATAAGGGTAATAAACATTTAATTATTTTGTAAGGCCTTTGAAAATGTGCCTTCTTGATAATATCTTGACTCAGTAGCATCCTCGAATTGGTGCTAATCCATCAGAAGAATTTGGTCCTTTTCTAGCACATAGTTCCCTCTCTACAAGCTTCTAAGCCTAAAAATGGATCATCTATCTCATTTTTTTGGTATGATCAGACTCTATCAAAATTTGTACTACAACACGTTTTTGATGTAATAAAAATTGAATTCCATCATTTTCTAAGCCAAATTGAAGTATGTTCTAAGAATTAATTAACTATATTTAAGTGAATGTATGTTCCTTGATTATGTTTGAGTTTTTCTCACCTTCAGGAAATGCTTAATAGTCTCATAGGTCATTATAAGTGCAATTTATAGTTTATTATCTAGTTTGAAACTGGATATTTCCCCTTTATTGTTAGTTTGGTAACTGATTAATGCCTTGTTCTAAAATATTTATGTGAGATTGATGTTATTTGGTCTAAAAATTGTCTCATAGTTTGCTTTGTGTGAGTTGGATTGATCAAATCATTGGTGCATCATCACTTTTTTACATGCTTTTATAAGTTATATCTATTCTCTCTCCCTTTTCCAAGTAGTTGCTAGCTTAGGTTTAGTGTAGGTGATATATCCATAAGGAATATGACCTTATCCATAGGTCTAATCCATTATTAAGATACCCATAGCCTAGGGTCAGCCCCATGTTGGTCTAGATTTGAGCAGAGGATCTGAACAATCCCCTTGTTTAGCTAGGGTGTAATCTAGAACACCAACAATACTTACATCATAACACTACTAGACTGTATGGTCATTGAAAGTTCAAATCACTATAGAAAACACTAAGAACCTATAATGAAGAATTTCTTGAGTTTAAAACCTCCTTATGTCACCCTTTCTTACCCAAAAACTCATGATATTTTGTAAGGCACTGCCCCTACATGTGAGCTACATGATGGAATCATTTGGACCTATCTAGGCCTCATGTCATACTACTTTATGATGGGACCAATTATGGAAAAAACCTTGTTTTAGAGGAATTAAGGTAATTTATCCTTAAAGCAACTTCCTTAAACCATGATCATGATTTTTAAGTTTGCTAATAATATGGTAACTCCACTATTGATGTCATGATGTTCTTCATATTCTTAGGAATTGATGAGGTTAAAACAAGCTTGAAACATCTATCTTCAACTCCACCCAGTCCTTTTTTGAGACCACCTGTAGGTGTATGCGCAAGATACAAGATTATGAAAATAGGATATGAGCAGTGTGCATGGTGGATGGTTCTTAAACCAATCTTAGGCCTTACTAAATTTATCAAATTTATCTTCTTTTCCTTGTGAGACTTCAAAACAATTTCAAACACCTTAATTCCAACATGCTTAGTTTTCTATATGGAACATATAGGTGTACATCAATAACATACAAAGTAAAACTTTATATATAGAAGAATATGTTATCTTACCAAAACTCAAATCTTCTTTGGATAACTCAGACATGTCATTTTTTCCTTATGAAACCTATAAACACTTTTAAACCTCTTAACCACATCACCATGACTATGCAAGACTCTCCTTTCTCCTGACTGTAGGTGCACATATAAGAAACTAATTGTGTACCATATATGACTATGTTCTTGATCACTATATGACCTTGAGACAACATATTCATAAGAATAGACTACTCACTATTAAGTGAAAGGTCAAATCAAAAAATGTTAACTTGAATTTCCATTTATATGAACATCAAACTAATATGCAAGATCTTACAACTGATGAAAGTGTTTGTAGACTCAATAGTGTCTCTCATTAGTAATGTGAGGTATTATGATTATATTTCTCTCAACACAAGTAAAAACCAAGTCAATAAACATGTTATAATATTATTCACACTCCTCATAACCAAGTACAACCATTAGTTTATACAAAACTAGGTAAAAAGAGAAACCTACAGGGTGTGGGGATAAGCATGTAAAAAGGAGAAGACAACTTATAAATGATGGTTCATAGATAATATCTCATCAGCCCTTAAACTACTACTACTAAATGGAAGTACAATAAGATTACTATCTACCACTAAGTGGATTTAACTTGACTTGTCCTCTGCTGGCCATACTAAACCAAAATTGGTTAGTCATTTTTGTTTGCCTAGTGGAGTGATGGAGAAGTGAAATGTTTTTAATCCATTTTTTGGATCTCCAAAGATGATAAAATGTGTGAATGATATAAAGGGACGTGAAGGGTAATTTTTAAACCTTCCACATGTGCCAAAACACCTACATAATCCATACGCCTACCCAAATCTCTTCTTTTTCAATGGTTTTCTTGATCTCAATGTAGTACTTGAAAGTTTTTAGTTAGGACTAACATGACTAACAATAATCTAACATGGGGGATGTTGAATAACCCATTTAAACCTTTTTATACCTATGAAAACCATACAAACATCATTAATGGCTCAAATATGATCCTATATGACATGAAATGTTACAAAGACTAAAAGTTAACTATGACCAAGGAAAATAGCACATTAAATTACATTGATAGGACCATGACACACCCTACATGATATTATAAGACCCATATATTAAGTTTTTTACTATAGGGGGTTGACTTATTTTGAATTATGGTTAAAATATTTAACATTGTTGGTGATTTCCTAGGTGTGGTATGATTGTTATACCAAGACCAATAGCCTATTGCCATCCATTGGGATATGAAGTCACCTATGCACAAGTTTGAAATTCAAATGCTTTTGAAACCACAAAAAACACTAGAAAAGACACACAAAATAAGAGATACCAAAGGAAACACACATGTGTTCTCAAGAACACTTATGGAACACACACACAATTAAAACAAAGACACACACCTATCCTAGTATTTACAAGACCTCAATTTTGAGGTAAAAAAATTTACCATGATTCAATTAGGGTCAAATATGGTTCCTCTTGTATCCTTTATACTCCATTGAAGCAACTTGTCATGTGAGGCGTGTTCATTATCAAACACTTGTTCATGTTTATGGTCAAAAATATTACCATAATTGGGTCTTGTTCTGTCTGCAAGTGTGATATTTATAGCTTTCATGAATGATATTTTCTTATTTCTAAGGACCTTGTTTAGAGATACAACCTTCTTGGATCTTCCCATGTTCAATTGATGTTCTTTAAACTATAGATTAGAAGGCATGCCAACTTCCTAAACCTTACCTTCCTCTTGGGCATGATGTATGGGATCATCAAATATGTCTTCACCATATTTCAACACATATTAATGTGATTCATCTTCATATTGAGGTATTAGTTGTTCCTTAAGCACAAACACATCTGACTTGACTTCATTAGGCTTCTCTATGACTGCAACTTCTTGGATAGCAGTAGGACACTCACCTTCATGCTTAAAAAGGAATTATTTTTCATACTCAATATGACACTCCACATCATGATTTTTTGGTTCATTATCAAAAATATAATCAAATTCACACTTAGATGAGGAATAGTCTTACCTAGATGATCAAATTCTTGACTTATGGCATTGAAATTTTACAATAGGTCATCTTATTCTACATGAATATCATATTCAATGGTTTCTTCATCAATTACAATAAGAAATACATTGTTCTCCTCAACATAGTGATCCATCATGCTCTTAAAGATATCATCATCATACACCTAAATCAAATAATTTCCTTTAGTAACTTGTGAGAAAGAATGCTCAATGATTACCTCAGATTCCTCATATGTTCCTTCATGGATGATATAGGAGCCAAGGTCAGTTTTCTCAAAACAATTATATGGATCATGTTCATAAGCATATGTACCATACTCATCTAGAAACAAGTCAGATATACCTTCAATTTTGGAATAATCACCATCATCCATAATAGACTCCTCCTTGTCATTGATAACACAATGCTTGGAACTTGCTTCTACATAGGGCTCAATGTAGAACCTTGTAAGTGGCTAAGTTATTATGGTCACCTTTGTTCTATATCTTATCCTAAAGTATAAGAAATACCACTCAAATGAGAGGTATCCTCCTATCTTGGTTTTGAAATCTCTTGAGAGGTAGATTACAAAGTGGGCAAGTAAGTCAACAACCACAATGTCTTAGAGAATGGGGAAACTAAGATAATCATGCAAGAAAAACATTGACCCTTTGATCAATCCTATTGACTTGGTAGGTATCCCATCAAGTTTAAGTACCCATTTCTTATGTGGTTCATACTTTAGATCTAATTTGTCAGCTACAACCTTGGGCATCACTGATGTGCTAGCTCCACTATTAACTATGTATTTATGTACTAGTTTGTACCCAATAATGAAATTGAGGTAGAATGGTGGATGTTTATCATATTTGGTAAGGGTTATATAATTTTATTAGGGTAATTAGTAAAAAAAACATCATTATTACCATGGCTTGATGATGGAGGACTAGCATGGATAGTGGATAGTTGCTTCTACAATAGCTCTTTTTATCCAAGCATGTGAAGGACATCCCAAAGGGAGATAGATGCCTTGGAACTCTTCAATGAATCTAAAATGTTTAGATAAGGAGTGGTTACCTTTTATTAAGTCCTTGGAGGCAAGAAAGTGTTTGGAATTTTAGGTATTGAGTCACCTTGAACAAAATTTTCAACATTTTGATTTGAAGAAGGTGTAGGATTAATAAGGACTACCATGCTTGCAATCATGCCTTATTACCTTATAAGAGGATTAGATGAACTTATAGGCATACCATTAACATCTCCAAGATCCTTACACTTATATCTATTTGTAGACACTAGAAAACTTCACATTATGATTCTAAATGTTAGAAAAACCTCGGAACCACCTAGGACCCCCTTGGCACCAATATCACCTTCTCCTAATCAACCTAGCTCATAGTTAAATTGAGTAAACTATCTCAACCTAGCCTTTTATCCATTTTTACCCTTTGGCACTCAATCATTGATGATCAGGATGATCATCAATAGTCATCTTGACCATTGATGATTAGGGTGTACCTCTTTATCTAAAAACATGCAAGCCACCTACCATGATTTTCTAAATATAAGTTGTCTAAATCATATTATGAGACTTTACATGGATAATTTATAATTATATATCCTAGTTGAACCTTGACTTCCACCTCTTACTTGTGCCTATAAGAAGAGAGGAGTTGGGAGGTGAAAATAATCTACAATTATTATTAGGAGCTTGTGTATCCAAGAGTTTCTTTTGTAGGTCAATCAATGTCATCAACAATCTAGTAGTCATATTAGTGAGCTGACTTCTTGTCATCTCTCCATCATGTTTTTAGGTACCTTTACTCTATCGAAATCAAGCTAGATTTCACTAATAGGTCAAATAACCTTAATAAATCACCCAATCAAGTTATGGTAAGACAAGTACTTGTTTCTCAATATTCATCTAATTTATTTCCATTTCACAATCAACCTAGGTCTTACCTACCTCTCAAAATCCATCTTTTGGATCTCATCAATAATCTTTTTTACCAACCCATATCTTCACATAGTAAGCATTGATGGTTGACTCAACTATTGATGATCTATCCAACCACCAATGGTCACCCTAACCATTGATAATCATTTTAACCATCGATGATCATCCTAACCACTAACAATCACTATGGAAATGAAAATTAGCAAGCTAATTTCACCTACCTACACCTTACCAAACCTAACTTTTTATGTTCTTATTTGCCCATAGACCCTTGTCTAATTTTTTGAAGCATACCCTGACTTCCTAGCACTGGTATTAATTAGTTTATCACTAATTAATCATTTCTAGTCTATTATCTTAATAAGTAATCTCATATTTAATTTTAGTATCTTTTACTTATTGATGCAAGTACCTTCATTTTAATTTTGTGAACTTAATTGTTTAAAAATGTGTGGATTGATAGCCCCTAAGGAAGCTCTCACTTTTAGGATCATGCTATCACTAGACAATCCACCCAACTATCTATCTAACAAACAAGTTTGCTTTAGTGCTTTTTTATATGTAGGTCATCCTCCTAAGCCAAAGAAGAGTTATTCAAAATATTTTGATTCAACATGGGCATAAATAAATAGATTTTTAAACCATACCCATATTGAGTTTCTTTTCTCTCTTCCTTTAAAACTTAAGCAAAAAGTTATGTGAAACATTTTGACATGTCTAGTAGGACCTTTTGTCTTCACTCATGTTTTATTTGCATTTTGTATGCTCTCTCATCTATCTATGCTCATAAATGAAAATATAATTTCTTTTGGGCTTAAAATCAATTGCATCCATTTTTTTAATATTAGTTCACTCTTAATTAAAGCACAATAATCTTATTATAACACCACTTTTGTTGCCCACACTAGTCGAATCACTTTCATCAATCAAACATCAAAACAATTTGAGACAAGGCTCAATTGGGATTTCATCACCTAGCGATCACCTTACCCTTTCTTGACAATCCCACTTAGAGGTCATTACTAAGGGGAGAACCCACTCGGCTCTCTGATTGAGTCTAAACTCTAGAATTTAATATATACTAGAAAAGCACCTGAAACCCTTATCATTGTGGTGTGTGAAGTGAGTGGGTAGGCCCTAATACCAAGAAACATATCAAATTCCAACATAGATTCTTTTGAGAGACTTGAACACAACCTAAAACCATCCTTAGATTTCTCTTCTAGTACCTGCTTCATAAGCCATTTTGACTCACATAATTCTTCAAAACTAAAGCATAAGCCAAAAGTGAGATTAAAACTAACTTCTAGGCTTAACGTCTCTTGTAGTGTGTATCTTCATTGCATTTATCATGTTATTGTCTTATTTTTGTTTGAGTGGTGAGTTTATTCTTGTATTTTCTCCTGTTCTTGTATGGTTCTCACTCACTAGTAGCAAAGAGACCTAGTAGAGTAGAACTTGTCACTCAACCAATCAACCTCTTCTACCTCCTCATCTATGAAGTACATCTCTAAAATAGAGGATTAACCCCATCCTTTAGGAAGCCCTAATTTTCATTGGGTATTTCCCTAGGAAGACATATACTTTACCACTTTTTTGGATAACAACCCAATTTCCCTTTAGCACTATCTTAACACCTCCCTTCACCATGCCCTAGTTTCAACTCTATCCCTGGATCCTCCTTATGGCATGCCATCCCACCTTATGGGGGATGTTTCTATTACCATGGTCACTTCCTAACTTTTGACTACCCAGTCATCTTCATCTACTAACCCCTTTGACACCACAATTGAAAGTCAACCAATCCAACCAATTGCTACCCTTACACCTTCTACCCCTACCAATGATTCCTCCACCTTAGGAACAACCCAACCATTAAACCATTATACTCCCATAACTATTGGAGAACCTACCACCTACACTACTAACCTTCCCTCTATCAACCTTATCACATTGGTCAATACCCCTACCAAACTTGGTAGTATCTATACCCTCTACTTTACCACCCATTAGTACGAAGGTCACTAGCTCGCCTCTTCTCACCATCCCAACTACCATTCATACCCAACCCATGAGAATCCCTCAATAGATACCTTTCATGCCCAACCTAGGATACATCCCTAACCCACAAGAGTATGTACCTACTACCCAATATCCAACAACTACCTACCCTTACATATCACCTACCCAACCTCTAACATCCACATTCTAATATGTGGTAGGCCCTCAACCATCAACCAATTACCAATATGTCACCCAACCTCAACCATGGTATGCACCTTATAACCCTTTAGGTATACCACCTCAAATTGACCTAATGAAGATGCTCATGGATAATATGACAAAACTCAAGTCATCCATTTTAGGGGATCATAGCATCCTATCCTATGTTTAGATTCGTAATGAACCTATTCATCCTTTTATCCCCAATAGACCTTATCTTCCTTAGTGGGAGCTTCCAAAATTGACTAAATTCCATAGCAAGGAATACCCCTAGCAGTACCTTAGGGCATTTAGGCATGCATGTTACATGATTAATTTTGATGATGCCTTTCTCCTTTATGCCTTCCCCATGTTTTTATCTAGCCTAGAACTTGACTGGTATAGTGTCATCACCAAGCATTCAATATTTTCTTTCACCCAACTAGCTTAGGTCTTCTTGGATCACTTTTCTATTAACATTTCCAAGAAGGTCTCTATCACCGAACTCTATTCTATTAGGAAATTTTATGATGAATATGTTGCTAATTTCATCACTCATTGGAGAATCTTGATTAATTAGCTTTCATTTTCCTTGCCTCAACCTGAACTTATAGATATTTTTACTTTGGCTTGTGCCAAGAATATTTCTTCTACACTACATGTCCAAATATTTAGAACTTTTGATGAATCTTTTACCATAACACATAAGCTAGAGAACCAAGCCATAGATGAGGGTAAATTGAAGTTACAAAACAATAGCTCTACCTTCAAAACCAATGAAACCTCTTCCTCTAAACTAGACAACCAAGCCAATACTAGAACCAAGAGTAATGGAACTACAAATGTAATTGTCCTTAAAACAACCTCTCCACTTAATGTCAATCAAAAAAATTCTCCCAATCCTTCCACCCTAAAAACAAAGATCCCAAATCAAAGCAACCAAAAATAGTTTACTCTACTTAGAGAATCTTATGCCTAAATTTTGGAAAATCTATTAAAAGCTAACCTCATACAGCTTCCTCCCATCAAACCTCCTCAATAGTTTGATTCTTTTCATCATGTACCCACTTGGTATAATGAGAATGACCTCTACGCTTTTCATTAGGTAATTGGGCATGACATCAATTGATGTAACACCTTCATAAATGTTGTCTAAAGCCTCATTGATTAGGGGGAACTCATGTTAGCTAACCCCAATGCCCCTCAAAATCAAGCTCTCAACATATTTTGGAAGCCTTTTCCTAACCATGCCCCTACCAAAAATAATAACACCTAGGCTAAATGTTCTCATGATTCCCATATGATCAATATGATTCTTGATATACTTACCAATGAAGAGCCTATCATCCAACCTACCTATTCTTCCCTAACTTCACCTATCAAGGTGGTGGAGTTACCTTCCCTTCCTTCAAAAACCTAAACTTAGGAGGTTCCTTTCTCTTTAGCTTCACTCATAGAGGCTTTGGAATCATCAAACACCACTTTACCTAGCATATATAAGCAAGAAACCATTACCAATTCACCATCTCCCCTAACTACAAAATAAACCACTACTCCTATGGACATCATTCCTAAGGGAGAAGCTTTGTCACAAATATCTCTCATAGAGGAACCACCCATCCCAACCTTACATCCCTTGCTCAAGGAAACTAAAAAGGCTACCAACCATCCTCTTCAACCTATCAGTTTTTCCTTCTCCACATCTAATATCCAGGAATGAGACTAGTATACAGACCTTTTTCTAAATTGGTTCGAAAATTGGATTCTATCACAAAACTAGATATGGAGTGAGCCACTTTCTGGCAATAGTTAGGGCTTCCTTATGCCAATAAACCCAAACCTTCCAACACACTTTTAATCAACCAATCCATCATATTTACACCTCCTTTTAAACCAATAAAAACCTATACTATCCCATCACCCTCTCAACCAACTAAAATAATCATACCCTAGGTGACTAAACTGCCAACCAAACCCTTCAAAAATCTTGGTGCCTTCCCTATAAATAATTTGACGTACCCATCTCTAAAATTGGAGCTACTCTCATCTATCCCTACTCCTAAACCTCAAGCTAAATCAACTAAAGGGGTGAAACCATTAAAGGGCCACATGGCTAGGACTCTACCTCCCTCTACCTTACCTTCTATCTTGGGTCCTCATCCCTTAACTTTGCTTAAGTAGGTTCCTTTCAACATATTCCACCCACCATTATTAGTTACATTGGCTCACTTACTGTTTGATATGCCAATCTTTCTCAAATTAACAATAGTTAAATTATCAACCTCAAACCCTTCAACCACCAAAATACCCAAACTAAAACCATTAACTAGGAGTACTACCTTGCCCAAATCCCCTCTCATTAAACCTATTACCATAAAAGAACCCAACTTCCCAACCAAACCCATAACATCTAAACCCTTCCCATCTCTAACTAAGTCTTACTCAACCATTTTTCAAAGGTTTATACAAGCCTCTTGCCTCACCTTACCTCCTATCAAACCTTTCAATCCTATTGGTTTGAAACTAGCCTGGTATAATGGTTGTCAAGTCTGTCCCTAACATAGGACACCTAGACATGACACAAATAACTCCAAATCTCTCTAAGCCATTATCCATTAGCTTGATGATGAGGATGATCTTTTATTAGATGAACTTTCCTTGACTCCTTTACCAATTCACCCAATAACCATTTGTTAATGAGTACCTAATCCTCCACTCTCACCTTAGAGTATAGAGAACCTACCCAATATTTTATAGTATCATTTCCTTCTATCCACACTATTAATGTGGTCACATTATCATAAAAAAGGAGAAATAGAAGGCTAAGGTATCTATTCCATGGACATACCCATCTTCTCACCCTACACCAAACCAAGTCCAAACCTCTTCATCCTTAACTAAACCCAAAGTTACCATTTTAGGCCCCTCTAAGGCCAACCCCTATGAATCCATCTAGAGGGTCATTATTAAGCAACTCCACTAGATCCCAACCAAGTGGAGCCTTTATGATCTCATTTATACCTCACCTCACCATTGATAAGCCATGATAGAGGCTATGCAAGGTATTGAGGTTGGATTGGGGGACTACCAACCTATATAGGCCTTCATCGGTACTCTCAAAATCTCTACCCTTATCAGTTTCAAGTGCTTAGAGATACCTTCCATCCACCTAGAGGAATCAGATCCCCCTCTCTTTATTATTTCCCATATCAACCAAACTTGCATTAAATGGTTTATGATTGATGGGGGTGTTAGTATCAATATCATCTCTTCCCATGCCTATGAACAAATCAAATTACTAGATAATATCATGTCTAAGAGTTCAATCATCCTTAGATCCTTTAAAGACACTATGAACACTACCTTTGGAATTCTTGTCATCTACATTCATCTAGGAATGTGCACATTCCCTAAACATTTCTATGTGGTTGAAGGTGAATTACAATACAATTTCTTTCTAGGGAGACCTTGGATCCATTTTATGGGTTATGTACCTTCTACCCTTCATCATTGTGGCAAGTTTGAGAATTAAGGTTAGGTTATTACCATACAAACTAACCTGATCCATTTTTCAACATGCAACATGACCTATCAACCTAATGGCATTCTACTACCTCCATCAAAAGTACCCTTACCATCTACAAACAAGCTCTCAACCACAAAAAATGAAGCCATTGCTTCCTCTTCCACAGAGTCATCTACCAACTCATTTATTCCCATAGAGAAAATAAACACCACTAATCCCTTGGAAACTACCTTCTAATGCCTTACCCTTAGAGAATACCATCTCCTTACCCTTGATGCTTTCCCTACTCCCCAAGAGTATGGGAAACTCAACCACTATTTGGGTTATGACCCCAACATTGGATCCATTATCTCATTAGGGCCTCCAAGATATCAAACCCACCTTATATATGTCAGACTTGACACACTGCTCAATGATACCACTACCTCTTCTTCACCTCAACCATTCACCTTTACCTTCTCTTACTTAGACAATCCAGGCTTCACCAAAGTATACCTTCATAGGTGTGCCTAGAAAGGGTTTGGCTTAGAATGATATGAATATGGCCCCCACACATACATATTGATCAATACCAAAAATCTTCATGATAAACACGACCTTGGTTTCATCATACCCAATAAGAAGAAATCCAAACAACCCACTATTACCATTGTTAAAGAAGAAGTTCCTTCCTCACTAACTTCACCTCGACTTAAGTGTGAGGATGATGACATCATCCCACCCAATTGTTTTTCCATCAACATGATCAACCTCAAACCCATAATTTATCAAAAGGAAGGGGATACTGTATCCATCCCTTTGACCCATCTTGAGATGATAGGAGAAGACTCTCCTACCATTCACATTATTCAATGCCAGGATGATGATTTCATTCTCACCTACCGTAGTGCACCCAATTCCTCTATCAACAAATACTTACCCCTAAAGACCTTAACCATGTTGAATGAATGCACCAAAGATATGAATTTGGACACTTTGGATAACCCTCAAATTTTCAAACTAGGATAATCTCTAAACTTTAAGGAGTTTTAGGACTTCTCTACCTTCCTCCAATACTATAGCATTGCATTTGCCTAGTCATAAACCAATATACCTAGTATTGACCTAACCATTTCCACCTATAACATCATAACTAATCATGATTCTAAGCCTATCAAACAAAAACTTTGATGAATGCATCCTCACATATCCCTCCATGTCAAATAAGTGTTTCAACATCTCCTCTCTATCAAATTCATTCAACCCATTAATTATCCCTAGTGGGTTTCCAACATTGTGCCTATCACCAAAGCCATAAAGGGGACTATGTATCTATGTGTAATTTTGTTATCTCAATGTCACTTTCCCAAAGGATGACTTTCCTCTACCTAGCATTAAAAAACTTATTGATCTTATAGTCAACCATGATATGTTGTCTCTCATAGATGGATTCTTGAGTTATAATCATATTTTGATTGCCCTTAAAGATTAGCACAAGATTGCTTTTATCACCCCATGGGGGACCTTTTGTTACAGAGTCATGCCTTTCAATTTTAAGAATGCTAGTGAAACCTACTAATGTGTTATGACATACATCTTCCATGACCTTATCCATAAAATTATTGAGGACTATGTGGATGACCTCCTTGGGAAGTCTAAACATCATAAAGACCACCTAGTTATCCTCAAAATTATATTTTAATAGCTTATCCATTACCATGTCTATCTCAACCTCAAGAAATGTATTTTTGGGGTCTTATCAGAAAAAATCCTTGGATTCATCATTTACCTTCGATGAATCAAGGTATATCCAGTTAAAATTAAATCCATCCTCAAGATTCTCCATCCAATAAACCTTAAACAACTCCATAGTTTATGGGGGAGATCCAATCCATTCACCACTTTATCTCTCAACTCTCTGATCAATGTCAACTCTTTCATCACCTCTTGAAAAAGGATATATCTTTCAAGTGGAATGTTGACTATCAAAAGGCTTTTGAGGCACTCAAAGAGTACCTTTTTTCCTCACCTATCCTCACCCCTCTTAAGGATGACCAACCTTTCTACCTTTATATCTCTACCACCAACCATCCCCTAGGGGCAATGCTTGCCCATAAGAATGAACAACACAAATATTAAGCCATATATTACATTAGATGCACACTTGTAGACTATGAGACTCAGTATACCCATACTAAGAATTTTTTCTTGGCTCTAGTCTTTGTGGCCCTTAAACTTCACCACTATCTTCTCAACCATAAAACCTATGTCATAACCAATACCAACCCACTCTAACATATGCACTCTAAACCATAACAAAAACAATATATGGACAAGTGGCTCATGCACCTAGTAGAGTTTAACCTTGATTTCTTCTATTAGAATTCAATTAAGGGGCAAGTCATTGCTAACCAATTAGTCGATGCACCTCTACTAGATAACTAACCCCATCCTCTTTAATTTCTAGATGAGTTTATCACAACCTTATCTCAAGCAGATTTTAAATATTAGGTCATTATGTTCTTTGATGGATCAAAGTGTCAGCATGGTGGGGGAGACAGTATCATCCTCATCCCCTTTGTTGATGAACCCCTTCCTTTGTCTTTTAAACTAGACTTTGAGTGTACCAATAATATGGTTGAATACAAAGCCCTAGTAATAGGTCTCCAAACTACCTTAGCCTCAGGAGTCAAGATAATCAATATCTTTGGTGACTCCCAACTTGTGATCAATCAATTAAATGTCATATACCAGTGCAATAATGATGTTTTTCAACTATACAAATAGTTAGTCACAAAACTCTTAACATTATTTAAACACTATCATATTCAAAACACCCTACGATCTACCAATAAATTTGCTAACACCATGGATTCTCTTTCTTTCCAGATCCCATCAACACCCTCAAAATCTAAGATATCAATCATTTTCCATTGCCGCATTAAACCTTCCTATGTCAAGTCAAACACTCCAACCATATTTATGTGGGAGAGACCCAGCCTGACCTTTGGTATCAACAAATCTTTGACTACCTTAACCTTGGCATAGTTCCCTCTGGTCTCTCTAGGAATGCTCATCAAGAATTTATCTATAGCACCTCTCATTATACCATTATGGGAGAGATTATTCACAAAATTGGATTTGATGGTCTCCTTTTCTGTTGCCTACATAGTCATGAAGCCTCTCATGCTATCAAGGAAACACATGATGGAATTTATGGTGGACACTTTAGCAGTCTTGTATTCACCAAGCATATCATTCACATGGGTTATTACTAGCCTAACCTTAACTAAGACTATTTTGATTATGTGAAAAAGTGTGTCAAATTTTAATAGCATGCCAATTTCCATCATGCACCTAGCTATAGTCTTCGTGTCTCCATCAATTTTTAGCCCTTCTCACAATGGGGCCTAGATCTTATTGGTGAGATCAACCCCCATTCCTCATAGTTATACCACTCTATCATTACCATGATAAAATATTTCATTAAATAGGTGGATTATATTCCTCTTATCTCCACCAAAGTGTAAAATATTGTTGATTTCATTACCCATCACATCATCTACCACTTTGGTGTTCCCCATAAGATCATCACCGATAATGGCAAATCCTACAAAAATAAACAAGTTTAAGGTCTTTATGATGTATTTGGTATCAAGATAAGTTATTCATGGCCATATCATCTATAATTAAATGGATATTTATAAGCCTCTAACAAAACTCTTAATAACATGCTAACTAAAATGGTCAATACATTTGGTCAAGATTGGCATTTTCACATTTCCTTCACCTTGTAGGAATATCATACTAGCATTATAACCCCTATTTTTGTTACCCCTTTCTCCCTAGTATTTGGAGTAAAGGTAGTATTGCCTCTTGAATTCCAAATCCCCTCTATTCATATATCTTTATAAGAGCTTTTTTTGGAGGATGATTATTCCCAACACCGTTTAGCCCAACTTGAGCTACTTGATAAGTGTTGTTTAGCAACCCTTACCCATCTCCATTTCTATCAAGAATGGATCAATCATGCCTATAATAAACACCTAAAAGTATAATAATTCAATATCAAAGATCTCATCTTAAAGGAAAATCAACATGTCACTAATATGGAGAAAAGCAAGTAAAAAATTTGCTTTCAATTGGCTTTGGCCTTATATCATAACCCATAAGTATGGATCAAGTGCTTATCAATTGTCTTCTCTAAAACACCACCCAAAACCTGAGCCCCTCAATGCTTCACATCTGCATCTATTTTTTTTAAGAAGGATCACATTCATCTCTTGTCTAACTTAAGATCATCCTATAATATATACCCATATTTCATCTCCCTATTTTAGGGGAAATTAATTAAAACTAAATCATGTGATTAGTTATCACTAGCATTTCCTTGTCTTAAAAAATGGGTATCATGGCTCTACCTATGGCATAGTTCTCATGGTACATTCCATACCTTCCCAAGATGGATTCCCATGATTGTTGTCACCTAAACCTCTTTTACACTTGATCATTCTTCTTGTGATTTTAGCTTTGCCTTTATAAATGTGAAACTCTGAGCCATCCTAAGCAAGTATATGTCAAGCAATATCAAAGAAATATAATAATATTCCTATCACTAGCAATCATGGGTCATTTATAACATTCACATATTTCTCCCTTGAAGGACAACTATTGAAAATTTATTTGAAATTACCAAAATGTAAGGTGTACTACTCCCTCGAAGGATAGCTATCAATAAGCATAATTAAAACAAATAAACCTAGACTACTCCCTTGAAGGATGGTTGAGTAAAGCTTTTATCAAAAGTATAGCAATTTCTTGGAAGCTTCCCACATCGATTGAATTCCCATATACAAAAATAAATCAAATGAACCATCATCACAATCACAACAAAAATAAACTAATTTTGAAAGCCATAATCATCTCTCAAACATCATAATAAATTGGAAACTGTAATCAACTTTCATAAGTAGACTTCTTGCATCAATTAGTCTACACAATTTTGGCATAGGCTTGTTTATCCTGGTTCTTTAGACACTTACAATGGAGGCATGATAGTCTCACAAGGTGGCTTCATTTCCATCCATCCCCCCTTTTATACACTATATGATAGGTATTTTTGAGCTTACTTGACATTATGTGGTCAAAACACCTTTTAACCAACTAAGGACTTGTGTTCATTAAGCTAGTCTAACTTTAATTTTTTTTTAGTCCTTGTCAATGAAGAAGCATTGTGCCCTCTTCTTATCCTATCATGACTAGTTGATATTTTCATGATGATGTTTATCTCTTGATTATATTCTTTATTATCCCATCTAGTGTTGTTAATCAAGCTACCCCAGGTGGTTTATCCTAAGAAAAACATTAACAACATGCATAACCATACTAAGCATAACTATCAACATAACCATAACCATAAGAATAATGACATCCATGAGAATTTAAAACAATCAATCATTTCCCACTACATGTTTAAGTCTAAAATAATGTAGTATATACACATTAAGATTTAGCATATCATAAGCATAACCATAAATCCAAACCATCTCATGCTTAAGATAAACATCCATAACATAAGCATAATCCATGATCACATATAAAAATCACATCATAAGCAATAAACATCAACATCAAATCATATACCATGAACATGAGCTTAAATAAAATATCATATATATATATATATATATATATATATATATATATATATATATATATATATATATATATATATATATATATATATATATATATATATAAACTCATGAGTCAAATAACATAACAATATATACATGAAGATAGATAAAATTCTCTCTTCAAATGTACATCTCACCACATTAGCTCATAGGATAGAATCAAAATGATCTACAAAAGTCACATATATAGCTATATCTATGCCCTAGGAGCACCACTACCTCCTAGAGTACACTAGATCTTAGTGCTTGTTTCCCTTATATACTTATCGATATGACACCTATCCTTGTCTATCTAGATACAGACACTGCCCACTACCCTAATGTGGCTAAACTGGCTCCACCTACCAACTTGGTCCTATACTCACCCCATCAAAACTTATTCAGACACTATGCCAAGACAATCACCTCATAGTACTATAGCTCCTCCACTATAGTTAGGTATCATGTTGTAGGGGTAAAGATGGGTGGAACTACCTATCTTGCTACTCCCCTTCCTCCTCTCTACCTTAGAGAGTCCCTCTCATGAGTCACAAATCTTAGAGAGGTCCTAGCCTCATCCCTCTCACTTATGATATTATAAAGTTGACTTTACAAGGTCACAACCTAACCCTATAATGTGATAATCTAGCCTTGTAGCATGGCCACCTATCCCTTTAGTACCTTTACATATCCCTGTGTAATAACCAATGTTGCCCCTACCTGTTCACCATGACCAATTGGGTCTATAGCCATTAGTATTGCACCTCTATCATCTCCACCAATAATTTCAGCCATGTATATGGGCTAGTAACATATACCCATATACAAACCCAACATCATATATCAGATCCCTAATTATTAGCTCCTCATATGCACCATCTAGAATTATAGGAATAGGCTATGGTATTGGCAATAGGATCTCTAAATCCTCTCTCTTGTACCTAGGGAATGGGTCTAATATACCCTATACTAGGCCAAACTATTTTCATACCCTATCAAAAAAATTAACTCCACCTCTCCATCTCACCTACTGACTATCCATCTATAGCTCTAGATGGAGAGTGTTTACCTCCTATACCTTGGCCATATTAGAAACTAGATGTATGTCCTCTAGGTGATATCTCTAACCACTATTGCACCCCTAAACCACTCCACATCATGGGTACCACCCCTTATACCTAATGTATAAAAATCATGCCTCCATCACATGAATCCAATGGGGAAGTTAATTTATGTGTAGATGGCCCATGGTAATTTCACTGGTCTCAGCACTCAAATATGCTCATAGGCCCAACAATGTAGGACTAGGCTGACACTAATGCCATATCTCTTATGGGCCCTAAATCCCCATATCTCCTTTCATATCTATAAAAGTAAGATAAGAACCCAACCAAATATTGTATGACCTAGAAGTAGCTCTACTAAAACCCCTATTAAAAAATCAAGAAATCTATCTCTACTTGAGTCAAGAAGGCCAAAGTAAGTCACAATAATCATAAACATGGTCAGGAGTCTCCTCTTGGTTGGATCCCTCTAATATAAGGCAATATATCTAAATCCTATAGTATGCCATCTAACTTGATCACTCTCCTCTCCATATAAGAGCTCAACATGATCATCATGTTGTTCCCAAAATCTGTCACTTGTTTTTGTGGACAACTAGTTGATCATTTTGGTCCTACAGGCCAAAAATGGTCTATTTATTTCTCAAAAATGTTCTAAGCAGTCAAGTTCTTCAATCACTCAAGCCTTTTTAGCTAAGGAAATTTCAGGTTTGAAAGGTGGGCTTTCACAAGGAAAAATTCCAAAACACTTAAGGCATTTCCTAAAAATTATAAGCATGGTTCAACGCTAAGGTTCAATGAAGAAGGTTCAACAGTCGGGTTCAAAGATAAGGAATGAACCATTAAACCATTGAACCATTGAAATCCACTTCAAAGAGTTCAAAGAGTTCAAAGGGTTCAAAGATTCAATGTGTTCAAAGGTTCAAATTTTGAGTGAATGGTTCAAGCGGAAGATTCTAGAAGAAGGTTTAACCAAAAGGTTCAAACAATTAGTTAAACGATACATTGAACTCCTAAAGAAGACTAAGTGAATGTGGCTCTTTGTAATAAATATTGAACCACTAAACCGTTGAACCATTGAACCATTGAACTGGTGAACTCTAAAAGGTTCAAGGTTCAAGGTTCAAAGTGGCTCAAAGCCACCAGTGACGTCCCTATAGACATCAAATTTAGGACAACAAAATAACTATTTATTTTCAAATGGCATAGACCAAGGAACAAACTCAGTGACTAGCCAAGGAAGGAGCTGAAGGAGCCATTAGAAAGTGAGAAGTCAACCCTAAGAGCTTAGATCACTAGGAAGAGACAAAATATAGCAAGGAAAGAGGAAAAGTTGTAGTGAATCTAGAAATATCTATAAGAGAGTTATTCCAGTAGGTGGAGTAGTCCACCAGGTGGATATTAGAGAATGCAAGCATTCAATGGCATGGCTTCTCTTTCTTCATTGAGTAAAGGTGAATGGACAGCCGTGTAAGTATCATAAAAGAGGACCAGGTAGCCCATAATTTGGAGAAGACATTTGATATAATTAGAACACCAAAGTTAAGGCTGATAACCTGCTCTAGCATGGCCCCTTCATAGATTTCCCCTTATCTAATGCATTGAATGCAGCATGGGCCATTTCATAAAAATAAGCACCGAAGTATTTCTTTGGTTGCTATATATTTTAATCTCTTAGTTTGTATGAGGGAGATCTCTCTATTATTAGAAGAAAAACTCTGCCCAAATTGAAAGGCATTCTTGAGACTTTGAGCTTAGGTTGTTAATCATATTTTATCATTTAAATGAGAAAGCAAGTGACCTTTCAGACTTTGTGTTGAAATAGCTTGTGCTATCTAGGAAATTGTTCTTATGTCTTTTTCCTAAATATAGTCTTTTCCATTTGATCAAATAAGTATAACCAATAGAAATAATTTGGAAGGTGTCTTGAAGTCGATTGTGAAAGACTTTGTGCTACCATAATTGTCTTTAGTCTATGTGTTTTGTGTTTCAGTGTAAAGGATATTGGAGAGACTTTGAGCTCCCCTTATCTTTCATAATTTTTTACTCTATTGTAGTTTTAGGTGGAGACTTTGGGATGCACTTCATTCTATTATGTTTTTATTCCTAAATCAATGAGAGGAGAAATGAAAGACTTTGTGCTTTTGTGGGTTTCTTGTGGTTATAGTCACTACCCAAGAAGTCTACCTCTAGTTTTCTAAACATCATTTCTGAAAGAAGAGAAATGCCTTCAATAATTACCCAAGAATTTTCCTTTACTTTGTGAACATCATCTCTAAAAAAAGAGAGATGGATGGTGTTATTTCACCCCTGAGTCTACTTTTAGTTTATATTAGTATATAGTAGTTTATAGGGAACCTCCCCTTGATGAGAGGAGAGATTTATCTCATTGTGCTATGGTAGACATACCTATTTTGCCATATAAATCTCCTTGTGCTGTAGTTGATATACCCATTTTTCCATTAGTTGATGACAAAATATTCACCCAATAGTTTTTGGTGACTCCACTAGGGAAGAACATGCAATTTGAAGCCTCAAGCTTTAAATTGAAGCATTTCTAGTTCTTTTCCATTTCCATTCTATACTCTGGCAGATCCACCATACATGTGAAGCTAGAGAACTCAGGGTATTATTGACCTTGTATTTGAGTTGGTGCAACAAAGTAATTTTGATCTATTTTCTCCACCATCTCGCCTCTAGTGAACCAGGAGTTTTCCTCCTAAAAACGTTAGGTCTCTAATACTAGGCAAAGCTTCTCTTTCCTCTACTAGCAGAGCTTTGTCTATACATACCCCCATAAATATTTGTTATCCCTACTTTCCATTTTCATATCATGGCAGCCCAAGGCCCATGGGGTAACACCTTTGGTCCTCTAAATCTAACCCCACATTTACATGAACTACCCTATAATTCAAGAAAGAATTTTCCCAAGTTCTATGGTGATGAGAGAGTTCATCCTGATGAGCATATTGTTGCCTTCTGCATAGCTTGTGGTGTGATAGGCATTGAATATGAAGACATAATAGCCAGACTATTTGTAGAAACATTACAAGGAACTGTAACAAATTGGTTTTATCATCTACAAGCTTAGACTGTAACTGACTGGAACACTCTCAAGGCCAAGTTTAAAGCTAGATTCAAACCTATAGAAGATGCACATGCTCTGTTAGCCCAGCTTACACAAATGAATAAGGAGCCTCATGAACCTATGTGAGACTTCATTTCTAAATTCAACAAGTTGAGGAATAGGATTCCTATAAATACTTAGCCAATACCTAAAAATCTTAAATGCTTCTTCATAAGTTCTCAACTTTTTGAAGTGAGTTTCCTATTAAGGTAGGCTGGCCACATAGACCTTACTACAACTCAAGATTTGGCTACTGAGGTTGAAGATGATCTTATCTTGGTATGAAAGATAAGAAGAGATCCTAATCCTAATATAAATAAATCTTCTTCATCTTTTGAAAAAATTTCTACAGGCACCACTGATCCTATAGTGCAATAGATGGCAAATGAATTACTAGATTTGAAAAAGAAAATGGCACAAGGGATGTCTACTCCTCCTTATTGGAATATACCAAGGAGGATATTTCTCATCTAGTCATATCAAAGAAATGCTACCAAAAATCAAGGGAAACCTAATCATCTTCCTCCCACATAGGAGAAGCTTGCCATTGAAGTAGCACCACCTAACTCAATAGTTGGTTATCTTGAAGCTGAACATGATTCCTCTTTCCAACCTAAGTTTGATCAAGAAGATGATGCTAATATATTTGTATAAGGGGAAGAAGAATTATCTGGCAACTCCAACATTGGTTTCCTGAATTACCAAGATGAAGCTAGAAGTAAGGGACAAGTGTTTGATGGATAATGCGTTGTCTTTACCAGGTCCCAGAACTAGTCAACTCAATAAACTGATAAGGGAAAAACAAGGAAATAATCTCAACTAATAATTTCAATTACTAAATGGGGGACTTCTCTACCCTTCTAATCAAAAGACTCAATGATCAATAAAAAAGTAAGTACCTCAAGCAATCTTGTACCTTCTACTTCCATTTCTCAGACCAGTTTTACACCCAATAAAAATTAGAATGATGGAATTCCTTCCTGTGTTCTTATTTATTTTCAATAATTTGATATAATTGACCATACTAAGAAGACCAAGATCCAAATGTTTGAGTTTGAATACTTACAAGCCAACCCTAAGCAGTTAGATAGGTTAGTTGAATACATCAAGAACAAAACTGTCTATCTAGGACAAGATGTTTCAAAGGTAACTCATGATCCCATAAAGAACACATCCACTTAAAACAATCTTGTCATTACTCCTCCTATTGCCCCTAGGAAAATAGAACTTTTTTATGTTGATAAATGGTCATAAGTTGAGCAATTGCATAATAGACTCTGGTGCCTCTGATAATTTTATGCTCGCCAAGGTAGCAGACTCTCTCGGTCTCACTTTGACTAAAAATTTTGGGAGATGTTTCTCCATGGAAAATAAGTAAGTGCCACTTTTGGGTCAGATCAAAGATGCCCAATTTGCATTCACGGCCTTCCTAGAAAAAAGGATTAAAGTGACAGTCTTAGTGGCTAACATTCCAGCTTCCTATGGCATTCTGCTTGGACAAATTTTTTGAAAGGATGTTGGTGGAGAATTGAACATGGACCTATTTGAGGTGAGGATACCTATCAAGGGCATCATGTAAAGGCTGCTTCTTAAGAAGAAATCAAAGTACATTGTCACTCAAACATCAAACCCTAAAGCTCAAATCCTATTTGAATCTTTAAGAATGGGTAATTAATTTCTATCCACAAAAGATGCTTCTATTTCATCAAATAAAAGTTCACTGAGTGACAATCCAAAAAGCTCAGATAGAAAACTAGAAGAATTGGTAGAGCATAGTTCAGGTGCAAAAGAATCCTCCCTCCCTAACAAATAAAAATTTGAAAGAAGATTCGATTTTAATGATGCTTGGATTCTAAAATTTGATGGTAGTTGTTATTCTACCAGTTCTAGAGCTAGGATTGTTTTGATATCTCTTTAGGGAGATATTTTTCCCCTATTCATAGAAGCTAAAGTTCAACAATACCAAGAACACCTCTGAGTATGAATCTTTGCTACTCAGATTGAAAGTTGCTCATGCTAAAGGTGTTAAACTTCTTCACCCCTGAGGAGATGTTGAACTGGTGGTTTGTTAGGTGAGGAATCTATATCAAACCAATAATGAAAGATTGTGACATTATCACAATCTGGTATGGGATTGTATTTAAAGTTTTGATGCTTTCAGTATTTTTGTAGTGCCTAGAGAGTTCAATGATCGAGCAAATTTCTTGGCCATTTTTGTGGCCCTCATGATTCCTCACAAAGATTTCAAAGGGCACATGTACACTATTGAGCTGGTCTTTCAACCAAGTGTACCTAATAATGCCAACCATTGGCAAGAATTTAGTGGAGACAATCAAATCATGTGCTTCACTAAACTAGAAGAGTAATGAATTATGGTAGTGGACCATATTGTTGCACATCAAAACTAGGTAAAGAAACTCTTTAGCAAAAGAGCAAGGAATCATGGTTTTTAGATTGGAGATCAAGTCTTGTTGAGGAGAAAGAGGAGAGAACCAAAAGGAATGCATGGAAAATTTGATTCTTGGTAGAGAGGTCCATTCACCAATCATCGATTCTAAGGAAAAAATAGTTTCTTACTGGTATATCATGATAGAATGCCATTTTCACTACCTCACAGTGGGCAGCATCTGAAGCACTTCAATCTTTGAAGTATCAAATAAGTCTAGTTGTACATATGTATAGTCTTTATTTTATTTTATGTTATTCATTTCAATTTTTGGTATCTTTTTCTTTTTGTATGGCATGACTCTGTATTCCAATGGCATAGATGAAGGCACTTAGAGTCTAGATTCTACTCCCTTTGATCATTTTAAACATCGATGGAAATTCCCCAACTGGAGCTAGCTGTTGTTCCCAAAATCCATCACTTGTTTTTGTGGACAACCAATTGATCATTTTGGTCTTGCAAGCCAAAAATGGTCTCTTTCTTTCTCAAAAATGTTTTGAGCGATCAAGTTCTTCAATCACTCAAGCCTTTTTCCTAAGGAAATTGCAGGTTCGAAAGGCAGGCTCTCACAAGGAAAAATTCCAAAACACTTAAGGCATTTCCTAAAAATTATAAGGATAGTTCAACACTGAGGTTTAATGAAGAAGTTTCAATGGTGGGGTTCAAAGATAAAGAATGAACCATTATACCATTGAACTCTGCTTCAAAGAGTTTAAAGAGTTCAAAGGGTTCAAAGCTTTAATGTGTTCAAAGGTTCAAAGTTTGAGCAAAAGGTTTGAGTGAATGGTTCAAGTAGAAGATTCTAGAAGAAAATTCAAAAAAAAGGTTTAAACAATTGGTTTAATTATACATTGATCTCCTAAAAAAGACTAAGTGAACATGGCTCTTTGCAAGAAATATTGAACCGCCAAACCATCAAATAATTGAACTATTGAACCATTGAACCATTGAACTGGTGAACTCTAAAAGGTTTAAGGTTCAAGGTTCAAAGTGGTTCAAAGTGACTGGTGACATCCCCACAAATGTCAAATTTAGGATAATGAAATAACTGTTGATTTTCAAATGGCATAAACCTGGGAACAAACTCAGTGACCAACTGAGGAAGGAGCCAATAGAAAGTGAAAAGTCAGCCTTGAGAGCTCAGATTACTATGAAGAGACAAAATATAGCAAGGAAAGAGGAAAAGTTGTAGAGAATCCAAAAATATCTATAGGAGAGTTATTCCAGTAGGTGGAGCAGTCCACCAGGTGGATATTAGAGAGTGAAAGCATTCAATGGTGAGGCCTATCTTTCTTCATTAAGTAAAGGCAATGGACAACCATGTAAGTATCATAAAAGAGGACCAGGTGGCCCTTACTTTGGAGAAGACATTTGATATAATTAGAATGCCAAAGTTAAAGCTGATAACCTACTCCAGCATGGCCCCTTCATAGAACTCCCCTTGTCTAATGCATTAAATGTAGCATGGGCCATTTCATGAAAATAAGCACCATAGTCTTTCTTTGTTTACTATATATTCTAATCTCTTAGTTTATATGAGGGAGATCTCTCTATTATTAGAAGTGACACTCTACCCAAATTAAAAGGAATTTTTGAGACTTTGAGCTTAGATTGTTAATCATATTTTATCATTTGAATGAGAAAGCAAGTGACCTTTCAGACTTTGTGTTGAAATAGCTTGTGTTATCTATGAAATTGTTCTTATGTCTTTATCCTAAATAAAATCTTGTCCATTTTATCAAATAAGCATAACTAGTGGAGATAATCTAGGTGTCCTTAAATTGATTGTGGAAGACTTTGTGCTGCCATAATTGTCTTTAGTGTCTGTGTTTTTTGTTTCAATGTAAAGGATATTGGAGAGACTTTGAGCTCCCCTTATCCTTCGTAATCTTTTACTCTATTGTATTTTTAGGTGGAGACTTTGGGCTGCACTTCATTCTACTATGTTTTTAGTCCTAAATCAGTGAGAGGAGTAATGAAAGACTTTGTGCTTTCATGGGTTTCTTGTGGTTAAAATTACTACCCAAGAAGTCTTCCTCTATTTTTCTGAATATCATTTCTGAAAGAAGAGAAATGCCTTCAGCAATTACCCAAGAATTTTCTTTTACTTTGTGAGCATCATCTCTAAAAAAAGAGAGATGGATGGTGTTATTTCACCCTTGAGTCTATTTTTAGTTTATATTAGTATATAGTAGTTTATAGGGAACCTCCCCTTGATGAGAAGAAATATTTATCTCATTATGCTATGGTAGACATACCCATTTTTCCATATAATTCTCCTTGTGTTGTGGTTGATATACCCATTTTTCCATCAGTTAGTTGATGACAAAATATTCACCAACACATCTCACTCTTCATGCTTTATATAGTAGATCAGATCACCACCTAGTGGAAGTCAAGTGATCTTATGCACATCCTTAAGAATAATGATCATCTCATCGATTAGAAGAAGGAAGGTGTTCATAGTAGGATCCCATCTCTCAATGAGCACTATGACCATAGATGCATCTTGGGGAAAATTCTAGTAGTGCCTTATAGCTCCAAACCCTACCTCATCCATATGGGCCTAGTTAGCTAGGGTCATACCCTACTGAATATCTACAAAGATCTTAGGGAGTTAGCCCCTCATCTAGATCTACTCTCATGCCTAAAAAATCAAATGTTATCATGCATTAAAATTTCTCACTACTAAATTGATGTATTTACCAACCTACATCGACCTCAATCAACCTATCCTACCCTAGCATGCACTTGTTACCTACACCACCTTACCTCTTGCAACCCTCACTTAACAAAATTTTTGATATCTAGCTTAGCCAACTAACACCTTAATACCTTATACAACTAACACCTACCCTAACCTAAGCACACTTTTAAACACCCTACCTTAACTTATACCACCTTCCCTAAACTTATCCCAATGACACCTAACTATATGCAACCAACATCTCCCATGACATTCTTACATGATGTTTTCCAACAACCATAAAATCCACTATCACCTCCACCCATTTTTCCTATTTTGAACATTTACCTATCCTACACTTAATACTTACCCTATTAAAACTAACATTTAAAACATACTTTTCCTACATTTTAAACAAAGCCCTCCTCAAAAGGAACTTGACCACTGATAGCTCACTTGACTATCAATGGTCTAGTAGCCCCTATTCTCCTTAATTCTTGATCACCAATGATTTGCTAACCATTGACATTCATGTTAAACCTTTCTATCTAGGTGTTGAATCATCAATGATTAGCTTGACCATAGATGGTTGGGTCAATCTACTGATGGTAAAAATGTGTTACCACTGGTGGTGAAACCCTCAACCCTACCTACATCTAAATCATACAAAAATAACAACAATAAATAACCTAAACTACTTTTAACTCTCCTAAAACCCACCCCCAACTCAAAACCTCAATCAAATTCAAAATTTAGCTACTACATAATCCAATTTCACCCAAGACCTAGCCTATGGAAAACCCACCCAAACCTAATTTCCAGACTACCCACCAACCATTAAATTCACCCTATCAATTGACAAACATTAACTATCTACCAATTTTAAAACAACCCCTACCTCATTCCTCAATCATTATCAAGGTTAGAGCCCAAATATTACTTCTTGGCCACATCCTTATCTACCTTGCATGTCTGGTCCTATCTAGATCAACATAATAATTACTCAATCAATTTCTAATTGACACCTCATACAAATACTCAATCAACCCTCCTAACAAGATGATAAATAATAATTCATCAGATTACATGGAAGTAAGAAGTCAATTAGCAAATAGTGAAAATGAAATTTCATTTTCACTTTCACTTTTTATATTCTATTAGTTTTAGGGTTTTGACATAACTAGTGAATGTCAGGGTAACCATCGATGGTCAACTTTGAATACCTTGACCATCGACAGTCAGGGTATCATTCTTAAATTTTTATGACACCTACACCCCAGTGCCCAATTTTTAGAGACCACCTAATCTCCCCCACACCAAAACTTAAACCTTTTCATGAGACTCCCTTCTCAACCCAACTTGATTACCTCATTTTCTCACTATTGGTCCATTTTAGCCCAACTCATGCATATTTTACAACACTTTATGTTTGGTCCCTTGACTATATTGACAACATTACCACATTAACCACATTTTAAATTTATGCCACCTTGCACTTACCTAACCTATTATTGCCTTTCAAGAACACTTCCTACCTCAGATACCTATGACACTTGACCTATTTGTGCTTTCCATGGGAACACTTCTTGCCTTGGATATGCATGAAAACACCACCCTTATCTAAGAGACTAACAGGTGCACCCATCTACCTCACCTAGATATGGTCATCTGGGATATTGGTCACTTGTCCCTTAACATATACCTTTATTGTTATCAACCATAATAACCTTATTTTTGTATGATCTTGGTTATCACACCTTTTGTCACATTGTCCACATTTGTTGGCACTTTAGTGCCCAACCTATCACCCACCCTCATGATGTTTTACCTTCATCATCACCATCATCCACCTTATCAAACCCACACCTAATTTTACTTTATCTCATCACCTCCAAATTTGAGTGGGAATACCTCCTCCCATACCAAAGACAACTAGACCTTTGACTATCACCAATTTTGTTTTTACAGTTAGTTGACTCAAGATGCACAATAAAAAGGGTCAAAATGTAGAAACCAAAAATCCACACACTAAAATTTTGAATGTTAAAAAACCCCTAGACCACCTAGAACCCCCTTGGTACTAATATCACCTTCCAACCCCTAATCAACCTAGCCTACAAATAAATTGACTAAACTGGATTAACCTAGACTTTTATCCCTTTCTACCCTTTATCATCAACCATCGATAATCAGGATGATTGTTGATGGTCACCCTGACTATCAATGGTCATGGTGTGCCTCCTTATCCAAAACCATGCAAGCCACCCACCATGATTTTGTAAATATAAGTTGTCTAAATCCTATTGTAAGCCTTTACATGGATAATTTATAATTAGATAGCCTAGTTGAACCTTGACTTCTACCTCTTGTTTGTGCCTATAAGAAGAGAAGAACTGGGAGGTGAAAACCATCTCTAATTATTATTAGGAGCTTATGTATCCAAGATTTTATTTTTTAGGTCAATCAATGTCATTAGCAATCTAGTAGTCATATCAGAGAGCTAACTTGGCCACCATCTCTCCATCAAGTTCTCAGGTACTATTACTCTATTAAAATTGAGCTAGATTTCACCAATAGGTCAACCAACCTCAATCAATCACCCAATTGACTTTTGGTAAGACATGTACTTTTTTCTTAGTATTCATCTGCTTTATTTACATTTTTTAATCAAACTAGGTCTTACCCACATCTTAGAATACATCTTCTAGATATCATCAATCAACCTTTTTTACCAACCTAGATCTTCACACGGTAACCATCAATGATTGACTCAATTGCTAATGGTCTATCCAACTACTGATAGTCACCCTAACCATCAATTGTCACCTTAATGGCCAATGATCATCCCAACCATCGACAATCACTATGGTAGTGAAAAATAACAAGCTAATTTTACCTACCTACACCTAACCAAACTTGACTTTCTGTGTTCCAATTTGCTCATAGACCCCTATCTAGTTTTTTGAAGCATACCCCAACTACCTAATACTAATATTAATTATTTTATCACTAATTTAATCATTTTTAGTTTATTATCTTAGCAATCACTCTCATATTCAATTTTAGTATCTTTTACTTATTGATGTAAGTACCTTCCCTTTTAGTTTTGTGAACTTAATTGTTTAAAAACATGTGGATTGACAACCCCTAAGGAAGCTCTCACTTTTAGGATATAGCTATTGCTAGGAAATCCACCCAACTATCTATCTAACAAAAAAGTTTGATTTAGTTATTTATTATATACAGGTCATCTTCCCAAGCCAAAGAGGAGTTATTCACAATATTCTGATTTAATGTGCACATAAACAAACAAGTTTTTTAACCATACCCATATCAATTTTCTTTTCTTTCTTCCTTTAGAACATAAGCAAAAATTTACATGAAAAACTAGTGTTTTCTACAACTGAATTTCCTTGGTTAATCACAAAAGTGTCTTTAACTAAGAAGTTATTGAAACTTACTCCCTAAGGATGCTAACTTTCATTTATTTGCATTAGTACTTCATATTCTATTAATAGTAGAGGAGTGACTCCTTAAACAACTATAGATTGTTCTCCACCTTGATTTGCATCCATGAATTGACCTTATTTTCAATCTTCTCCTTGTATTATATTGTTATGCATCAGTACCATTGCTCTTGTGTTAGAGGTTGAAGTAGGATTATATGCATTGGTAAGCCTATTAAAATTAGGTAGGCCTTGACCTCTCCCTTGCCCATAGTATTGGCCATATTTATAATGATAGGATTAGGGATTTTTATTCACAGCCTTTTTCATTCTTTCTTTCCTAATATGAACTTCTAACAATTGAATTCTTGCATCTTTATCCATGACATCACCTACTTTTTTAGGAGTAATCCTTAACTTAGCATTAGCATTAAGAACTTGGTCAAAATGTGGAGTAGAAGTAGAAGTGTTTGGTAGTAGTAATATAAATACTTTTGGAGGCAACTTCCTAGCTTGTATGAGGCCATTTTCATCTCTAATGATGAGGTTATATGCTTCAAATAAAGTGAAACCACCCATGGATTTTAGCATGATGGCTATGTCCATGTCAATGGCCCTCAAGTATGTAGGAAACACAAAGCTAGCAAGTGGCCTCATGGGAGGAGGAATCTTATACCAAGTCTTTTTTAATCTCTCATTAAAATCATGCATTGTCTCCTTTGGGGATATTCAAATTACATTGATTTGGTGAATGAGTGAAGTGTGGTCACTCTTGTCCTCAAACCTTGATGTTATCAATACTCCAAAGTCATCCCAAGTTTTGATACAACCATTAGGTAAAGTCCTACACCAATTAAGTGATTTCCATTTAATGGACATGTCAAGGAGTCTAATGGTAATTTTGACCTCAATAACATTGTGAAAACTATAGAAGTTTGATATATCCCTAATGTGCTCACTAGGACTGACATGACCTTCACCATTGAATGTAGGAACACTCTTTTTAACATTATGGGAAATGTCATCATAGGCATCAAGATGAATTGGATTTTAAATTTTAAAGGCTAGGAAGGAATGCTACCTAACCATGTTTTCTTCAATCTCTTCCTCACTTTCTTGGTCTTCTTGGCTAACAAAGTCCTCTTACTTTTTAAAGGATATAATATGTTGAACTTTAAATGGAATTTTAGGTTGAAGAGGTGGATTGATGGGATTGAAAAATCTAATAGAAGATGACCTAGTAAGGACCATGAAGTATGAACATAAATATATGACAAAAAAATGGTATACAACTAGATTTTACCTTGAATGGAGTCAATAAATGTTGAGTAGCAAACCATATGCAGCTGATTGTCAAGACTATCATTCACCTTGACAAGTTTTATGTACGATAATGGTCCCACTGGTAATGCTAGAACTATTGGAGATAGGTTTGATGTGTTTGAAACATTAGTAAAGGATTAAGGTGGTCTAAGTAATCTCACATGTAATGTGTGAGTGTGAAGGCTTAATTGTTTTAACTCTCACCAAGACCTAATAGTGTTTTGGGGTTAATGAGGTATTGGTTGACCTAAGGAGTGTGTGGTTATTACATGTAACATGTATGAGTACCTATTTCAAATGTGGTTCAAATATGTAAAGCATCTTATCTAACCAGGATGGGTTAAACCAACAGAGTGGTATAAATACAAGGCATAATTGGATTAATTGTGATATGTGTGGAAGTGTTGATTCAAGTGAACAAGAGAACCTTTGAAAGATAAGGTATAGTTCAATGACGACAATCAAAGAGAAAATAGGAACATTCATGCTTGTTTGATTAAGTTGATGTAAGAGGACAAATAGGTCATTATACCTACTAACCCTAAAAGAGGCAATTTGAGAAAGTTAGCCCTAGAGGCATCTTGAGAGAGTTTGAAGGTGAAAAGTGAAAACAAAGGTGATTATCATCAATTCAAGAGTAATAATATTTATTTAAGATGATTTATTCAAGTAGATAATTATGTGATTATTTTCTTATGGGGTTGGTTCCTCCTTGCAATGGAAATCTTGCTAAAGGTCTAGTTGTTATGGGTGTTATGCTAGATAGGGGTAACAACTCCTTATGGGATTGGTGTCTCACTGAACTAAGGGATGGGCGTTCCTTGATCAGTTAGTGCTAGTCTAAATTTTGGATCTTGTTTTATAATATTTTATTCCATCTTTTAGGTTTTAATGGGTTTTATACCCCAAGATAGTTTCCCACATATATGATGTGTTCATGTGTATACTTTGGATGTATGTGGTTTCATGTTTATGTTGCTTGATAAAGTTAATGTATTATAAATGTTTAATATTTGAGAGTTGAATTGGATTATCTTGCATCACTAATTCATCCCCCCTCTCAGTGATTGTAACTCTAACAATTGGCATTAGAGCAAGACCTTTTGTACAAGTTCAACCACTTGAAGGTGATTCAAGGTATAATATGGGTGAAAAGATCATCATGTTTGATGAATTTATCTATGATTATTTAGATGGATCTAGGAACAAACAATCACTAGAGCTGGAATGATGTTAATTTATCCATCTAATCAAAGTTATTTATTTTCTCTCAAGTTTTAGTTTGGTTGTTCCAATAATGTCACTGAATATGAAGCACTAATACATGGTTTGTAATGGGCAAAAAAGATGAAGGTTAATTCCTTACAAGTGTTAAGGTGTGGAGCTAAAAGCTTCAACTGTTTGCAGACACAAGAGAAGGATGCTGAAGAACCAGAGCCACCGACGTCGACAGTATGACCGACATCAGTCAAGTGCAGTGGAGAAGGAGACCGGCGACGGCAGGGAGTCGGCCGATGTTGGCAGCACCAGACTAGCAGGGACCGACATCGGTCGCCTGTGTATTTTCAAAACTGCTGTTAATGAACAGTTAGTTAAGTAAAGTGAGTGTTTGCATGATAAGTGACTAATTATAGTCACGAGCTGCGTGTCTAATTATTGTAACTAGAGTTCTATTTTTGTAAGCATGGGATCCTATTTAAAGACCCATAAGGCATGTATTGTAATTATTCTAAGGCAAGTAAAGGCATTGAAGCTAGCAAGGTCAAGGAGATCAGCTAAAGCATTCAAGGAGGGTTAATAACTCAGGCTTTAGAGTTGTTGTGTTGAGCAAGAGAGAGAGGGAAGAAGGTCTTAAGGTGTGGCAAGCCTTTGAGGTGGAGGAAGAAGTGGCATCTTCCTTATTGTATTTTCTTCTAGTAGTATTTAATACAAGAGTGTGTATTGTCTCTCAAATTCTTTGTTGTCTCAAGTTTCTAGCTACTTTATCATTCTAGTATAATTCTGTGTTTAATTGCATATAAGAAAGTAATCAATTGTGCTCTAATTGGTAGAGCTACAGATCCCCTGACAAGTGGTATCAGAGCTATGGTTTGCAGAAAGTAGGGTATTGTTTTTTTATTACAGGTCATTCACAGGGTTTTCTGATTGAGTGGGAGTTCAACAATGGTAGAAGAAAGTAGGCTACGAATGGAGAAGTTTAACGGCAAGAATTATCAACATTGGAGGATGCAAATTGAGGACTATCTGTATCAGAAGGATTTGTACTTACCATTGGGTGGGGTTGCATGCAAGCCCACAGATATGAAGGATGAAGAATTGAATGTTCTTGATTGAAAGGCTCTAGGTTCCATAAGGTTGAGCCTTGCATCGTTTGTGATTTCCAGCTTATCACAGTGCAAGACAATGGAGGAGTTGATAAAATCCTTGGCAAATTTATACGAAAAACCCTCTGCTTCTAATAAGGTATATCTTATGAAGCAGCTATCTACTTTGCAAATGCAGGAAGGTGGATCGGTACATACTCATCTCAGTGATTTCCATGGTTTGGTAAACCAACTAGCTTCAGTCAATATTGTTTTTGATGATGAGGTAAAGGCTCTCTTGATTTTATGTTCTTTGCCTAAAATTTGGGATGGTATGGTTATGGCAGTAAGTAATTTTGCATCTGCTTCTAAAATCTTAAAAGTTGATGATGTTGTGAGTGTGATCTTGAATGAAGAAATACGTAGAAGAAGCACATGTGAATCATCAGGGAATGCTCTAAGTGCAGAAAGCAGGGAAAGGCAAAGGGAGAAGGTTGAGCAAGGGAAATCAAGGTTGGGAAGGAGATCCGAGTCCAAAGGTATTACCTACTGGTTTTGTGGAAAGAAAGGACACACGAAGAAGGAGTGTTGGTTGAGAGATAAAGAGAATCAACATGCAGGTATGGAAGAAGTAAAGGATGCTAATATTGTGATGCAGGATGCTCTCATACTTTCTTCAGATAGTCAGGTAGGATCATGGATTTTAGATTTTGGTTCATCTTTTCATGCATCCCCAAACAGAGATTTGTTCTCTGAGTATGAACAGGGAGACTTTGGAGTTCTTTATTTAGGGGATGGTACGCCTTGTCAGATAGTTGGCAAAGGGAAAGTGTAGCTGAGATTGCAGATTGACAACACGTGGGTGTTGAAGGAGGTCATGCATGTTCCAATTCTGAAGCAGAGTCTAATTTATGTAGGAAGGTTGGGAGATGAGGGATGCACAATAACCCTCATAGCAGATTCTTGGAAGGTTACCAAGGGAGCACTTATTCTAGCAAGAGGTAAGAAAGTAGATACTCTTTATCTATCTACTTGTATTACTGATTCTACTTTTGGTGTAGATTCGAAGATGTGGCCTAATAGGCTTGGTCACAAGAACCGGAAGAGAATGGAAGTTCTTAATTCAAAAGGTATGCATTCAAATTTGGAAAGCATAAATACATTTCATTGCAGAAAGAGGAAATTTGATGCTTTTGACAGGAACAAAGAAGCCTTGGTGTTTATGGAGGAGATGAAGGACAGAAATCAGTCACAGGGGATGAATAAGTTTGAGCAGGGCAGTATGGATAGAGGTTTGATCTAAGAAGAGCTCACGGATGAAAATTTCATCACTTACAGGAACACACAGACATTGATGTCGGTAGCTTGGCACCGACGTCAGTCATCCAGATACCGACATTGGTCATGTGCAGACCAGCAGGGTCAATAGGTCAGACAGGAGAAGTCTGACGTCGGTCATAAGGACCGATGTCGGCCATGAGGGACACCGATGTCGGCCAGGGAAACGACGTCGGTAGTCAGGGTCAGTGCAGGGAACCGACATCGGTCAGGAGCAGACTGGGAGATGGCCTAGATCGATCACTGGAACGGATGTTGGGTGAATTACTAAGTCTCAAACACCCATGTGGAGGTCAAGAAAGGTATGTGAACCTCATATTCATTGTTCACCTTCTTTATATTGCTTACTGATAGTCATGAACTAGGAAGATGGAAGAAGCAATGCAGGTAGAATCCATAAATAGTGGGAGCTTGGCATGGATGAGGAGTGTGAGTCCTTGGAGAACCAAACAGGTATTTGTTGGTAGTGTTGTCAGCTGGAAGAAAGCACTGGATAGAGGGATGGATTCCTGTTTTAGAGAAGAGAGTGGATGGACACATGAGATAGAAGGCTATGGTATATGGTCTTGATTATGCTGTAGAACAATGGAGGTTTGACCATTGTATTTTATCTTTACCAGGTTGGATAATATTAGCTACATTATCCTGTTACTATATTGTGTTACTTGTTGCAGGGTTTCATATACAGGGAGTCTTTCTAAGCTAAGGGTAGAGTTGGTTCAAAAGTATGTCATGGAGAATTTAGGAGCAGCAAAATTCTTGTGGCATAAGATACAGGTATTTCATCACAGGTTTGTGTGGTGGTTGGTCTTCAAGAGTGACATTGAAGAGGGATACAGAGCCTAAGGAACAAAATAGATGGTGTACAGGTATAGGTATAAGTTGTAGCTGTTTATCTCTAAGTGGGAGATTGTTAAGGTGTGGAGCTAAAAGATTCAACTATTTGCAGACACAAGAGAAGGATGCTAAAGAACCAGAGCCACCGGTGTCGGCAGTATGACTGACGTCGGTCAAGTGCAGTGGAAAAGGAGACTGGCGATGGCAGGGAGTCGGCCGACGTCGGCAGCACCAGACTAGCAGGGATTGGCATCGGTTGCCTGTGTATTTTTGGAACTGCTGTTGACGAACAGTCAGTTAGGTAAAGCGAGTGTTTGCATGATAAGTGACTAATTATAGTCACGAGCTGCATGTCTAATTAGTGTAACTAGAGTTCTATTTTTATAAGCATGGGATCCTATTTAAAGACCCATAAGGCATGTATTGTAATTATTCTAAGGCAAGTAAAGGCATTGGAACTATCAAGGTCAAGGAGATCAGCTGAAGCATTCAAGGAGGGATAATAACTCAAGCTTTAGAGTTGTTGTGTTGAGCAAGAGAGAGAGGGAAGAAGGTCTTGAGGTGTGGCAAGCCTTTGAGGTGGAGGAAGAAGTGGCATCTTCCTTATTGTATTTTCTTCTAGTAGTATTTAATACAAGAGTGTGTATTGTCTCTCAAATTCTTTGTTGTCTCAAGTTTCTAGCTACTTTATCATTCTGGTATAATTCCGTGTTTAATTGCATATAAGAAAGTAATCAATTGTGCTCTAATTGGTAGAGCTATAGATCCCCTGACAACAAGCCTTTAGAGATAGTGAGCTAGTAGTTCACCAAGAGGAATTAATATATGTAATAACCCACTACTTAGGTCCTATAATCCTATAATATGGGATTTTATTGAAGACATTTGAGCCTTTAATATTCAAGCCATATCAAGAAATCAGAATAAGCATGCAGATAGGTTGGTTGCTATTGGGTCATAATTTAGTATCCCATATGACATTAGAAGGGAAAAAGTTCAATCACATATCAAGGTAATTATGAGGCCTTATATCATAGACAACCATGACAATTGGAAATTATTTAAAAATGATACTTAAATTCTTACAAGAGGAAATTAAATTTTCATCAAGAGACCAAGAGAAGCATTTACAATAGTATGATGATCATATTATGAAATTAAAGAAAAAAAAGTTGCCTAAAGGATTGGTCACCTTGGAAAATATATTCATCTGAGATGATGAATTAAGAAAAAAAAATTTGCTTTTTTAACCAAAGAAGAACACTACACAAATGTAGAGATTACAACTATCAAGAGCTTAAATCTAGGTAAAGTTTGCACATCTTCAAAGAAAGAAGCTTTTATTAAGTTATGTTCAAATTTTGTCGATGTCTTTACATGGAAATATAGTGACCTTAAATTCTTTGATCCAAGTCTAGCTCAACATACCATTGAGTTAGAAGATGTGACTAGGCCAGACAAACAAAAACAAAGGCCAATAAATCCAAATCTTGAACCTCTAATGAGATATAAGCTACATAAGCTCATTGAGTCAACCATAATATTTCCAATTAATCACTCAACTTGGGTAGCAAACCTTGTTCTAGTATGAAAAAATAATGGTGAAATAAGGCTATGTGGAGACATTCATGACTTAAACAAGACCTCTCTCAAAGATCAATATCTATTGACATCAATGGAACATATTTTATAGCTCGTTTCAGGTTCAAAAAGGTTCTGTTTATTAGATGTTTATGGTGGATATAACCAAATTTTGGTCAAATAAGAAGACCAGTACAAAATAGACTTTACCACCAAGTGGGTGACATTTGCATACATAAAGATACCTTTTGGTTTATCTAATGCTAGAGCCATTTTTTAAAAAGGCCATAGACATGGCATTTTGGGGTCTCTTAAAAAAGTTTATCCTTGTTTATTTAGATGACATAATAGTATTATCTAACAGTACAAATGAGCATTTGATTCATCTTAGACATGTGTTTGAAAGGTGCAGGGAATTTGGAGTGTCTTTAAACCCAAAAAAGTGTGTTTTCTCTATACATGAAGGTAGGCTTATTGGACATGTCATTTCAAATGGCACAAGCATAGACCTTGATAGGATTAAATCAATTTTTACACTTTCATTGATGAAGCATAAAAAATACTTGTAAATATTTTTAGGTAAGATAAACTTCATAAGGAGATACATTTTAAATTTTGTTACTTTAGCAAGGCCACTCATAGCCATGCTAAAGAAAGGTAAAAGTTTTAGTTGCTATAAATAAGGAGTGAAAAGTTTTGAAGAAATCAAGAAAGCTATAGCTAGTGCTCCCACACTCCTAAACCCTAACTTTACAAAAGATTTATTCTTGTATAACTATGCTAACATTGACACAATTTCATTTATTCTCATGTAATAGAATAAAGAGACTTTAGAGGAACTAATAGCCTTTTCAATCAAGGCTTAGAATAATATGAAACAAGGTATTATTTTATTAAGAAACATTCTCTTTTATTTATAATGTCTCTTAAAAAATTTAGGTACTTGCTATCCAAAAATAAGATACATTTGATGGTTTCACATCCAAGTGTCAAATAATTTCTTCTAAACAAAGATATAAGTGACAAAAGAGTTGGTTAGATAACCAAGGTCATGCAATATGATAGTGAGATCAAAGTCACAAAGCTTTTTAGAGGAAAAGGACTCCATGAACATCTAGACTAAGACTTGTAGGAGTCTAATGAATAGGTTACCATGTCAAATGATCAATAACTTGCAAGTGATCAGGCCTTAACTTCTAGCTAGTTCTAGGATATGGTAAGATATTTCTAGGATGGTTTTTATCCTTCTCATCTCACTCCTTCAAAGAGGAGATATTTTAAATTGTAGTCAATCCCTTTTCTCCTTGTTGATAATGTATTATTTAAAAATAATATCAATGGTATACTACTTGTTGGGTGAATATTTTGTCAATCAGCTAACTAATGAGAAAAATAGGTCTCTTCAACCACAGCATAGGGAAATTGGTCAGCCAGATGTGCATGTTTACTACATCAAAAGGGGACAAATCTCTCCTCTCATCAAGGGGAGGTTCCCTATAAATATGTAGGAGCTATATACTATATATATAAGCAAAAAATAACACTTAGGAGTAGGATAAACCATCCATCTCTCTTTTTTCAGAGATGATGTTCATAAATCAAAAGAAAAATCCTAATGAAATGACAAAAGGCACTCCTCTTCTTTCAAAAGTGTTGTTCAACAGACAAAAGGAACCTTTCAGGTGGTGACAAGTAACTGTAGCATGGCATAATAACACAGTAGGATGAAATGTAGCACAAAGTCTCCACTTCAACTACCAAAGAGTGAAATACGAAGGACAATGAGGGCACAAAGTCATCCCAAAATCCTTTACACAGAAATAGAATACAAAGGATAATGAGGGCACATAGTCATCCCAAGATCCTTTACACATGGAATGAAAAGAAAACACACTAAAGGCAATTGTGGGGGCACAAAGTCTCTCCATAGCTGGCTTTAGGACACCTTCCTGATTATTTTCACTAATTTTGCTTATTCAATTAAATGGACAAAAAATGTATTAAGGAAATAGACATAAGAATAATTTCCCTAACAACCAAGCTATTTCAGCACAAAGTCTAAAAAGTCACTTGTTTTCTTATTCAAATAATGAAATATGATCAATAATCTGAGCTCAAAGTCTCAGTAATGCCTTTCAATTTTGGTAGATTTTTGTTTCTGATAACAGAGAGAGATCTCCTAAAACCAATAAGAGAGAGTCCAATATATAATGCTCTAAGAAAGACTTGGGCATTTTGTTTCACAAAAATGTGTTATGATGCATTCAATGTCTTTAATGCATTTTAAATTATGTCCATGGGCTATGCTAGAATCAAGCATCAATTTTTAATATGGGTTGCTTGATGTGTTTCCTTATGTGTCCATAGCTATTCACTCTACTCAATGTAGGAAAATAGGCTATGCCATTAAATATTTTCACTCTCCAATGTCCACCTAGTGGATTGCTTCACCTTTTAGAAACATATCCCATGCATGGATATTCCTGATCCTTCTTCATTGTACCCTCTTTCCTGGCTATATTTTGCCCTTATCTATGTGATTTGAGCTCTCAAGCTATCTCTTTACCCAGTCACTAAATTTGTTCATAGGGTCTATGTTTAAGCCCATAAGGATCAACAATTATTTCATTGTTACAAATTTGACGTGTTTAGGTCCATCATCATTTGAAAGCCAATGGCTACTTGGTTGCCCTAAATTTGATGGCTATAGGCCCGTCATCTTCCTTAGCACTTTATTCATGTCTTTCCTACTTGCTCTAGCCACTTTTCATTGATCTCAACAAATGACACGTGGCACCTTCCACTATGAAATAGGTGAGGACATGTGGTAGCATCTGCTTAACTTATAGAGGCTTTGGGTGCCTTTTGGGAATCCTAGAGAGGATGACACATGGTGGCTTTCATCGAGCTCATAAAAACACTATAAAAAAATTTAGGACTCTTTTGGATTCATGTGGATGATGACACATGACACATTCTACTCGAGTTTAGCCACTCACTTGGGACCCAACACAGTCCTTAATAAAATGAAGAAGTTACAGATGTTGACACATGGTGATTTCTATTGAGTTATAACAAAACATGTGGCATGTTTTGCAGCTTTTAAACTTATTAGAAACTATGTCTCAGAAGATGACACTTGGCAGCTTCTACTATAATTTTATAAGGGACACATGGTAGCTTCTGCTACAACTTTATTAGGGACACGTGGTAACTTCCACTGAAACTTGAGGCTTGATCTTTCCTGGAGGGAACTTGCCCTTTGGGGTCTTGAGAAATGGTCCACTTTCCTTGGTGAGAGTCTCCCACAAAGGTACCTACCCTTCAAGATCTTTCAGGTGGCCTTTGGGATTTTATTTCCTTAGTGGTTTTTTCCTTTTTTGGCAAGCTTTTCCTTCAGATAAAAAGTCTGAAGGAATTCTTTCAGATAATTTGTTTAAAGGAAATCTTCCTTTGCTTTGCCTCTATTTTCCATCAGGCTTTCTATCGAGCTTTCTTTCTAGGTGAATTCCTTCAGAAAAAAAGTCTAAAGGATTTTTGCCTTAGTCAATTTTTTGCATTCTTTTCTTGAAAGAGAATTGTGCCCACTACAAGGATTGTTCAAGCCCAAAACTATCCTTCAGACTTTTGCAACGGTCCATCTGCTCCTCACCTGCCCTCTGCAAGGGCTGTTTGTCCTTGGTTCACTTTTTTGAAGGAATTTTCTTTGTCTGATTTTGCTCATTGCCCTCTGTAAGGGCACTTAGCTTGGTTCACTACCCTCTACAAGGGCACTTTTTCCTTTGGCTTTGGGGCAGCCCCTTGAACCTGTTGATTAAACTGACCAATTGAACCAACTTTGGTTCAACGGTTCAATGGTTCAATTGGTTTAATCTCTTGTGTTCCATTCATTCACTTGACTGCTTGAACCAAACACTTTGAGCCAAACTATGTTGACCCACAAGGTCGTTGAACCTATTAAACCTTTGAACCCATTGAACCTTTAAACCAAAGTGGTTCAATGGTTCAACGGTTCAACGGTTCAAGCCTTCTTCTCTTTGATATGTGTTTTGAAGCTGTTGAACCTTGAAGCAGTTGAACTTTGAACCTTGAAAAATGTGCTTAAATCTTGTTGATGACATTGAACCTTTGAACCCATTGAACCTATTAAACCAAAATGGTTCAAGGTTCAATAGTTTAATGGTTCAATGGTTCAAACACTGCATAGAAGCTTTACCGATGAACTCTTTTGGTTGAACCATGGCATTGAACTAATTTTAAAAATGACTAAGTGTTGGAAACTTATTCTTTTGATTGAACTCACCTGTAGAAGCCTTTGAACCTTGATTTCAAGCATGTTGAGTCTGTAGAAACATATCTATAGAGTCCATAGATTTAAGCCTATAGAATCCATAAAAATGACTCCGTAGATTCCTTCTTGTGAAGTCTGTAGAACTGAGTCTATAGATTTAAGCCTGTAGAGTCTATAGATTTGAGTCTACAGAGTCTGTAGAACTAGCAGAGTCCAAAGAAATGAAGAATTTGAATACTCAGAACAATTTTTGAGAAGGGGAGAGGATTTTGGTCTGTTGGACCAAAATAGTTCAAATGTTGTCCCAAAAATGAGTGATATTTTTGGGGGACAACACTACTAAGATGCATACAACTAGGTCAAACACAAAATTTACTTGAGAAATTCCATCATGATGGACATGGTGGAGGACATTACTCAGCCTAGATTTAAATCTCATAATATTATGAGAGGTGGGTAATACTAGCCAAGTTTACTTAGTAATTTCCATGCATGGGTCAGGAAATGTAGACAATGTGCCATGTTTGTTAGAAAGGTGAGGCGTGTATCCTTGTCCAACTAATTTTAGTTAATCAACCCTTTATCTAATGGGGATTAAACTTTATTTTTGTTATCAACCCCCCATCAAGCTTAGGACACAAGTGGATCTTGACTACCATAGATTATTTTACCAGATAGACATAGGTTGTAGTATTTAAAGAAGCCAATGAAACTAGTGTTTTAGACTTCTATGAAGGTTTTCTCACCAGATTTGGGATCCCTTCAACTATAATTTTTGATAATTCTATGGATTTTTTAGGATCTAAGATCAACTAGTTGGCATTTCAAAAAAGTATTTTTCTCAGTACCTCTTCAAACTATTATCCGCAAGGCAATGGCCTTGCCAAGTCTACCAACAAGAATTTATTAAAGATCATCAAGAGGATTATAGAAGAAAATCAAAGATCATGGCATCTCAAATTTAATTCATCTCTATGGGTTGATATAATTACATATAAGATGTTAATTTCCAATTCTCCATACAAGCTAGTATACGGTAAGGAAGCAAGAATGCCTACTTCACTTGAATTCCCTACTTTGGAATTGATGCATCAGTTTGAGATTTTGGAGAATGAGATAATGGAGATAAGATATGTTGAGCTCATGGAGCTAGAGGATACAAGGCATCAAGCCATATTGGCTATGGAGTTCCATTAAGCAATGACAAAGAGATTTTTTTACAAAAGAACTTCTTCAAGAAGTTTCTAACAAGGAGATTTGGTCCTGAAGTAGGATGAGGACAAAGACAACCTAATAAAGCACACAAAATTTGATTCTCTCTATAATGGTCCATATACAATCTCTAGTTGTAAGTCCCACAATGCTTTCCATATTATAAGGGTGAGTAGTGAAGAGTTTCTTATCCCAGTCAATGGGATAATCTCAAACATTGCTATTAAGGAAAGCTAAGTCCCCTGTACATAGTTTTTTTCTTATTTTTCTCCAAGTGTTCTATAACACATTAGTTAGTTTCATTTATATTTTGTCCCAAATAAGTGATTTTTTATTGCATAATTGTTTAGTATTTTAGTTACCTTTATTTTTTAGGTTAGTTTCCCTTTCAATTTGTTTTCTTTCTCCATTGTTGGGATTTTTTCTATCTTTGCAAATCAAGAGGATATCTTATATTCATGTAAATTGTCCATGTATTATCTATAATAATCCAAGAGTCATGTGTATAGTCTAAGTTCTCAAGCATAACATGCATACTACCCAGCCAAGTCATCAAAGATGTTGACCAATTTTGGTTTACATACCAAAAAATATGCCTAGTCTAAGAGTTTAATGGAGGGAGCAGGATCTTCTTTTCTACAGTTAAAAAGAGTAGGTACTTGAATAGTTTTTCACAATGTCCAAGCCTTCAAGGATAAAGAAACATTTTAAGTGAAATTTCAAGTAAAATCTAAGCACAAAAATCTTTTTGGACTAAGTCTTTACTTTAATTGTTTTAAACCTTTTGTTTGACTAAGTGTTTATTCTTTTGAGCAAATTCTTTCAGGCAAATTCTTTCAAAATTTTATTTTTGTTAGACCTATTTCTTTTGGGACCCTTTTTTGGATAACTATTGAATTATTTTGGATAAAAAGTTTGAAGAAAAATATAAAGACCTATTTCTTTTGATAAAAATATCCAAACAATTTTCCTGAAGGATAACTCTTCAATGAAATGGTCCTTTTCAAAAATCCTGAAGGATAAGTCTTCAAGCACAGTGTCCTAAACACTTTTTCTAAAATATATCCTTTTCAAATAAAATGGCTAAAAAAATTCTTGAAGTGTCTTTTCTCAGGAAATTTTCCCATACAAAAGCTCCAAAGGGTCATTCTTTAACAAAGTGGTCCATTTTTAAAAGTTTTGAAAGGTCAATTTTCAATGAAATGTTCTATACATTTTTTCGAAGGGTATTTTATTCAGATAAATAGTACCCTAGATGAATTCCTAAAGGATATTTTTATAGTAAGGTGCCCTATATAATTTTCCCAAAAGGGTCATTTCTTGAGAAAATGGTTCAGTTCAGAAGTTTTGAAGGGTCCATATTCAAGGAAAGTAGTCATTTAGGTTCAAAAGGTCCTTATAAGGTTTAAAGTTGGTTAAGATATAATTATTTGTGGGATCCCTCATACTAACACATAAGATATAATGATCCACATTAATTCAACCAAGTCAAAAGGTCCCCAGGTTAAAGACTTTAAAGATCTAAAAGTTGGATATAATCCAATGATGTGAGATAATCAAGACAAGATCCAATAGAGAAAATTCACTGACAAAAGGATGGGTCTAAGCTAAATCAAGGGCTCACACTCAATCATGCCAATGACCTAATAGAGCAAGAAAAGTAAAAAAGGGTCAGAAGGTCTTGATGATGAATACAAAGATGATAAGTGTTCAAAGTTAGTGGGTCCTAATAAAAGGTTGAAGACTCACATGCATTCAAACATATAGATCTAACAACATGAATGAAGTCAATAAGTCAAAAGGATCTGTAAAACTAAAAAACATAAATATAGTTGAGCATGATGTAGATAGTCTGAGTTGGATATTGATAGCCAATAAGTGAGAGTTATCTTAGGACATTTTCAATGAAAGTTAAAGAGGTTATTTTGGACCCAGGCAAATCAAATATAGAAGAGTTGATCCTGAAGGTGAACCAGAGTTGAACCAAGGCCATAGTTAAAAAACTGAGCATCATTAACAAAGCTCCATATAGGAGAAATAAATACTTTGGGTCTAATATAGAAGTCAAGGATGGACAAGTGACTGTGTGAACACTAATGGTATAAGATCAATTTTTACATATATTAGACTTGTGTCTTGCCTCATCATGGTTCAATTTTTTAGATTCAGTTGGCCACCTAATGTAGATGTGGCACAATTTTACCAATTCAAAGACATGATCCTTATCAATAGATTATTATATGATATCACCAAATTCCAAGAAAAGATCTGGTAGTTGGATAAGGATAGTAATCATTCAATTATTTTACAAGGCCTTTGAAATTGTGCCTTCTTGATAAGATCCTAACTCAATAGCATCCTTGAATTGGTGCTAATTCATTAGAAGTAGTTGGTCCTTTTATAATACATAGTTCCCTCTCTCTCATTTTTCTATAAATTTAGGATTTTAAGCCTTAAAATGGATCATCTATCCCTCTTTTTTGGTATGACTAAAATCTACTGAAATGTGTACTGTAACACCTTTTTGATGTAAAAAAGACTAAATTCCATCATTTTCTAAGCTAGATTGAAGTGTGTTTTATGAATTCATGCACTATAGTTAAGTTAATGTGTGTTCCTTATGTTTGAGTTTTTATCACCTTTAGGAAATTCTTAATAGTCTTATAGGTCATCATTATAAGTGTAATCTACAATTTATTATCTAGTTTAAAAGTGGATATTTTCCCTCTCTTGCTAGTCTAGTAATAGATTAATGACTTGTTCTAAAATATTTATGTGAGATTGATGTTATTTGGTCTAAAAAGTGTCTCATAGTGTGTTTTGTGTGAGTTTAAGTGATCAAATCTTTGGTGCATCACCAATTTTTACATGCTTTTATGAGTTTTTTCAAATTTCTCTCCCTTTTACAAGTAGGTGCTAGTTTAGGTTTAGTGTAGGTGATAGATCCATAAGTAAGTTAGCCTTCTCCAAAGGTATGATACATTATTATGATACCCATAGCCTAAGATCAATATTATGTTGGTCTAGATTTGAGCAGAGGATCTCAACAATCCCCTTGCATAGCTAGGGTACAATCTAGGAGGCAACCTATACCAAGTCTTTTGTAATCTCTCATTAAAATCATGCATTGTCTCCTTGGGGGCTCTTTGAATTAAATTTATTTTTTAATGAGTGAAGTTTGGTCACTCTTGTCTTCAAACCTTGATTTTAGTATCACTCCAAAGTCATCCTAGGTTATGATACAACCACCAGGTAAAGTCATATACCAATCAAGTGATTTCCCTCTAAGGGACATGACAAGGAGTTTAATGGAAATATTTGCCTCAGTGACATTTTGACAACTATAAAAGTTTGACATATATCCCTAATGTTCTCACTAGTAGTGACATGACCTTCACCATTGAATGTAGGAACACTCTTTATAGCATTAGGGAAAATTTCATCATAAGCATCAAGATGAATTAGATTTTAAATTTTAAATTTTGGGAAGGTATGCTACCAAACCATATTTTATTAAATATCTTCCTCACTTTCTTGGTATTTTTGGATAGCAAAGTCCGCTTGCTCTTTAAAGGGTAGAATATGCTGAGGATGTTGAACTTTAAAGGGAAGTTCAAGTTGAAGAGGTGGATTGATGGGATTAAAAACTCTACTAGAAGATGACATAATAAGGACCATAAAGTATGATCATAAATATATGACAAAATATTTGTCTATAACCATATTTTTCCTTGAATGGATTCACCAAATGCTGAGTAGTACATCATATGTATTTGATGTTGTCAAGGCCAACATTTACCTTGATAAATTATCTTTAGGACAATGGCCCTAGGCATGCTAGAACTATTTTCAAAAAATATTACACCCTAGAGGATGTTTTCTAAGCCTAATCTAAGATTTTGGGAACATTGGAATACCTCTATGCCTATGGGTTTTTGATAGTATAGGTGGACCTCTAGGTTTAAGGGTTAGCTCCCTAGATTTACCTTTAAGTACTTATTACCTACACTAACTGATTATTTGTGTGAAAATGGGAATAAATATGCATGAAATTAAACTATTATAAGGGAGTGATACACCATGATAATATCCATAAGATCATCATACTCTTGAACTAAGAGATAAGACCTATAACACTAACTTAACCCCATAGAATATTCTAACTTTAGTATTTCAATATGGAGGTAATGTGCATAAAAAAATTCAAGGTAAGTTAACTAGAGGTAAGTTACAGACACTAAGGACACTTTCACACTTTAAGGGATCCAATCACACTAGTTACACTCCATATGACCTATTAGAATGAGAACTTCTTGCACTCAACATAGAAGGACAAATAGAAGCAAGGATAGAAGCTTTATCACTAAACCTCACCATACATCACTTCATACACTTATACAAGATTTATTTGAACTCAAATCAAGATTTCATGTATCATTCAAAGGCAAATTATAACTTAAAACTAGTAGGAATTTTCCATATCAGGTGTGGAATTAGCATACAAGAGCCAAAATGACTAGTACTTATAGAATATGTGAGAAGAGAGAGAGAGAAGTGGAGCTCAAGGGTCATAATGCCACTTTTAAAGGTATGAGAATAAATTATGTTGTATAGGATTATAATATTAAATGAACCATGCAATTTTTATTTGGATAAATTTCCCTCCAAGGTATGAAAACTCCTCAAATATGGTGTAGGACCATTCAATTGGCTTCTTGGAAACTATCTTCATCATTAGCTTCTTTTGAGCACTCCAAAGTAGACTAGGGAGAGATGAAACATGTGAAATATGATGGGGGGTTTAACAAAAATATAAAACATTCATTATATGTGTCCCTAATCTCTAATATTCTTCTGGATAAGTGTTCTCACTACCTATAGTCACCATCATCCTTCTTTCACTCATTCCTCACACTTGTCATTTAATTAACCTTTAGGTTTTCAAAAAAATCCATAAAATGGGTGTTATGACACCTATAAAGAGTCCTCTTGTCCTTAAATCCATTATTCATACCTTAAAATTCCTCATAATTAAGGCTATCACCTTCTCACCTGGTGATCATCTTCCATCCATTATCCCAGTTTAGAGTGCCTTAAGTGAAGGAACTAGAAGAGGTGATTGTGTGACTTTTTGAATCAATAAATGAGCATGAGGAGTTATATTAGGTCCCACTTGATCTCCCAAAGTGATTCCCATACTTCAAATCTCTTTTTAACATAAAAAACACATAAATATGTCAATAAAACCTATTGTGTACCCTATCCATACAGATAAGGTAAAATTCAATCTCATGGGAAGAATCCTGGTGGAGTTTTCTACAAGTTATAATCACTTTATAAGTAATATTAGCTCATCTGGATGCATTTATATCAAATTCTTTACATTCAAGTCAAGAATAAGGGTTTTTCATGGTTTTAGGTGGTTTTTACCCTTAACATTTATTCATAAAATTTGTTGATTTGGGAAGTTATTCAGGCGATAATTTGGGTGATGGTTCTATCCCAATTGATGACAGAACTTCCAGGAGCCATAAATTTTTCACCATAGCTCTGATTGACTCCCCATTTGAATTGTTGGAAATTTAGGAATGAGGAAAATTTGGTGAGATGGCACAAATTTTTGCTTAGTGGGTTTTGACCCCTAAAAATCCAATGGAAGTGCCCCAAATTTTAATTTTAGTAGTGCAGTCTAAAAATAGTAAGTTTCTAAAAATAGTAATTCCTTGAATTTTGTATTGTTGTAAATTATGGAAGTTAAACCACTTAATCTCCCTTGATATTGGTGACCTTCCACATCCTCCTCCTACCTTCAAAAATATGTATAAATGAAGATGTAATCCAAAATGGAAATCAAACATCTCTTCCCAGAGATAAGCATATGGTTGTACTTACAATCTTGAGTAACAAAACATCTCTTCTCAGAGAAATCATTGTTACTATGTTATTTTTGTTTTCTTGAAATATCTACCAATTAAAACTTCTAAGTTTTGGATTATTGGTATTAGAGTGGTTTGTTTTTAGAGTGTGTGATCTTGTGGATGAGGTCAGGCTACAAGAAGCTTAGGTGTAAAATAATAGAGCTTCCAAACTATCCACCTATTCACTCCAAATGACCTCAAATGGTGGATGACATCAAGACATATGATATCTTTAATGAAATGGTGAATAAAGCCCTCCAATGTCAATAAGAAAATATGTTTCAATAATTTTCCCAAATCATCCAACAAATCTCGATGGGAAATTCTAGCTCCTCATCTATACTTCCTAACTCCTCATCCATAGAATGTCCTTTTAGTGCCCCAACACCCTTCAAGGTTTAGGTGAATTTTGATATCCCTGTATTTGAAGGCAAAATCAATTCTGATGTAATATAAATTTTGTTGGATCAATTATCTTCCTACTTTTCTATAAATAAATTCACCGATGGAAAAAAGATCACTTTTGCTCTTTTGAAAGCATCATTGCCCATGAAAAATTGGTGGGAAGTGTACAAAAAGAGGTTAGTATAGATGACATTGGCATTGAGGTGGAACCTACTTGGGATGATTTCATGGAAGTGGTAAAGGAAGAATACTATCCCATTGGAGAATATGATGATTTGTACATATAGTGCCAATAACTTTGCCAAGGTAATGACCAATATATTCAAGATTACACTGACATTTTTCATTCTCTATCTGCAAGATTGAACATCCAAGAAAGATAAAAAAATGGAGGCTTTTCATTGACTATCAATTCCTAAATAGAATTACTATAAAGAATCACTACCCCTTCCTTAAGATTGATGACCTAATAGACCAACTCCATGGTGTGAATTTATTCACCAAAATTGATCTCAAATTTGGCTATCACAAAATTCCCATTGATCCCATTGATGTTTGGAAGATTGCATTAAAATCTAAGAAAGGTATCTTTTAATGGTTGGTTATGCCTTTTGGCTTGACTAACACACTTGAAACCTTCATGAGGATGATGGATGGCATCCTGTGACCCTTCACCAACTCATTAATGGTTGTCTACCTAGATGACACACTCATCTACAGTAGAACATGGAAGCAACATCTACAACATGTTCGTAAGGTGCTTAAAACTCTTTAAGAGCAAAAATTGTATGTATATCTTGGAAAATACACATTCAAGATGAAAATAATTTAGTACCTATGTTATATTGTGAATTAGTAAGGGGTCCATGTTGATCTAGAGAAGATTCAAGTTATTTGAGAATGGCCTACAATAAGGACCCTCAAAAAACTTCATAGCTTCAAGGGTCTTATAAATTTTTATTACAAGTTTGTTCTTGGATTCTCACATGTTTCTTTGTCACTAAACCAAGTGAATAAAGGAGGATCTAAAGCTACATTTCAATGGAGAAAAATATAACAAAGGGCATTTGAAAATTTTAAGAATAGACTTTGCTCAGCCCCTATTCTTGCCTTGTCAGACTTGCATCAACATTTTGAGTTGATGATAGATGTGTTTAAATATGACATGTGAGTTGTCATCATGTAACATGGTCATCTTATTACATATCATAGTGAAACTTTCACTAATATATTCAAGAAATACCCAACATATGACAAGGAGCTCTATGCCATTGTGCAAGCCTACAAACAATAGAAACAATATATCTTGGGGAAAGAGATGGTCATCCATATTAACCATAGATCATTAAAATTCATCTAAATTTAGATCAAAATAAGAAATGAGAGGTACCAAAAGTGGGACACATATCTAAATAAACTCCATCTAATAATCAAACACAAAAAAGGGAGCTTAATTAAGGTCACAAATTATCTAAGCCACTCACCAATTACTGCACTCACAATAATTCTTGACTTATGTGGACATGAAACTACTAGTTCGGGTGCTATATATGAAGTAAATACTACCTTTTTTGATACATATTAGGTGATTCAAAAAGGTAAACATGTTTTTTCTTTCTATTTCCAAGATAATGTCCTCTACCACATGGGGCATGTTTGTGTTCCAACTGTAGAGCAAGAAACGATGATATGGGAAGCATATTTTAGTATGAAAGTTGGACACTTTGGTGTAGAGAAGACATTGGTAGTTCTTTAAAAATACTTCTACTGGCCCCATATATGGAAGGATGTGGAAAGGTACCTCAAATCTTACACCCCATGTGTGATAGCCAGGCTAATAAATAAGAATCAAAGATTATACATGCCATTGCCAGAACCAACCAAGCCTTGGGAACCTATCTCAATGGATTTTCTCTTAGGTTTGTCCACTTCAAAACATGGCAAGGACTATATTTTTTTTGTAGTTGATCATGTTCTAAAAATGGACATCATGATTGCTTATAATAAAAATATATCTATTAAAGAAACTACTCAACTATATTTTCATCATGTATGGCTCCATTTTGGTCTCCCTAAGTCCATTATCTTAGATAGAGATAACAGGTTCCTGAGCATATTTTGGTCCACTCTATGGAAGATGATGGATACCATACTAATGAAGTCCAACATGTTCCATCCATAGACTAATGGTCAGACAAAGGTGATGAACTACCTAATTTTTCACATCATTCAGATGTATCACTTCAAACATATATGCACATGGGATGAGGGGCTTCTTTTTATACAACATGGATACAATCAGGCCCTACACAGCTTGACCAAGCACAATATGTTCCAAGTATGCTTTGGGGTTCCAACCCATGGCACCAATTGATATAGATGTTCCATTTTCCACCATGGAATATACACCTCATGGGAGATCTAAGGTAGCAAAAGAAACAAAGTTCATTGAATAAATGCAACACATCTAGTAGTAGGTTCATGACATCTTGGAGAAGATGAATCAGAAGTATAATCAATGCTATGACAAACATAGGATTACACACCATTTTGTTGTGGATGATAAGGTTTGGTTGTAGATTCAAAAATAATGACTTGCAAGCCCACATAGAAAAATTTTGCCTCTGTGATATGATCCCTACACCATCACTAGAAAAGTTAGAGAAAATTCTTTTAAGTTGAACCTACCAACCTACCTTAGTCTACATCTAATATTCAATGTGGAGCTCTACAAACCATATCATCTACCTCTATTAGACACTTTAGTAATAGTAGAATAACTAGACATTTATGTGCTTGATTTATAGATTTTTTTATCTAGTGGAGGAGGATTGGATTATGGATACTTGGATGAAGATAAAAAGAGGATGCTCTATTCCACTTTATCAGGTGGTCAAAAGGAACCAGCTTAGCCACCAAGGTGAGTGGCTCATAGAGAATCAAATTAAGACACAACTACCTCACTTGATGAAGAACATTGATGTAATGGGGACCATTACTTCTCAAGGAGGGAGGAATGATCTGGGCAATAATTTAGGTGATAATTCAGGTGACATTTCTATCCCAATCGATGATGAAACTTTTAGGAGCCATAACTTTTGCACCAAAGCTTTGATTGAATCCCCATTTAAAGCATTATAAATCTAAGAATGAGGAGAATGTTATGAGATTCCATGAGCTCCAATTGGACCCCCAAAAATTCAATAGAAGTGCCCCATTTTTCAATTTTAGTAGTGCAATCTAAAAATAGTAAGTTTCTAAAAATAATAATTCCTCAAATTTTGTATTGTTGTAAATCATGGAAATCAAACCACTTAATATATCTTGTGATTGATGACCTTTCACATCCTCCTCCTACCTTAAAACTATGTATAAATTAAGATGTAACCTAAAATGAAAATCAAACATCTCTTCCCAAAGATAATCATATGGTTATATTTGAAATCTTGAGTAATAAAACATCTCTTCTAAGAGAAATCATTGTTATTATGTTATTTTCATATTCTTGAAATATCTGTCAATCAAAACTTTTGATATTTAGATCAATGGTACTAGAGTGGTTTATCTTGAGAGTGTATCATCTAGAAGATGAGGTCAGGCTACAAGAAGCTTAGGTGAAAAATAATAGAGCTTCCAAACTATCTACCTATTCACTTCAAATGACCTCAAATGGTAGATGACACTGAGACATCTGATCACTTCAAGGAAATGGTGATTGAATATCTCCAATGGAAATAATCACAGATGTTACAACAATTCACCCAAATTCTCTAATAAATCTCAAATGGGAAATTTTGACTCCTCATCTACACTTCCTGGCTCCTCATCCATAGAACGTCCTTTTAGTACCCCAACACCCTTCAAGGTTTAGGTGAATTTTGATATCCCTACATTTGAAGGAAAAATCAATGATGATATAGTAGAATTTTTTTTAGATCAATTATCTTCCTAATTTTTTAAAATAAATTCATCCATGGAGAAAAGATCACTTTTGCTCTTTTGAAAGCATCATTACTCATGAAACATTAGTGGGAGGTGTACAAAAAGAAGTTTATTATAGATGACATTGGCCTTGAGGTAGAACCTATTAGGGATTATTTTATGAATGCTATAAAGGAAAAATACTATCCTATTAGAGCATATGATGATCTGTACATATAGTGGCAACAAATTCACTAAGGTAAGGACCAATCTGTTCAAGATTACACTAATAATTTTCATTATCTATCTGTGAGATTGGGCATCCAAGGAAGATGGAACATGGAGACTTTGCATTAACTATCAAGACCTGAATAAAATCACTATGAAGAATTTCTACCCCCTCCCTAGGATAGATAACCTACTAGACTAACTCTATGGTGTGAAGTTCTTCATGAAAGTTGATCTCAAATCTAGCTATCACCAAATTCCTATCAATCCCACTAATGTCTAGGAGACTACATTCAAATCTAAAGAAGGGATTTTCAAATGGTTGGTTATGCCTTTTGACTTGACTAATGCACTTAAAACCTTCATAAGAATGATGGATGACATCCTATGACCCTTCACCAACTCATTTATGGTTGTCTACCTAGATGATATACTCATCTAGAATAGAACATGGGAGGAACATCTGTAACATATTCATAAGGTGATTCAAACTCTTTGGAAGCATAAGTTGTATTAAAATATCAACAAATTCACATTCAAGATGAAAACAATTCAGTACCTAGGGTACGTTGTAAATGAAGAAGGGTTCCATGTCAATCCAGAGAAGATTTGGGTTATTCAAAAATGGCCTATACCAAGGACCCTCATAGAACTTTATAGCTTTTTGGGTCTTGAAAATTTATATTATAGGTTTGTTCTTGGATTCTCACATGTTACTTGGATACTAACTTAAGTGACTAAAGGAGGAGCTAAAGCTACATTTAGTGGGAAAAAATACAACAAATAGAATTTGAGAATTTAAAGAATAGACTTTGCTCAACCCTTATTTTTATCTTGCCAAACTTGTATCAACCTTTTGAGTTGATGACATATGTGTTTGAATATGCCATTGGAGTTGTCATCATGCAACATGACCATATTGTTGCATATCATAGTGAAGTTTCATTGATATAGTCAAGAAATACTCGACATATGACAAGGAGCACTATGTCATTGTGAAAGCCTACAAACAATGGAAACACTACATCTTGAGGAAGGAGATGACTATCCACACTGACCACAGACCATTAGAATTCATTTAGATGCAAAATAAACTATGAAATGAGAGGCACCAAAAGTGGGCCACATATATATAGAAATTCCATTTGATAATCAAACATAAAAATTAGAGCTCAAATATAGCCATAGATTATCTGAGCTGCCCACCAATTACTGTACTCAAAATAGTTCTTGACTTGCAGACACGAGACTAGCACTTGGGGTGCTCTATATAAAGTAGATCCTACCTTTTCTAATACATATCAGGTGTTTCAAGAAGGTAAACACATTTTTCATTTCTATTTATAAGATAATGTCCTTTGCCACATAGGGCATGTCTGTGTTTCAATTATAGAGCAAAAAAATGATATGGGAAGCACATTTTAGTAGGATAGCTGGACACTTTGGTGTAGAGAAAACATTGATAGTTCTTCAAAAACACTTCTACTAACCCCATATGTAGAAGGATGTAGAAAGGTACCTCAAATATTACACCCTATGTGCCATATCCAAGCTAATAAATAAGATTCAAGGATTGTACATGCCATTGCCAGAACCAACTAGGCCTTAGAAATCTATCTCAATGTATTTTCTCTTAAGTTTTCACACTTCAAAACATGGTAAGGACTGTATTTTTATTGTAGTTGATCATTTTTCAAAAATGGCTATCATGATTTATTTTAACAAAAATATATCTACTGAAGAAACTGCTCAACTATATTTTAGTCATGTATGGATCCATTTTGGTCTCCCCAAGTCCATTGTCTCAAATAGAGATAGCAAGTTCTTGAGCATCTTCTAGTCCACTCTATGGAAGATGATGAAGTCCACAACCTTCCATCCATAGATTGATGGTCAAATAGAAGTGGTGAACTACTTAATTTTTCACATGATTTGGATGTATCACTCTAAATATCCATGCACATGGGATGAGGGGCTTATTTTCATACAACATGGATACAATTGGGCCCTACATAGCTTGAACAAGCATAGTCTATTCTAGGTATGCTTTAGGTTCCAACCCATGGCATTAATTGATATATACATTCCATTCTCCACCATGGAATACACACCTCATGAGAGATCTAAGGTACCAAAAGCAACAAAGTTAATTGAACAAATACAACACATCCAACAGTAGGTTTATGACATCTTGGAGAAGATGAATCAAAAGTATAAGCAACACCATGACAAAAATATGATTACACACCATTTTACTTTGGGTGATCAGGTTTGGTTACAACTTCAAAAGGAATGACTTATAGGCCCACATAGAAAGATTCAGCCTCTACAATATGGTCCCTACACCATCACAAGAAAAATTGGAGAAATTTATTTTGAATTGAACCTACTAGCCTACTTTGGTCTACATCTAATATTCAACATGGAGCTCCTCAAACCATATCATCCACCTCTATAGTAAATTTTACTTGTAGTAGAACAACTAGACATTGATGAGCTTGATCTATAGAGATTTTCTCCAGTGGAGGAGGATCAGATTGTGGACACCTGTATGAATACAACAAGAAGATGCTCTATTTCAATTTATCAAGTGGTCAGAAGGGGCCATCTTAGCCACCAAGTTAAGTGGCTCATAGATAATAAAATTAAGACACAAATGCCACATTTGATGAGTAATATTGATGCAATGGGGACCATTACTTCTCAAGGAGGGATGAATGATGAGGGCAACAATTCAGGGGACAATTCAAGTGACGGTTCTACCCCAATTGATGATGAAACTTCTAGGAGCCATAACTTTTACACCATATCTCTAATTGACTCCTCATTTGAACCATTGGAAATCTAATAATAAAAAGAATGTGGTGATATAGAATTATATTTTATTGGTGGGTTTTGATCCTTGAAAACCCAATGGAAGTGCCCCAAATTTTAATTTTAGTTATGCAGTCCAAAAATAGTAAGTTTTTAAAAATAGTAGTTATTTGAATTATATATTGTTTTAAATCATGGAAATCAAACCACTTAATCTCCCTCAATATTGGTGGCCTTCCACATCCTCTTCCTACCTTCAAAATGTGTATAAAATAATATGTAACCCAAAATGGAAATTACACATCTCTTCCTAGAGATAAGCATATGGTTGCATTTGCAATCTTGAGTAATAAAACATCTCTTCTTAGAGAAATCATTATTATTATATTATTTTCATGTTATTAAAAGATTTTTTAATAAAAAATTCTAAGTTTTGAATCAGTGGTAATAGATCAGTTTGTCTTGAGAGTGTATGATCCCAAGGATGAGGCTAGGTTATAAGAAGCTTGGGTGGAAAATAATAGAGCTTCTAAATTATCCACCTATTCATTTCAAATGACCTCAATGGTGGAAGATACCAAGACATCCAATCCCTTCAAATAAATGGTGAATGAAGCCCTCTAATGGAAACAAGCATAGATGCTGCAACAATTTTCCCAAATTCTCCAATAAATCTTGATGGAAAATTTTGGCTCCTCATCTACACTTTTTGATTCCTCATCCATGGAATGTCCTTTTAGTGACCCAACACCATTCAAGGTTTAAGTGAATTTTGATATCCCTACATTTAAAGGCAAAATCAATGTTGATGTAGTAGAAAATTGGTTGGATAAATTGTCTTCTTAATTTTTTGTAAATAAATTCACTGATGGAGAAAAGATTACTTTTGCTCTTTTGAAATCATCATTTCCCATGAAAAATTGGTGGGAAGTGTAAAAAATGAGGTTCAATACATATGACATTGGTCTTGAAGTAGAACCCACTTAGGATGATTTCATGGAAGTGGTAAAGGAAGAATACTATCCCATTGGAGTATATGATGATCTATGCATATAATGGCAACAACTTCACCAAGATAAGAACCAATCTATTCAAGATTATACTAACATTTTTCATTTTTTTATGCAAGATTGGGCATCCAATAAAGATAGAACATGGAGGCTTTACATTGGCTATCAAGCCCTAAATAAAATCACTGTGAAGAATCACTAACCCCTCCCTAGGATTGAGACCTACTAGACCAAATCCATAGTATGAATTTTTTCACCAAAATTGATCTCAAATCTAACTATCACCAAATTCCCATTGATCTCATTGATGTCTAGAATATTGCATTCAAATCTAAAGAGGGTCTCTTTAAATGGTTGGTTATGCATTTTAGCTTAACTAATGCACTTTCAATCTTCATGAGGATGATGGATGACATCCTATGACCCTTCACTAACTCATTCATGGTTGTCTACTTGGATGACATACTCATCTACAATAGAATATGGGAGGAAAATCTGTAACATATTTGTAAGGTGCTTCAAACTCTTCAAGAGCACAAGTTGTATGCAAATCTTGATAAATGCATATTTGAGATGAAAACAATTCAATACTTGGGGTACATTGTGAATGAGGAAGGGGTCCATGTCGATCCAAAGAAGATTTGGGTTATTCAAAAATGGCCTACATCAAGGACCCTCACAGAACATCATAACTTCTTGGGTCTTGAAAATTTCTATCGTAGGTTTTTTCTTGGATTCTCACATGTAACTTGGCCACTAACCCATGTGACTAAAGGAGGAGCTAAAGATAAATTTTAGTGGGGAAAAATATAAAAAAAGGCATTTGAAATTTTGAATAATATACTTTGCTAAGCCCATATTCTTGCCTTGCCAAACTTGCATCAACGTTTTGAGTTGATGATAGATGCATCTAAATATGCCATGGGAGATGTCATCATGCAACATGACCATCTTATTGCATATCATAGTGAAACTTTTACTGATATAGTTAGGAAATACCTAACACATGAAAAGGAGCTCTATGCCATTGTATAAGCTTGCAAATAATAGAAACACTACATTTTGGGGAAAGAGACAGTCATCTACACTGACCATAAACCATTAGAATTCATCTAGATGTAGAGAAAATTATGAAGTAAGAGGCAAAAAAATTGGGCCACATATCTATAACAATTCCATCTAATAATCAAAAACAAAAAAGAGAGCTCAAATATGGTCATAGATTGTTTAAGCCATCCACCAATTACTACATTCACAATAGTTATTGACCTATGCAGACATGAGATTGCCACTTGGGGTGCTCTGTATGAATTAGATCCTACCTTTGCTAATACATATTAGGTAACTTGAGAAGGTAAACATGTTTTTTATTTCTATTTGCAAGATAATGTCCTCTACCACGTGGGACACTTCTATGTTATAGCTGTAGAGCAACAAAAGATGATATGGGAAGCACATTTAAGTAGGATAATTGGACACTTTGGTGTAGAGAAGACATTGGTAGTTATTCAAAAATACTTCTACTAACCCCATATGTGTAAGGATGTGGAAAGTTACCTTAAATCTTTCACCCCATATGCAATAGCCAAACCAAAAAATAAGAAGCAAGGATTGTACACATCATTGCTAAAACCAACCAGGCCTTGGGAATCTATCTCAATAGAGTTTCTCTTAGGTTTTCCCACTTCAAAACATGGCAAGGACTGTATTTTTGTTGTACTTGATCATTTCTCAAAAATGGCTATCATAATTGCTTGTAATAAAAATATATCTATTTAATAAATTGTTTAACTATATTTTAGTCATGTATGGCTCCATTTTAGTTTCTCTAGGTCCATTATCTCAGATAGAGATAACAGGTTCTAGAGCATCTTCTGGTCCACTCTATGGAAGATTATGGATACCAAGTTGATCAAGTCCATAGCCTTCCATCCATAGATTTATGATTAGATAGAAGTGGTGAATCCCCTGATTACTTAAATGATTTAAATGTATCACTCCAAACATCCATGCACATGGGATGAGGGGATTTTTTTATATAACATGGATATAATTAGGCCTTGCTTAACTTGACCAAGCATAGTCCATTCCAAGTATGCTTTGGGTTCTAACCCATGGGACCAATTGATATATCCATTCCATTATCCATAATGGAATTCACACGTCATGGGAGATCTAAGGTAGTAAAGCAATAAAATTCATTGAAAAAATGCAACATATCCAATAGTAGACTCATGACATCTTAGAGAAGATGAATCAAAATTATAAGTAATGCCATGATAAACATAGGATTTCACACCATTTTGCTATGGGTGACAAGATTTGGTTATGTCTTCAAAAGTAATGACTTGTAATCCCACATAGAAAAATTTGGCCTCTATGATATGGTACCTACACCATCACTATAAAAGTTGGAGAAAATGCTTTTGAGTTGAACCTACTAGCCTACCTTCATCTGCATCCAATAGTCAATGTAGAGCTCTTTAAACCATATCATCTACCTCTATTGGACACTTCAGTCATAACAAAAAAATTAGATATTGATGATCTTGATCCATAGAGTTTTGATCTAGTGGAGGAGGATCTGATTGTGGACAACTAGATGAAGATAATGAGAGGATGCTCTATTTTGCTTTATCGAGTGGTCAAAAGGGGCCAACTTAGCCACCAAGGTTAGTGGTTCATCAAGAATTAAATTAAGACACAACTACCATACTTGATGAGGAATATTGATGCAATGGGGACCATTGCTTCTCAAGGAGGGAGGAATGATCTGAGTAATAATTTAGGTGACGGTTCTATCCCAATTAATGATAGAACTTTTGAGAGCCATAACTTTTGTACCATAGCTTTGATTGAAACCCCGTTTGAACTATTGGAAAGCTAAGAATGAGGATAATGTATTGAGATGATATAAGCTCTATTGGGTGGGTTTTGATGCCCAAAAACCTAATGGAAGTGATCCAAATTTCAATTTTAGTAGTGTAGTCTAAAAATAATAAATTTCTAAAAATAGTAATTCATCAAATTTTGTATTGTTGTAAATCATGGAAGTCAAACCACATAATCTCTCTCAATATTTGTGACCTTCCACATCCTCCTCCTACCTTAAAAATGTGTATAAATAAATATGTAATATAAAATGGAAATTAGACGTCTCTTCCTAGAGATAAACATATGGTTGTATTTACAATCTTGAGTAATAAAACATCTTTTCTTAGAGAAATCATTGTTACTATGTTATTTTCAAATTCTTAAAATATTTTTCATTTAAAAATTTTGAGTTTTTGATTAGTGGTATCAAAGTGATTTGTCTTGAGAGTGTATGATCTTGAGGATGAGGTCAGCCTATAAGAAGCTTGGGTGGAAAACAATAGAGCTTCCAAACTATCCACCTATTCACTCCAAATGACTTCAAATGGTAGATGACACTGAGACATTTGATCCCTTCAAGGAAATGGTGAATGAATCCTTCCAATGGCAACAAGCACATGCCACAAAAATTCACCTAAATTCTCTAATAAATTTAGATGGGAAATTTTAGCTTCTCATCTACACTTCTTAGCTCCTCATCCATAGAACATCCTTTAAGTACCCAAACACCCTTCAAGGTTTAGGTGAATTTTTATATCCCTATATTTGAAGTTAAAATCAATATTGATGCAATAAAAAATTGGTTGGATCAATTGTCTTCTTATTTTCTTATAAATAAATTCATCGATGGAGAAAAGATCACTTTTGCTCTTTCGAAAGCATCATTGCCTATAAAAAATTGGTGGGAAGTGTACAAAAATTGGTTAAGTATAGATGACATTAGCCTTGAGATGGAACCTACTTGGGATGATTTCATGGAATTAATAAAGGAATAATACTATCCCATTGGAGCATATGATGATCTATATATATAGTGGCAACAACTTCACCAAGATAAGGACCAATTTGTTTAAGATTAAACTGACAATTTTCATTCTCTATCTATGAGATTAAGCATCTAATAAAGATGGAACATGAAGGATTTTCATTGACTCTCAATCTATAGATAAAATCATTGTGAAGAATCACTACCCCCTCCCTAGGATTGATGACCTACTGGACCAATTCTATGGTGTGAAGTTCTTCACCAAAATTGATCTCAGATCTGGCTATCACCAAATTACCATTGATCCCACTGATGTGTAAAAGACTACATTCAAATATAAGAAGGGGATCTTCAAATGGTTGGTTATGCCTTTTGGCTTGACTAATATACCTACAACCTTCATGAGGATGATGGATCACATCCTGTGACCCTTCACCAACTCATTCATGGTTGTCTACCTAGATGACATACTCATCTATAGTAGAACATGGAAAGAACATCTGCAACATGTTCGTAAGGTGATTTAAACTCTATGGGAGAATAACTTGTATGCAAATCTAGACAAATACAAATTTAATATTAAAATAATTTATTACCTTGGGTATGTTATGAATGAGTAAGGGGTCCATGTCAATCTAGAGAAGATTTGGGTTATTTGAGAGTGGCCTATACCAAGGACCCTCATATAACTTCAAAACTTCTTAGGTCTTGTAAATTTATATCATAGGTTTGTTCTTGGATTCTCACATGTTGTTTGGCCACTAACCCAAGTGACTAAAGTAGGATCTAAATCTACATTTTAGTGGGGAAAAATATAACAAAGGGCATTTGAGAATTTGAAGAATAGACTTTATTCAGCTCCTATTCTTGCCTTGCTAAACTTGTATCAACCTTTCAATTTGATGACAGAAGTATTTGAATATGCCATGAGAGCTATCATCATAAAATATGGCCATCATATTTTATATCATCATGAAACTTTCACTGATACAGTTAAGAAATGCCTAACATATGACAAGGAGCTCTATGCCATTGTGCAAGCCTACAAACAATGGAAACACTAAATCTTGGGGAAAGAGATGGTCATCCATACTAAACACAGACCATTGGAATTTATCTAGATGTAAATAAAACTATGAAATGAGAGGCACCAAAAGTGGTCCACATATCTATAGAAATTCCATGTGATAATTAAACACAAAAATGTGAGCTCAAATATAACCATAGATTATCTAAGCTACCCACCAATTACTACAATCACAATAGTTCTTAACCTATGAAAAAATGAGACTATGACTTAGGGTGCTATGTATGAAGTGGATCCTACCTTTATTAATACAGATCAGGTGCTTTGAGAAGGTAAACATGTTTCTTATTTATATTTACAAGATAATGTCCTCTACCACATGGGGCATGTCTGTGTTCCAATTACAGAGCAATAGAAGATGATATGGAAAGTACATTTTAGAAGGATAGTTGGACACTTTGGTATAGAGATGACATTGGTAGTTCTTCAAAAACACTTCTACTATCCCCATATGTGAAAGTATGTGGAAATGTACCTCAAATCTTTCACCCCATGTGTGATAGCCAAGCCAACAAATAAGAAGCAAAGATTGTAAACACTATTTCCAGAACCAACCAAGCCTTGGGAATCTATCTCAATGGATTTTCTATCAGGTTTTCCCACTTTAAAACATGGCATGGACTATATTTTTGGTGTAGTTGATCATTTATCAAAAATGGCTATCATGATTACTTGTAAGAGAAATATATCTACTAAATAAACTACTCAACTATATTTTAGTCATGTATGGATCTATTTTGGTCTCACCAAGTCCATTATCTCAGATAGAGATAGCAGGTTCTTGAGCATCTTTTGGTCCACTCTATTGAAGATGATGGATACCAAGTTTATGAAGTCCATAGCCTTCCATCCATAGATTGATGGTAAGATAGAAGTGGTGAACTACTTAATTGTTCACATGATTTGGATGTATCACTCCAAACATCCATGCACATGGGATGAGGGGTTTCTTTTCATACAACATGGATATAATTAGGCCTTACACAGCACAACCAAGAATAGTCCATTTTAAGTATGCTTTGGGTTCTAACCCATGGTACCAATTGATATAACCATTCCATTCTACACCATGGAATACACACCTCATGGGAGATCTAAGGTAGTAAAAGCAACAAAGCTCATTGAAAAAATGCAACACATCTAGTAGCAAGTTCATGACATATTGGAGAAAATGAATCAAAAGTATAAGCAATGTCATGATAAATATAATATTGAACACCATTTTATTATGGGTGATAAGGTTTGGTTGCAGCTTCAAAAGGAATGAATTGCAGACTCACACAAAAAAAATTGACTTTATGATATGGTCCCTACACCACCACTAGAAAAGTTAGAGAAAATGCTTTTGAGTTGAACTTACTAGCCTACCTTGGCCTGCATCCAATATTCAACATGGAGCTCCTCAAACCATATCATCTATCTCTATTAGACACTTCAGTCATAGAAGAACAATTGGACATTGATGATCTTAATCCATAGAGTTTTTCTCTAGTAAAGGAGGATTACATTGTGGACACCTAGATGAAGATAATAAGAGGATGCTCTATTCTACTTTATTGGGTGGTTAAAAGGGGCCAACTTAGCCACCAAGGTGAGTAGCTCATACAAAATCAAATTAAGACACAATTTCCACACTTGAGGAATATTGATGTAATAGGGACCATTGTTTCTCAAGGAGGGAGGAATGATCCATGTAATAATTCAACTGATGGTTCTACCCCAATTGATGACAAAACTTTTAGGAGCCATAATGTTTACACCATAGATTTGATTGACTCCCTATTTGAACTATTGAAAATCTAAGAATGATGAGAATGAATTGAAATGGCATGATCTTTGATCAATGGGTTTTGACCTCCAAAAACATAATGAAAGTGCCCCAAATTTCAATTTTAATAGTGTAGTCTATAAGTAGTAAGTTTCTAAAAATAGTAATTCCTTAAATTTTATATTGTTGTAAATCATGGAAGTTGAACCATTTAATCTCCCTTGATATTGGTGACCTTCCACATCCTCCTCTTATCTTAAAAATGTGTATAAATGAAGATGTAACCCAAAATGGAAATCAAACATCTCTTCTTAGAGATAAGTATATGGTTGTATTTGCAATCTTGAGTAATAATGTATCTCTTCTTAGAGAAATCATTATTACTATGTTATTTTCATGTTCTTGAAATATCTATCAATCAAAACTTCTGAGTTTTAGATCATTTGTATCAGACTGGGTTGTTTTAAGAGTGTATGATTCTAAGGATGAGGTCAAGCTGCAAGAAGCTTGGGTGGAAAACAATAGAGCATCCAAACTATCCACTTATTCACTCCAAATGATCTCAAATGGTAGACGACACTGAGACATATGATCCCTTCAAAGAAATGGTGAATGAATCCCTCTAACAGTAACAAGTGTAGATGCTGCAATAATTCACCTAAATTCTCCAACAAATCTTAATGGGAAATTTTAGCTCCTCATCTACACTTCCTAGCTCCTCATTTATGGAACATCCTTTCAGTGCCCCAACACCATTTAAGGTTTATATTTTAATTTCCATACATTTGAAAGCAAAATTAATGGTAAAGTAGTATAAAATTAGTTGGATCAATTGTCTTCTTACCTTTTGTAAACAAATTCACCAATGGAGAAAAGATCACTTTTGCTCTTTTGAAAGCATCATTGCCCATGAAGAATTAGTGGGAAGTATACAAAAAGAGGTTCAGTATAGATGACATTAGCCTTGAAGTGGAACCTACCTATGATGATTTCATGGAATTGGTAAATGAAGAATACTATCCCATTGGAGCATATGATGATCTGTGCATACAGTGGCAATAACTTCATCAAGGTAAGTACCAATCTATTCAAGATTACATTGACATTTTTCTCTCTCTATCTACGATATTGGGAATCCAATAAAGATGGAACATGGAACATGGAAGCTTTGAATTGACTATTGAGCCTTCAATAAAATCACTATGAAGAATCACTACCCCCTCCCTAGGATTGATGACCTACTAGACCAACTCTGTAGTGTGAAGTTCTTCACCAAAATTGATCTCAAATCTAGTTATCACCAAATTCCCATAGATCCCAATGATGTCTGGAAGACTACATTCAAATCTAAGGAGGGACTCTTTGAATGGTTGGTTATGCATTTTGGTTTGACTAATGCACCTACAACCTTCATGAAGATGATGAATGACATCCTATGACCCTTCACCAAATCATTCATGGTTGTCTACCTAAATGACATACTCATCAACATTAGAACACATGAGGAACATCTACAACATGTTTGTAAGGTGCTTCAAACTCTTTGGAAGCACAAGTTGTATGCAAATCTTGACAAATGCACATTCATGATGAAAATAATTTGACACCTAGGGCATGTTATGAATGAGGAATGGGTCCATGTCAATCTAAAGAAAATTTGGGTTATTCAAGAATGGCCTATACCAAGGACCCTCACAAAAATTCATAGCTTTTTGGGTCTTGTAAATTTCTATCACAGGTTTGTTCTTAAATTATCATATATTGTTTGGCCACTAACCCAAGTGACTAAAGGAGAAGCTAAAGCTACATTTTAGTGGGGTGAAATACAACAAAGGGTATTTAAGAATTTAAAGAATAGACTTTGATTATCCTCTATTCTTGCATTGCTTGACTTGTAACAACCTTTCAAGTTGATGATAGATGCATCTAAATATGCCATGGGAGCTATCATCATGAAAAATGGCCATCTTATTGCATATCAAAATAAAAAATTCATTGATACAGTCAAGAAATACCTAACATATGACAAGGAGCTCTATGCCATTATGCAAGCTTTAAAATAATAGAAACACTACATCTTGGGTAAAGAGATGTTCATCCATAATAATCACAAACCATTGGAATTCATCTAGATGTAGAGAAAAATAGGAAATAAGAGGCACCAAAAGTTAGCCACATATCTATAGCAATTATATCTAATAATAAAAAATAAAAAGGGGAGCTCAAATATAGCTATAGATTATCTCAGCTACCCACCAATTACTGCACTCACAATAGTTCTTGACCTGTGCAAACACGAGACTGCCACTTAGAGTGCTCTGTATGAAGTATATCCTACCTTTTTTGATACATATCAGGTGCTTTGAGAATGTAAAAACATTTATAATTTATATTTATAAGATAATGTCCTCTACACATGGGGCATGTTTGTGTTCCAACTACATAGCAATAGGAGATGATATGGGAAGCACATTTTAGTAGGATAGTTAGACACTTTGGAGTAAAGAAGACATTGGCAATTATTTAAAAACACTTCTACTAGCCCTATATGTGGAAGGATGTGGAAAGTTACCTCAAATCTTACACCCCATGTGTGATAGTTAAGCTAACAAATAAGAAGCAAGGATTGTACATGCCATTGCCGAAACCATCCAGGTCTTAAGAATCTATCTCAATGGATTTTCTCTCAGGTCTACCCACTTTAAAACATAGTAAGGACTATATTTTTGTTATAGTTGATTATTTTTCAAAAATGGCTATCATGATTACTTGTAAAAAAAATATGTAATGAAGAAACTCCTAAACTATATTTTAGTCATGTATGGCTCCACTTTGGTTTCCACAAGTCTATTGTCTTAGATAGAGATAGTAGGTTCTTAAGCATCTTTTGGTCCACTCTATGGAAGATGATGGATACCAAGCTAATGAATTCCATAGAATTCCATCCACATACTGATGGTCAGACAAAAATGGTGAACCCCCTTATTAGTCACATGATTTAGATGTATCACTCCAAACATCCATGCACATGGGATGAGGGGCTTATTTTCATATAACATGGATATAATAGGGCCTTGCACATTTTGACCAAGCATAGTCCATTCCAAGTATGCTTTGGGTTCCAACCCATGGCACCAATTGATATAGCCATTCCATTCTCCACCATGAAATAAACACCTCTTGAGAGATTTGAGGAAGTAAAAGTAACAAAGTTCATTAAAAAATACAACACATCTAGTAGTAAGTTCATGACATCTTGGAGAAGATGAATCAGAAGTATAAGTAATACCATGAAAAATATAGGATTACACAACATTTTGTTTTAGGTGATAAGGTTTGGTTGTGGCTTCAAAAGGAATAATTTTTAGGCCCACACAAAAAAATTTGACCTCTATGATATGGTCCTTACACCATCACTAGAAAAGTTAGATAAAATGATTTTGACTTAAACCTACCAGCCTACCTTAATCTATAACCAATATTCAATGTAGAACTCATTAAACCATATCATCCATCTATGTTGGACACTTTAGTCATAGCAGAATAAGTGGACATTGATGAGCTTGATCCATAGAGTTTTGCTCCAGTGGAAGAGGATCAGATTGTGGACACCTGGATGAAGACAATAAGAGGATGGTCTATTTTGCTTTATTGGGTGGTCAAAAGGGGCTAGCTTAGCCACCAAGGTGAGTGGCTCATAGAGAATCAAATTAAGACATAACTTCCACACCTAATGAGGAATATTGATACAATGGGGACCATTGCTTCTCAAGGAGGGAGGAATGATCCTGACAACAATTTAGGTGACATTTCTACCCCAATTGATGACAAAACTTTTGGAAGCCATGAATTTTTCACTATAGCTCCAATTGACTCCCTGTTTGATCCGTTATAAAGATAAAAATTGTAAAATGTGGTGAGATGGCATGAGTTCTAATCAATGGGTTTTAACCCCTAAAAATTCAATGGAAGTGACCCAAATTTCAATTTTAGTAGTGCAGTCTAAAAATAGTAATTCTTTGAATTCTATATTATTATAAATCATGGAATTTGAACCAATTAATATCTCTTGAGATTGGTGACCTTCCAAATCCTCCTCTTACCTTTAAAATATGTAACCTAAAATGAAAATCAGACATCTCTTCCCAAAGATAAGCATATGGTTTTATTTATAATCTTGAGTAATAAAATATCTCTTTTTAGATAAATCATTGTTACTGTGTTATTTTCATGTTATTAAAATATTTATCAATCAAAGCTTTTGATTTTTAGATCAATGGTATCAGAGTGATTTGTATTGAGAGTATATGATCTTGAGGATGAGGTCAGGCTACAAGAAGCTTGGGTGGAAAACAATAGAGCTTCCAAAATATCCACCTATTCACTCCAAACAACCTCAAATGGTGGATGACATCAAGACATCTTATTCCTTTAAGGAAATGGTTAATGAACCCCTCCAATGACAACAAACACATATGCTACAATAATTTACCCAAATTTTTCAGTAAATCTTGATATAAAATTCTAGATCCTCATCTATGGAACATCCTTTCAATGCCCCAACACCTGTCACAGTTTAGGTGAATTTTGATATCACTACACATGAAGGCAAAATCACTGTTGATGCAATATAAAATTGGTTAGATCAATTATATTTTACTTTTATATAAATAAATTCACCAATGGAGAAAAGATCACTTTTACTCTTTTAAAATCATCATTGCCTACTAAAAAATTGGTGGGATGTGTATAAAAATAGGTTCAATATAGTTGACATTGGCCTTGAGGTAGAACCTACCTCTTATGATTTCATGGAAGTGGTAAAGGAAGAATACTATCCCATTGGACCATAGGATGCTCTGTACATATAGTGGCAATAACTTCACCAAGCTAAAGACCAATCTTGTCAAGATTACATTGACATTTTCCATTCTCTATTTGTAAGATTAGGCATTCAAGAAAGATGGAACATGAAGGCTTTGCATTGAATATCGAGACCTAAATAAAATCACTATAAAGAATCACTAACCCCCTCCCCAAGATTGATGACCTATTGGACCAACTTTATGGTGTGAAGTTATTCACCAAAATTGATCTCAAATTTAGCTATCACCAAATTTCCATCGATCCCACCAATGTCTGGAAGACTACATTCAAATCTAAGGAGGAGCTTTTTGAATGGTTGGATATGCCTTTTAACTTGACTAACACACCTGAAACCTTTATGAGGATGATGGATGACATCTTATGACCCTTCACTAACTCATTTATAGTTATATTCCTAGATGACATAATCATCTACAACAAAACATGGGAGGAACATCTACAACATGTTCATAAGGTGCTTCAAACTCTTTAGGAGCCCAAGTTGTATGCAAATCTTGAAAAATACACATTCAAGATGAAAACAATTTAGTACCTAGGGAACATTGTGATTGAGGAAGGGGTCTATGTTGATCTAGATAAGATTCATGTTATTCAAGAATGGCCTACACTAAGGACCCTCACAAAACTTTGTAACTTCTTGGGTCTTGAAAATTTTTATCACAGGTTTATTCTTAGATTATCACATGTTGCTTGGCCACTAACTTGAGTGACTAAAGGAGGATTTAAAGTTACATTTTAGTGGGGAAAAATACGACAAAGGAAATTTGAGAATTTGAAGAAAATACTTCACTCAACCCCTATTCTTACCTTGCCAAACTTGCCTCAACCTTTCAATTTGATGACAAATGCATCTAAATATGCCATGGGAGCAGTCATAATGAAACATGGCCATCCTATTTTATATCATAGTGAAACTTTCAATAATATAGTCAATAAATACCTAACATATGACAAGGAGCTTTATGCCATTGTACGAGCCTATAAACAATGGAAACACTACATCTTAGGAAGAGATGGTCATCCACACTGACCATAGACCATTGGAATTCATCCAGATGTAGAGGAAACTGTAAAATGAGAGGAACCAAAAGTGGGCAATATATCTACAACAATTCCATCTAATAATCAAACACAAAAGGGAGCTCAAATATGACCATAGATTTTCTGAGCCACCCACCAATTATTACACTCACAATAGTTCTTGACCTATGTAGACACAAGAATGCCACTTAGGGTGCTCTATATGAAGCAAATCCTACCTTTACTAATAAATATCAGGTGCTTTGAGAAAGTAAACACATTTATAATTTCTATTTGAAAGATAACATCCTCTGCCACATGGGGCATGCCTATGTTCTAGATGTAGAGCAATAGATGATGATATGGGAAGCACATTTCAATAAGATAGCTAGACACTTTAGTTTAGAAAAGACATTGGTAGTTCTTCAAAAACACTTCTACTAGCCCCATATATAGAAGGATGTGGAAAGGTACCTCAAATATTTCACCCCATGTGTGATAGCTAAGCCAAAAAATAAGAAGTAAGGATTGTACATGCCATTACCAAAACCAACCAGGCCTTGGGAACCTATCTCAATAGATTTTCTCTCAGGTTTGCCCACTTTAAAACATGGTAAGGACTATATTTTTGTTGTAGTTGATCATTTTTGAAAAATGGCTATCATGATTGCTTGTAAGAAAAATATATCTACTAAAGAAACTACTCAACTATATTTTAGTCATGTATGGCTCCATTTTGGTCTCCCCAAGTCCATTACCTCAAATAGAGATAACAAGTTTCTGAGCATCTTCTGGTCCACTCTATGGAAGATGATGGATACCAAGTTGATGAAGTTCATAGCCTTCCATATATAGACTGATCATCAGATGGAAGTGGTGAATTGCCTAATTATTCACATGATTTAGATGTATCACTTTGAACATCCACACACATGGTATGAGGGGCTTGTTTTCATACAACATGGATATAATCGAGCCCTACATAGATTGACCAAACACAGTCTATTTTAATCATGCTTTGGGTTCCAACCCATGACACTAATTGATATAGCCATTGCATTCTCCACCATAGAATACATACCACATGAGAGATCTAATGCAGTAAAATCAATAAAGTTCATTGAACAAATGCAACACATCTATCAATAGGTTTATGACATCTTGGAGAAGATGAATCAAAAGTATAAGCAATGCCATGTCAAACATATGATTGCACACCATTTTCCTATGGGTGAAATTTTTTGGTTGTGGCTTAAAAAAGAACAACTTGTAGGCCCACATAGAAAAATTTAGACTCTACAATACAGTCCCTATAATATCACCAAAAAAGTTAGAGAAAATGCTTTTGAGTTAAACCTACCAGCCTACCTTGGTCTGTATCCAATATTTAATGTGGATCTTCTCAAACCATATCATCCACCTATGTTGGACACTTTAGTTGTAGCAAAATAAGTGGATATTGATAAGCTTGATCCACAAAGTTTTGATCTAGTGGAGGAGGATTATATTGTGGACACCTAGATGAAGACAACAAGAGGACACTCTATTCCACTTTATTAGATGGTCAAAAGGGGCTAGCTTAGCCACCAAGGTGAGTGGCTCATAGAGAATAAAATTAAGACATAAATACCACACCTAATGAAGAATATTGATGTAATGGGGACCATTGCTTCTTAAGGTAGGAATGATCTGGGTAATAATTCAGGTGATAATTTAGGTGACCGGTTCTACCCTAATTGATGATGGAACTTTTAGAAGCCATAACTTTTGCACCATATCTCTGATTGACTCCCTATTTGAACTGTTGGAAAGTTAAAAATGAGGAGAATGTGGTGAGATGGAATGAGCTTTACTTGGTAGTATTTTAACCTAGAAAACCTAATAAAAGTGCTCTAAATTTCAATTTTAGTGGTACAATCTAAAAATAGTAAGTTTCTAAAAATAGTAATTTCTCAAATTCTGTATTATTGTAAATCATGGAAGTCAAACCACTTAATCTTCCTCAAGATTGGTGACCTTCCATATCCCCTCATACCTTAAAAATGTGTATAAATGAAGATGTAACCTAAAATAGAAATTATACATCTCTTCCTAGAGATAAGCATATGGTTATATTTGCAATCTTGAGTAATAAAACATTTATTCTTAGAGAAATCATTGTTATTATATTATTTTCATGTTCTTTAAATATCTATCAAACAAAACCTTTTAATTTTGGATCAGTGGTATTAGAGTGGTTTGTCTTGAGAGTGTATGATCATGAGGATGAGGTCAAGCTACAAGAAGTTTGGGTGGAAAACAACAAAGCATCCAAACTATCCACTTATTCACTTTAAAGGACCTAAAATGGTAGATGACATTAAGACATCTGATCCCTTCAATGAAATGGTGAATAAATCCCTCCAATGGAAACAAGTGTAGATGCTACAATAATTTTCATAAATTCTCTAACAAATCTTGATGGGAATTCTAGATCCTCATCTACATTTCCTAGATCCTCATCTATGGAACATCATTTCATTACCCCAACACCCTTCAAGGTTTAGGTGAATTTTGATATCCCTTCATTTAAATGCAATATCAATGTTGATGTAGTATAAAATTGGTTGGATCAATTGTCTTCCTATTTTTTTATAAATAAATTCACTGATGGAGAAAAGATCACTTTTGTTCTTTTGAAAGCACCATTGCCCATGAAACATTAGTGGGAAGTGTACAAAAAAAGGTTCAGTATAGATGACATTGGCCCTGAGGTAGAACCTACCTAAGATAATTTTAGGGAAGTGGTAAAAGAAGAATACTATCCCATTGGAGCATATGATGATTTGTACATATAGTGGCAACAACTTCACCAAGGTAAGGACCAATCTGTTCAAGATTACACTAAATTTTTTCATTCTCTATCTATGAGATTAGACATCTAATAAAGATGGAACATGGAGGATTTACATTGACTATCAAGCCCTAAATAAAATCACTATGAATAATCACTACCCCTTACCTAAGATTGATGACCTACTGTACTAACTCTGTGGTGCGAAGTTCTTCACCAAAAATTGATCTCAAATTTGGCTATCACTAAATTTCCATCGATCCCATTGATGTTTGGAAGATTGCATTCAAATCTAATGATGGGATCTTTAAATGGTTGGTTATGCCTTTTGGCTTAACAAACACACCTACAAAATCCATGAGGATGATAGATGACATCCTGTAACCCTTCACTAACTCATTCATGGTTGTCTACCTAGATGACATACTCATCTACAACAAAACATGGGAGGAAAATCTAAAATATGTTTAGAAGGTGATTCAAGCTCTTTGAGAGCATAAGTTGTATGTAAATCTAGACAAATGTATATTTAGGATGAAAATAATTCATTACCTTGGGTACGTTGTGAATGAGGAAGGGGTCCATGTTGATCCAGAGAAGATTTAGGTTATTCAAGAATGGCCTACACCAAGGACCCTCACATAACTTCATAGCTTCTTGGGTTTTGAAATTTCTATCACAAGTTTGTTCTTGGATTATTACATGTTACTTGGCCACTAACCCAAGTGACTAAAGGAGGAACGAAATCTATAGTTTAGTAGGGTGAAATACAATAAAGGGCATTTGAGAATTTAAAGAACAGACTTTGCTCAACCCCTATTATTGCCTTGCTAGACTTGCATCAACCTTTTAAGTTGATGACATATGCATTTGAATATGCCATGGGCTCCTATCATCATGAAACATGACCATCTTATTACATATCAAATTTAAAATTTCATTGATATAGTTAATAAATACCTGATATATGACAAGGAGCTCTATGCCATTATGTAAGCCTAAAAATAATGGAAACACTACATCTTAGGGAAAGAGATGATCATCCACACTAACCATAGAGCATTGGAATTCATCAAGATGTAAAGAAAAATATGAAATGAGAAGCACCAAAAGTGGGCCACATATCTACAATAATTCCATCTAATAATCAAACATAAAAGGGGAGCTCAAATATGATCATAGATTGTCTAATCCACCCACTAATTACTACACTCACAACAATTCTTGACCTGGAAAACATGAGACTACAACTTGGGGTGCTCTGTATGAAGTAGATCCTACTTTTGCTAATACATATCAAGTGATTCAAGAAGGTAAATATATTTTTAATTTATATTTTCAATATAATGTCCTTTTCCATAAGGGGCATGTCTATGTTCTAGCTATAGAGCAACAAAAGATGAAATTGGAAGCAAATTTCAGTAGGATAGCTGAACACTTTGGTGTAGAGAAGACATTGGTAGTTCTTCAAAAACACTTCTACTGGCCCCATATGTGGAAGGATGTGGAAAGGTACCTCAAATATTTCACCTTATGTGCAAGATCCAAGCCAATAAATAAGAAGCAAAGATTGTACATGCCATTGCCATAACCAACCAAGCCTTGATAATCTATCTCATTGGATTTTCTCTCAGGTTTACCCACTTCAAAATATGGCAAGGACTATATTTTTATTGTAGTTGATCATTTTTGAAAAATTGCTATCATAATTACTTGTAAGAAAAATATATTTGATGAATAAACTACTCAACTATATTTTAGTCATGTATGGCTCCATTTTGGTCTCCCCAGGTCCATTATCTCAGATAAAGATAGTAGGTTCTTGAGCATCTTCTAGTCCACTCTATGGAAAATGATGGATACCAAGATGATGAATTCCATAGCCTTTCATTGATAGAATTATGGTTAGATAGAAGTGGTGAACTTATTGATTGTTCATATGATTCAGATGTATCACTCTAAACATCCATGCACATGGAATGTGGGGCTTCTTTTCATACAACATGGATACAATCAAGCCCTGCACAACTCAACCAAGCATAGTCCATTCCAAGTATGCTTTAGGTTCCAACCCATGGCACTAATTGATATATCCATTCCATTCTCCACCATGGAATACACACCTCCAGGGAGATATGAGGTAGTAAAAGCAACAAAGTTCATTAAACAAATACAACACATCCAGTAGTAAGTTCAGGACATCTTGGAGATGATGAATCAAAAGTATAAGCAATGCCATGACAAATATAAGATTGCACACCATTTTAATATTGGTGAAAAAGTTTGGTTGTGACTTTAAAAATAATGACTTGCAGGCCCACATAGAAAAATTCAGCCTCTGTGATATGGTCCCTACACCATCACCAAAAAAGTTGGAAAAAATGCTTTTGAGTTAAACCTACCAGCCTACTTTGGTCTGCATCCAATATTCAACATAAAACTCCTCAAAACATATCATCCACCTCTATTATACTCTTTAATCATAGTAGAATAAGTGTACATTAATGAGCTTTATCCATAAATTTTTGATCTAGTGGAGGAGGATTAGATTGTGGACACTTGGATGAAGACAACAAGAGGATGCTCTATTATGCTTTATCAGGTGGTCAAAAGAAGCTATCTTAGCCACCAAGGTGAGTGGCTTATAGATAATCAAATTAAGACACAACTACCACACTTGATGAGGAATATTGATGCAATGGGGACCATTGCTTCTCAAGGAGGGAGGAATGATCTAGGCAATAATTTAGGTGATGGTTCTACCCTAATTGATGACATAACTTTTGGGAGCCATAACATTTGCACCATAGCTCCAATTGACTCCCCATTTGAACCATTGGAAAGTTAAGAATGAGGATAATGTGGTGAGATGGCATGATCTTTACTCAGTGGGTTTTAACCCATGAAAACCCTATGGAAGTGCTCCAAATTTCAATTTTAGTAGTTTAGTCTAAAAATAGTAAGTTTTTAAAAATAGTAATTCCTTGAATTCTATATTGTTGTAAATCATGGAAGTCAAACCACTTAATCTCCCTTGAGATTGGTCACCTTCCACATCCTCCTCCTATCTTAAAAATGTGTATAAATGAATATGTAACCCAAAATGGAAATTAGACATCTCTTCCCAAAGATAAACATATGGTTGTATTTGCAATCTCGAGTAATAAAACATCTCTTCATAGAGAAATCATTGTTATTATGTTATTTTTGGGTTCTTGAAATATTTGTCAATCAAAACTTCTAAGTTTTGGATCATTTGTACATTTAATCCATAAAATAATATTACTATAATCATGTTTAGGACCTTATTCAACATCCCTTAACCCCTCAGGTCTTTAAGCTAAGCCTTCGTATAGATATAAGCCTCCAAAGGTGCCTTCTCAAGCTCTTCCCTGCATTATATACACCCTTAGTTGCTCTTAAACCATGAAATGACCCATATATGATCTCCCCTATAGAAAAATTGTTCTAAAAAATCTCATACCCTCTCATGAAGGTGACCAAATGTATTGGAATTCTCATTTGTTGTTATAAGTGAGAGTACACCCACTTAGGGCTTTAAGCCTAGTCAAGGCCTAGTAGGCCTAACTATGTTTTTGCATGTCTAGTCCATCATTTTTTATTTATAGAGATTATGAGGCCTTATTGATGTTTATTAATTATAACCATAACTCCCTAAACCCTTTTTCAAGGTTTTAATTATCCCCAACTGATTTGCTAACCATTATCATACCAAGCCTGTAGGGTACATCTTTCTGGGAGTGCCCTCTGTCTGAGATAAAATAGAGGGCACTTCCCCTATAATCTAAAAAAATGATATTATAGGATATTACAAGTCATGAAAACCTTATTTAATAATTTTTAGATTTATATTACATAAATAATCCCCTCAACTCTCCAACTTTCTAAAACATACTTTTAGGCTATAGGATTGTGTATAGAGTTTATATGCAAAGTTGGGTTTGTTGATTTGCCTTGCTCATTTGGTCTAATAACTATATATAAATTCAGTAATAACTATGTGAGCATGGTTTACATAAATTTAGTCCATAATAAAACTCTTCCAACTCCTAACTTACACTCTTTCTTGACCTAGGCTTAGTTTGCAGTCAACTATGAGTGTGTGCTCACTCATAAAAAGCCATTCTTGTAGGTGAATTTTTCATGTTAGACTTTGTGTATCATGATTTAATACCTCCTTGAATTCATTAAAGTCACTTCATAATCACTAAGACTTGTTTCATCATGTATATGTTAGGCCAACATCTAGACTATTATGTTTTAGTCTACTATCATACTATAGCTGACTATAGGTGATCATTCTTGGAATCAAAAAGATCCCTGTAGATGATTCTCACACTAAAACATTGTATATTTATCTCTTTGGCTAATATGGAGACCATGTTGTTATATTTATTTAAGTGGGATCAATTTCTTTCCATTTATACCTCCATCATACCATTGTTGGATTGTGAGGTCATTAAAAGTTCAAAACACTATAGAAAACATTGAGAACCTACAGTGAAGAATTGTTTGAGTTTCAAACCTCCTTATGTCACCCTTTCTTGTCCAAGCAATCATGATATTTTTCAAATCACTTACCCTACATGTGGTATACATGATGGAATCATTTTGACCTATCTATACCTCATTTCATACTACTTATGATGGTACCAAGTATGGACAAAACCCTATTCTAAAGGAATTAAGGTAATTTATCCTTAAATCAACTTCCTCAAACCATGATCATGTTTTTCAAGTCTGAAAATAATATGATGACTCCAATATTAGTTCCATGATTCCATTCATTTTTTTAGGCTTTGATAATGTTCAAATAAGCTTAAAACATCTATTTTCAACTATGCTCAGTCCTCTATTAGGACTACCTATAGGTATATGTGTAGGATACAAGATTGTGAAAATAGGATATGAGTAGTGTGCATGGTGGATGGTTCTATAACCAATATTAGGACTTCCTAAAGTTTTCAAATTTATATTATTTACCTTGTGATACTTCAAACCAATTTCAAACACCTTCATTCTAACATGCTTAGTTTTCTATATGGCACATGTAGGTGTACATCAGTAGCATACAAAGTAAAAAAATTGTATATAGAAAAATATGTTGTCTTACCCAAACTTAAATATTCATTGGATAGATAAAACAAGTCATTATATCCTTATGAGACCTATCGACACTTTGTAACCTATTCACCACATCACCATGACTATGCAAGACTCTCCTTTCTCCTAACTATAGGTGCACATGTAAGAAATTGACTGTGTACCATATATGATTATGTTTTTGATCACTATATGACCTTGAGACCACATATTCATAATAATATACTACTCACTATGAAGTTAAATATTAAATCACAATATGTTAACTTGCATTTCCTTTTATATGAAGGTCAAACTTATATGTAAGCTCTTGTAACTAATGAAACTATTTATAGACTCAATAGTGTCTCTCATTTGCAATGTGAGTTATTATATATTTATCTCAACATAAGTACAAACCAAGTCAATAACAATTTAAAAATATTATTTACACTTCTAATAATCAAGTATAATCACTAGTTTATATAGATCTAGGCAACCAAAAGAGAAACCTATAGGGTATGGGGATAAGCATGCAAAACAAAGTACTCAACTTATAAATGATGGTTCATAGAGAATAACTCATAAATAATTGACATGAAAAATAAGTATATTAATATTAATATCTACCACCAATTTATCTGACTCAACTCATCATCTGTTGGTTGTACTAAACCAAAATTGGTTAGTCATTTCTACCCACCTAATGGAGCAATGGAGAAGTGAAATGGTTTTAAGCCATTTTTTGGATCTCCAAAGCTGATCATATGTGGGAATAAGATCAAAGGACCTAAAGGATCATTTTCAATCCTTCTGCATGTGATAAAACACCTTCATAATCTATACAACTACCCAAATCTCTTCTTTTCAACTATTTTCTTGATCTCAATCTAGTTCCTGCAAGTTTTCAATTAGGACTAACATGACTGACAATAATATGACATGAGGTATGTTTAATAACCAATTTTTAAACATTTATCTACCTAAGAAAAATATACAAACTTCATTAATGGCTCAAATATGACCCCATATGACATGAAATGGTATAAGGACTAAAATTTGACTATGACCAAGGCAAATAACACATTAAGTGACATTGCTAGGACCATGACACACCCTATAAGATATTATAATACCCCTATATTAAGTTTTTTATTAAATGGAGTTGATTTATTTAGACTTTTGGCCAAAATAATCAACATTCTTATCAATCTCCTAGTTGTGGTATGCTTTCTATGCCAAGACCAGTAGCCTACTTCCATCCATTAGGATATGAAGTCACTTATGCACTAGTTTGAAATTTAAATGTCTTTGAAACCAGACCAAACAATAGAAAAGACACAAAAACAATACACACCAAAGGAAACACACATGTGTTCTCAATAACTGTTATGGAACACACACACAATTGAAGTAAAGACACACACATATCCTAGTATTTACAATACCTCACTTTTGAGGTAACAAACAACTTACCATGATTCAACTAGGGTCAAAGATGGTTCCTATTGAATCCTTGCTACTCCATGAAAGCAACTTGTCAAGTGATTCATGTTCATCATCAAACAGTTTCTCATGTTGATGATCAAAAAGCTTACCATCTTTAGATCTTGTTTTGTCTGCAAGTGTGATATTTAGAGATTTCATGAATGCTCCATTTTGATTTCCAAGGAATTTGTTTGGATATATAACCTTATTTTCTCTTTCCATGTTCAATTAATGTTATTAAAACTATAGATTAGAATTCATGATAGAGTCATCAACCTTATCTTACTCTTGGGTATGATATATGGGATCATCAAATCTATCTTCATTATGTTCCAACACATCTATATCTAATTCATCTTAAAATTAAGGTATTGGTTGTTTCTTAAGAATAAACACATCTGAATTGACTTCATTAAGATTCTCTATGACTGTAACCTATTGGAAAATAATAGGACACTCACATTCATGCTTATCAAGGTATTATTTTTCATACTACATAGGACACTCCACATCATGATTTTTAGGCTCATTAGTAAACATATCATTAGATTCACACTTCCTTAGATGAGGAATAGTCTTACCTAGCTAATCAAATTCTTGACTTATGGAATTGAACCTTTGCCATAGTTCATCTTATTCTTCATGAATCCCATATTCGAGGGTTGATTCATCAATTGAAATTAGAAGGACATTGTTCTTCTCACCATAGTGATCCATCATTCTCTTAAAGCTATCATCATCATATACCTAAATCAAATAATTTCCTTTAGAAACTTGTGAGAAAGAATGCTCAATGCTTACGTTAGATTGCTCATGTGTTCCTTCATAGATGATATAGGCGTTAAGGTCAATTTGATAAAAATTAGTGTATGGATAATTTTCATAAGCATATACACCATAATCATCTAGAAACAAGTTAGATATGCCTTCAATATTGGAAGAATCACCATCATCCATAATAGACACTTCCTTGTCATTGATAACACTATTGAGATTAGAACTTGCTTCTACATAGGGCTCAATATGGAACCTTGTAATTGGTTGAATTATTATGGTCACATTTTTTCCATATACTTTCCTTAAGGTTAATATGGACCAATCAGCTAAGAGGTAGCCTCATATCTTGGCTATGAAATCTCTTGAGAGGTAGATTGTAAAGTGTGTAGGCAAGTCAACAACCACAATGTCTTAGAGAATGGGGAAACTAGGACAATCATGTAAGAAAACCTTCAACCCTTTGATCAATCCTACTAACTTGGAAGTATCCCATAAAGTTAAAGTACCCCTTTGTTATCCAGTTCATACTTTATACCCAATTTTTTATCTATAACCTTGGGCATCACTGATGTGTTAGCTCTACTATCAACTATGTAGTTATGTACTAGTTTTTACCCCACAATGAGAGTGAGGTAAAAGGGTGTAGGTTTTAAAGATTTAGGAAAGGGTTATATAATGTTATTAGGGGAATTATTAAGAGTGACATTTTTATGACTATGGCTTGATGATGGAGGACTAGCATGGATAGTGGACAACTACTTCTGCAAGAGCTATTTTTGGCCTAGTATGTGAAGGACACCCCAAAGGGAGATAGATGTCTTGGCACTCTTCAGTGAATCTAAAATATTTATATCAAGAGTGATTACCTTTTCTTGAGTCATTAGAGGCAAGGAAGTGTTTTGAACTTGAGGTATTTAGGCACCTTGAATAGACTTTCCAACATTCTAATTTGAATAAGGTACAAGAGTAGTAGGGACTATGATGATTATAGTCATGCCTTGTTACCTTATAAGAGGATTAGATGAACTTTTAGGCACACCATTAGCATCTCCTAGTGCTTTAATCTTAAATATAGTGTTGTATACTATTTAATTTCTTTATTTGAACATAAAATTTTCTTCAACTAGAAGTTAGTGAAACTTACTCCTTAGGGCTGCCAACTTTCATTTGTTTACATTAGGACTTCATCTTATACTAATAGTAGAGGAATGACTCCTACTTGAGAAACTAGAGATTGTTATCCACATTATTCTACATTCATTAATTGACCTTATTTACATTCTTCTCCTTGGTTTGGATTGATATGCATCGGTATCATTGCACTTGTGTTAGAGGTTGAATTGGGATTGTATGCAATCACATGCTTATTGAAATTAGTCTACCCTTGACCTCTCCATTGACCATATTATTAACCATATTGATAATGATACGGATAGGTATTTGATTTACATCCTTTTTCATTATTTATTTCCTAAGTTGAGCTTCTAAAAATTGAATTCTTGCATCTTTGTCCATGGTGTCATCTCACTTTTTAAGAATAGTCCTTAACTTAGCATTAACATTGCGAACTTGGGTAACACTTAGAGTAGTAACTAAAGTGTTTTAAAAAGAGGGATATAAAATTTTGGAGGTAAATTCCTAGATTATATGAGGCCATTTTCATCTCTAATGGTGAGATTATATGATTTGGGTAAAGTGAAACCACCCATGGATTATAACATGATGTCTATGTCCATACAAATGGTCCTCAAGTATGTAGGAAACACAAAGATAGAATGTGGTCTCATGGGAGGAGGAAAAATATACCAAATATTTTGTAATATCTCATTAAAATCATTCATTATCTCCTTGGGGGATCTTTGAATTACATTGAGTTGGTGAATGAGTGAAGTGTGGTCATTCTTGTCCTCAAACCTTGATATTAACAACACTCCAAAGTCATCCCAATTTGTGATATAACCAATGGATGAAGTTCTATACCAAGCAAGTGATTTCCATCTAAGTGAAATGAAAATGAGTTTAATGAAAATTTTGACCTTAGTGACATTATTAAAACTATAGAAGTTTGATATATCTTTAATTTGCTCACTAGGAGTGACATGACCTTCACCATTGAGATCAGGAACACTCTTTGTAACATTAGGGGGAATGTCATCATATTTGGATTTTTAGTGTTAAATACTATTAAGGAATACTACCTAGCCATTTTTTACTCAAGCTCTTCCTCACTTTATTTTTCTTTTTGGATAACAAAGTCCTCTTACTCTTCAAAGGGTAAAATATGCTGAGGATGTTGAACTTCAAAGGGAATTTTAGGTTGAAGAGGTGGATCGATGGGATTTAAAACTCTACTAGAAGATGACCTAGTAAGGATAATGAAGTATGAACATAAATATATGACAAAATAATGGTCTACAACAAGATTTTACCTTGAATGGAGTCTCCAAATTCTGAGTAACACACCATATGCAGTTGATGTTGTCAAGACCAACTTTCACCTTGACAATTTGTCTTTAGGACAATGGTCCCACCAGGCATGATATAACTATTGTAATTAAATATCATACCTTATATTATGTTTTTAAATATTAATATAATATTTTTGAAACATTGGAATACCTCTAATCTTGTGGATTGCCTATAGTACAGGTGGACCTCTAGGTTTAAGGGCTAACTCCCTAGATTTGCCTTTAAGCACTTATCACCTACACTAACTGACTTATTTTGTGAAAATGGGAAGAAATATGAATGAAAGTTAACTATTATAATTGGGTAATACACCATAATTATCTCCATAATATCATCATACTCTTGCATTAAGGGACAAGACCTACAACACTAGCTTCAAAGTCCTAGAATATTCTAACATTAGTATTTCAATATGGAGATGATATGCATAAGACAACTCAAGGTAAGTGAACCATATGTTATTTTTAGACACTAAGGACACTTTAAAACTTAAAGGGAGAAAAAAAACTAGATACACTCCATATGACCTATTAGAATGATAACTTTTTACACCAAACACGGAAGGACAAAGAGAATGTCAGGGGATCTACAGCTCTACCAATTAGAGCACAATTGATTACTTTCTTATATGCAATTAAACACAGAATTATACCAGAATGATAAAGTAGCTTGAAACTTGAGACATCAAAGAATTTGAGAGACAATACACACTCTTGTATTAAATACTACTAGAAGAAAATACAATAAGGAAGATGCCACTTCTTCCTCCACCTCAAAGGCTTACCACACCTCAAGACCTTCTTCCCTCTCTCTCTTGCTCAACACAACAACTCTAAAGCCTGAGTTGCTATCCCTCCTTGAATGCTTCAGCTGATCTCCTTGACCTTGCTAGCTTCAATGCCTTTACTTGCCTTCTTGCTTCTTTGCTTGATTACAATACATGCCTTATGGGTCTATAAATAAGATCCCATGCTTACAAAAATAGAACTCTAGTTACAATAATTAGACACGTAGCTCGTGACTATAATTAGTCACTTGTCATGCAAACACTCACTTCACTTAACTGACTGTTCGTCAATAGCAGTTCTAAAAATACACAGGCGATCGACGCTGGTCCCTGCTAGTCTAGTGCTGCCGACGTCGGCTGACTCCCTGCCGTCGCCGGTCTCCTTCTTCACTGCATCTGACCGACATCGGTCATACTACCGACACTGATGGCTCTGGTTCTTCAGCATCCTCTTCTTGTGTCTGCAAATAGTTGAAGCTTTTAGCTCCACACCACAACAATCTCCCACTTGGAGATAAACAATTGCAACTTGTACCTGTACCTGTACATTATCTATTTTTTTCCTTAGGCTCTGTATCCCTCTTCAATGTTACTCTTGAAGACCAACCACCACGCAAACCTGTGATGTAATACCTGTATCTTATGCCACAAGAATTTTGCTACTCCCAAATTCTCCATGACATACTTCTGAACCAACTCTACCCTTAGCTTAGAAAGACTCCCTGTATATGAAACCCTGCAACAAGTAACACAGTACAGTAATAGGATAATGTAGCTAATATTATCCAACCTGGTAAAGATAAAATACAATGGTCAAACCTCCATTGTTCTGTAGCATAATCAAGACCATATACCATAGCCTTCTGTCTCATGTGTCCATCCACTCTCTTCTCTAAAATAGGAATCCATCCCTCTATCCAGTGCTTCCTTCCAGCTGAAAACACTACCAATAAATACCTGTTTGGTTCTCCAAGGACTCACACTCCTCATCCATGCCAAGCTCCCACTATTTTTGTATTCTACCTACATTGCTTCTTCCATCTTCTTAGTACATGACTATCAGTAAGCAATATAAAGAAGGTGAACAATGAATATGAGGTTCACATACCTTTCTTGACCTCCACATGGGTGTTTGAGACTTATTGATTCACCCAACATCCGTTCTAGTGACCGATCTAGGCCATCTCCCAGTCTGCTCCTGACCGATGTCAGTTCCTTGCATTAATCCTGACTACCGATGTCATTTCCCTGGCCGACGTTGGTGTCCCTCCTACTGACATCAGTCCTTATGACTGACGTCAGACTTCTCCTGCCTGACCTACCGACCCTGTTGGTCTGCACATGACTGATGTCGGTATCTAGATGACTGACGTCGGTGCCAATCTACCAACATCGGTGTCTGTGTGTTCCTGTAAGTGATGAAATTTTCATCCGCGAGCTCTTCTTGGATCAAACCTTTGTCTATGTTGCCCTGCTCAGATTTATTCAGCCCTTGTAACTGATCTCTATCCTTCATCTCCTCCATAAACACCAAGGCTTCTTTGTTCCTGTCAAAAGCATCAAATTTCCTCTTTTTGCAATGAACTATATTTATGCTTTCCAAATTTGAACGCATACCTTTTGAATCAAGAACTTCCATTCCCTTCCTATTCTTGTGACCAAGCCTATTAGGCCACATCTTTGAATCTACACCAGAAGTGGAATTAGTAATACAAGTAGACAGATAAAGAGTATCTACTTTCTTACTTCTTGCTAGAACAAGTGCTCCCTTGGTAACCTTCCAAGAATATGCTGTGAGGGTTATTGTGAATCCCTCATCTCCCAACCTTCCTACAGAAATCAAACTCTACTTTAGAATTGGAACATGCATGACCTCTTTCAACACCCATATGTTGTCAATCTACAATCTCAGCTGCACTTTCCCTTTGCCAACTATCTGACAAGACGTACCATCCCCTAAATAGAGTACTCCAAAATCTCCCTGTTCATACTCGTAGAACAAATCTTTATTTGGGGATGCATGAAAAGATGAACCAGAATCTAAAATCCATGATCCTACCTGACTATCCGAAGAAAGTATGAGAGCATCCTGCATCACAATATTTGCATCCTTTGCTTCTTCCATACCTGCATGTTGATTCTCTTTATCTCTCAACCAACACTCCTTTATATGTCCTTTCTTTCCATAAAACCAGCAGGTAATACCTTTGGACTCGAATCTCCTTCCCAACCTTGATTTCCCTTGCTCAACCTTCTCCCTTTGCCTTTCCCTGCTTTCTGCACTTAGAGCATTCCCTGATGATTCACCTGTGCTTCTCCTGCGTATTTCCTCATTCAAGATCACACTCACAACATCATCAACTTTTAAGATTTTAGAAGCAGATGCAAAATTACTTACTGCCATAACCATACCGTCCCAACTTTCAGGCAAAGAACATAAAATCAAGAGAGCCTTTACCTCATCATCAAAAACAATATTGACTGAAGCTAGTTGGTTTACCAAACCATGGAAATCACTGAGATGAGTATGTACTGATCCACCTTCCTGCATTTTCAAAGTAAATAGCTGCTTCATAAGATATACCTTATTAGAAGCAGAGGGCTTTTTGTATAAATTTGCCAAGGACTTTATCAACTCTTCTGTTGTCTTGCACTGTGATAAGCTGGAAATCATAGACGACGCAAGGCTCAACCTTATGGAACCGAGAGCCTTCTGATCAAGAACGTTTCATTCTTCATCCTTCATATCTGTGGGCTTGGATGCAACCCCACCCAATGGTAAGTATAAATCCTTCTAATACAGATAGTCCTCAATCTGCATCCTCCAATGTTGATAATTCTTGCCGTTAAACTTCTCCATTCATAGCCTACTTTCTTCTGCCATTGCTGAACTCCCACTCAATCAGAAAACCCTGTGAGTGACCTGTAATTAAAAAACAATACCCTACTTCCTGCAAACCGTAGCTCTGATACCACTTGTCAGGGGATCTATAGCTCTACCAATTAGAGCATAATTGATTACTTTCTTATATGCAATGAAACACGGAAATATACCAGAATGATAAAGTAGCTTGAAACTTGAGACATCAAAGAATTTGAGAGACAATACACACTCTTGTATTAAATACTACTAGAAGAAAATACAATAAGGAAGATGCCACTTCTTCCTCCACCTCAAAGGCTTGCCACACCTCAAGACCTTCTTCCCTCTCTCTCTTGCTCAACAAAACAACTCTAAATCCTGAGTTGCTATCCCTCCTTGAATGCTTCAGTTGATCTCCTTGACCTTGCTAGCTTCAATGCCTTTACTTGCCTTCTTGCTTCCTTGCTTGATTACAATACATGCCTTATGGGTCTATAAATAAGATCCCATGCTTACAAAAATAGAACTCTAGTTACAATAATTAGACATGCAGCTCGTGACTATAATTAGTCACTTGTCATGCAAACACTCACTTCACTTAACTGACTGTTCGTCAACAGCAGTTCTGAAAATACACAGGCGACCGACGCTGGTCCCTGCTAGTCTGGTGCTGCCGACGTCGGCTGACTCCCTGCCGTCACCGGTCTCCTTCTTCACTGCATCTGACCAACATCGGTCATACTATCGATGCTAGTGGCTCTGGTTCTTCAGCATCCTCTTCTTGTGTCTGCAAACAGTTGAAGCTTTTAGCTCCACACCACAACAGAGAAGCAAGTATATAAGCTTTATCACTAAAACTCATCATACATCACTTCACACACTTAGAAAAGATTTTTTTAAACTAAAATAAATATTAAATTTATTATTAAAATTCAAATTAAAACATAAAACTAGTATGGCTTCACCATACCAGGTGTGGAATTAGCATATAAAAGCCAAAATTGCTAGTACTTATAGAATGTGTGAGAAGAGAGATAGAAGTAGAACTCAAGGGTCATAATACCACTTTTCAAGGCATGATAATAAATTATGTTATATAGGATTAGAATATAAAATTAATTTTTTAAGTTTTATTTATACAAATTCCCTCTAAGGCATAAAAACTCCTCAAATCTAGTGTAAGACCCTTCAACTCACTTCTTGGAAACTATCTTCATCATTGGCTTCTCTTGAGCACTCCAAATTAGAATAGGGAAATATAAAACATGTGCACTACAGTGGGGGTTTTAATAAAAATCTCCAACATTCATTGGATTTGTCCCTAATCACTAATATTCTTTTAGATAAGTGTTCTCACTACCTGTAGTCACCATCATCCTTTTTTAACTCATTCCTCACACTTATCATTCAAGTGACCTTAAATTTTTGAAAAAATATGTATAATGGTTTTTATGACACATATAAAGAGTCCTCTTATCTTTAAATCAATTAGGTAGACCTTAAAATGTCTCCCAATTAAAGTTATCACCTTTTCACTTGGTGATCATCTTCCATTCACTATTCCAATTTGGACTGCCTAAAGTGAAGGAACTAACAAAGGAGCTTGTGTACTTTTTTAAATCAACAAATGAGAATTATGAGTTATATTATATCACACTTGATCTCCAAAAGTTATTACCATCCTTTAAATCTCTTTTAAACTTGTAAAACACATAAATATGTCAAGAAAACCTATTTCCTACCCTATCCATATAGATAGGGTAAAATTAAATCTGATTGGAAGAGGATTGATGGAGTCATATACAAGTTAAAATAACTTTCTAAGTCATAATATCTCATCTAGATTCATTTCTATTGACTTATTTCCCATTGGGTCAAGAATAAGGGTTTTATAAGGTTTTAGGTAGTTTGACCCTTAACATTTGTTCATAAAATTTATACATTCAATCCATGAACAAATCTTACTATAATCATGTTTAGGACATTATTCAAAATCCCTTAACCCCTCAGGTATCCATGTTAAGGTTTTGTATAGATATGAGCTTCCAAAGATGCCTTCTCAACCTCTTCCCTACATTATATGCACCTTGAGTTGCTCTTAAGCCATGAAATGACCCATTTTTTATCTCCCATATATAAAAATGGTTCAAAAAAATCTCATACCCTCTCATGAAGGTGATAAAATGCATTGGAATTCTCACTTTGTGTTATAAGTGAGACTACACCCACTTAAGGCTTTAGGCCTAGTCAAGGCTTCATAGGCTTGACTGTGTTTTTGCATGCATAGGTCATCATTTTTTATTTCTATCACATGTGAGTACTTATTCATGTTTATTAATGCTAACCACAAGTCCCTACACCCTTATGCAAGGTTTCAACAGTCCCCAACTCATTTCTTAACCATTCTCATACTAAGCTTATAGGGTGTATCTCTTTGGGATGTTGATGTGTTATAAATGATGTCTCCAAGGTGGCCAAGAGTGTTCATGAGATTATGTGTATTCATGGTCCTCAATGAAAAAGTTTACCTTAATGATCACATAGTTTGCATGAGACCCTACACATTTTGATCTTGTTATGGATATTATTAATGATGTGTTCTTGATGAAGAGTCCTTATGGGGTGTAAGAAGTCCTTAGTGTACTTGTGTAAGTGAAAATAATCCATTTGTGTAGTCTTATGAAGGTCTAAGTTATCTTATTCATCTTGGTAGAGTTTTCTAAGTGAGTGGTTTAATGATGTTAGAATTCACATGTGTAAAGGTGTAAGAAGAAAGTGGTCACATGGGTTTGTTCAGTTTTATGCCTAGAGTATGTGTTTTAAATTTCACGCCTTGACATGATGTTTATCAAAATTTATGATAGTGAAAAGTTTCTCTCCCAAGTATATTTCATTATTTTTATACTTAGTCAAATTTTCATTTTTTAGTGATTGTTTGAATTCAAATATTTGAATTTTACAAAGGAAACCAATTATGATTGTTTGATCTTTATCTTGATAAAATGGCTAAATTTAATGATGGAGTAAAAAGTAAAGTTGTAAATAACTTAAATTTTAATCTAGGGAAATTGATTATGAGGTTTAACTAGTCATACAATTACATTTATTATAGCTCAAAGTTGACCAAGGGTTTGACCTTCATTTGTTAAGGACCCAAGAAGGATGTTTTAGTTTGTATTGATGATATTTTGATGTTTCATGATAATTTATCTATTAGAGAGTGTTTTAGACACCTTGAGGCTCATTTGTATAGATTTTGGAGGTTTGACCAATCCATATTCAGTATGAACCATTGCTTGTAAGTTGATTGTTTGTTCATTCATGGTATTTTCATGTACAAGGAAAATGATTGAATGGTTTTGCATATGCAAAGGTATGTAGTTATGACTATAATCGCTTGAGTATGTCTTATGGGTCATGTGTCATGGACCTATGTGCTTAGAAGTGGTCTTGTGTTTCTATTTTTTCTTAGTGAAGTGTTAAAGGGATGAATAGGTATCCATAGACCTAAAAGGACTACTTAGGCCTAATTAAAAGGTGTTGTTACTTAAAGGTGATCTATCAATGCTATGGTAAACCTATGTAGGTGGTGTTAATATTTTTATAATTTGGATAGAAGCCTTAAGGGTTAAGGAATGTCTTGTGTCTAATGAAAAAGGTGGTGATTATGAAGACTTTATAAAGATAAAAAACAAAGATGAATGTTTCTAGAGAGTTAAGAGTGAGGTGAAGTGAAGTGTGAGTAATCTTGGTGGATGAATTGAAGATCAAAGTAGTGTGAGGGATATGTGTGTGACCTAGTGGTCATGTTTCTAATATGGTAATAGTTTTTTTCAAGGTTGATGGTTGAGGATGAGTGAAGAGGTGTAGAGTGATCCAAAAGGTTATTTTGGATTCATTGCTTGTGTGTGAAGACTTGATCCACACTTTGACACCTACGATTCCATAATGAGTGTGAAGGTTTGAAAAGAGTTTTTATTCATTATTTATCTATCATATTATAAGAAAATTAGAGTTTTAAAGGTGTTGATATCATAGGTGTTGTGTGGGTACTGAAAATCTAGGGCAAGTGGGTATTTGTCCATGCTTAGGGGTTGGTGCTCCTTGTGAAGTGGGTGCTTCACTAAAGTCTCTTGTTTGTGATCTCTTATAGGAATTTAGTCCATGTGTTTTTATCTTGAGAGTGGATTTTATCCCCCATGAGGGTTTCCCACATAATTCATTTGTTATGTGCTTTGATCTTACATTGTTTTATTTGTTTAATATAATGAATGGTTTATATGATTCATGAATGCTTATGTTGAATGGTTAAGAGTTTTAAGAATTGAAATTGAATTTTATTTACTTGCATCACTGATTTACCCCCCAATGATTGTACCTCTAAAAATTGGTATCAAAGACACACCTTTGTAAGTTTAACCACTTGAAGGTGATGAAAGGTATAATGGGTAGTCATCAAATAGAAGGTGGTTTTTATACTAATAAAACAACACTATTTAATGGATCCAACTATGATTTTTTAAGTGCAAGGATGAAGATCTACATCATGTCTCTAGGGTTTGAGATTTAGCAATTTGTTATGGATGGTTATTCTACACCCTCTACTCCTCCAACTAGTGAAGCTAACAATAAGTTGAGTGAGAATAATTCTAACACAATAAATGCTATCATTTTTGGCCTATCATAGGCGAAGTTCACCAAGGTGATCCATTACAAGTCTACTAAGTTAATCTAGGAAAACATTTAGATCATCTATGAAGGGGATTCAAAGGTTAAGTTGGATAAATTACAGACTTACTAAAGGCAATTTGAGGGCCTCAAAATGAAGGAAGAAGATATTATGGCATCCTATCTTCTAAGGGTTGATGAGGTGGTGAACATGATCATAGGCATTGGAGAGGAGATTGAAGAAGCTACTATAGTACAAAAAGTATTAAGGTCTCTCACCCTCAAGTTTGATTCAAAAGTATCTATTATAGAATAAAGTCATGATCTCACCAAGATTAACATGGATGGATTACATGAAATTCTTACTACTTATGAGATAGATTCAATGAGGACAAACCACCAAATAAGGAAGCAGCCTTCAAGGTGATCAAGGAGACAAAAGGCAAGAAGAGCAAGTTAAGTCTTCTTGAAAACTTTGATCTTAATTAAGATCAACTTGAAGCCATGATTGTAAGAAAATTGAATGTAGAATTAGGTAAATATGAAGGTAATATTCCTTTTAAATGTTTTTCATGTGGTAATGTTGGTCATTTTACAACTATGTGCCTAGATAGAGGCAAGTCTAAAAATAAGTAAGCTCATAAAGAATATCATGAGGATGAGAAAAATAAATATGAGGGTCTTATTAAGTATATAAAGTTATTCAATAGGATAAATGGAAAGAAAGAGTCATACAAAGGTAGTAAGATTATTTACCATGAAAAAGATAGTAATTAATCTACTAAAGAGGAAAGATCCACATCAGAAAGTGATGAAGCATTAGATGAGATATTGTTCATGGATCTTGATGATGTTGACTATGAATGTTATAAAGGAAAATATCTCTTTGATGGTGATAATTTAGAAGATAAAGATCCCATATATAACTTTGAAGGTGAGCAAAGGTTTCTTGAGAACAAGTTAGACACCACTATTGATGTGTTTTTAGGAATCAAGAAGAATTTAGAAGCATAGGTGACCTTACCCATTGAATAACTTGTTGACAAGAACAAGGAATGTTTTGAAGTAACAAAGAAGCTAGAGATATCAGATCATGAAGGCAATAAAACCCTTTTCATGACCTTATAATTAAGCATCTCTAGATTAGATGACCTCATGCCAAACAAAGATGCATATGATGATTTAAATGATGAAGAATATAAGGTAGATTATGAGAAATAATTGGTGAATACTCTTGAAATAAGAGTCACAAGATGAGAGCTTTGATCAAATACTATGAGTAATAAATTAGTTTGTTTGAGGTAAGATTGGAATTCAATTCAAGGGAGTATGAAGGTATCATAGAGAAAGAGAAGATATGGGCTAAGGCAAACTATGTAAGCCTTAAGGCAAAAGAAGATGAGTTTTGTAAGATTATATTTGAGGTTGAGTCCTTGAAATGTAGTCTAAGTACTAAATAGGTTGATTACATCATGTTTAAGACAATTCAATTAAGCAATAGACAAACTAAAGACATCAAAAATTTGAGAAAAGTATAGTTGATATTGATTATCTATTGAGTAGTCAAAAGGTATCAAATGACAAGTCAGGCTTGGGGTTCCATGAAGATGTTTAAAAGGGTAAGAAGATTGAGAAGATAGTGGTGATAGATCAAAAGATTAATCATGTTAAGGAGAGTGCTAGTAAAGACAAGAAGAATGTCAATATGAATAAGGAAAATTTCAAGAGTTACAAAAGTTTAAAACAAATAAAGCAACCTAATGTAATAAGGTATGATAACTTATTCAATGGTTACTATTATTCTTGTAATTAATTTGGGCATAGGGATATTGACTATAAATGACTTCTTCAAAGCCAATATCCATGGAGTAATGATATATCTCAAAGTCCACATCAGTCAAATGATTTTTTAAGTGTCATAAGGTAGGACACATTGAAATACATTGTCGTCATAAGATAATAAGGCCTTCCAATCAAGACAAGGTAGGTAGAGCTCCAAGAGTGCATGAGAGAGCTCAAAACAAGGTATGGAGAGCTAAGAAGGTGAATGAAAAATAAACTTAAAGAGGATTGATTGTCATGACAAAGAAAGGTAAATGTTCAAGTGTTCAAGAATAAGTCTTATCTACCTAAGTGGACAAAAGAAGCAAGAAAGATTCCAAGTTTGAAGGAAAGAATGAAGTTAAGGACCCATTCAAAGTTAATTTGACGATGAAGCAAGACTACAAATCAAATGAAAGTATGGAGATATTAGAGTCTCTAGAGTTTTTGTACTTTTAGTCTCTTTATCAAAAGTGGGCATCTCTACCTATTATTCTAAAGAGACATATTTCATATGAAGAAGCAAGTGTGTGTTTTAAGACCAATGTCATTATGGTAGAGAGTTGATAATATTATATTACCAATAATTATGTTAATTGTAGAATAATATTGTCATTTTGTATAATTCCTAAGGGGGAACAACAAGTTCATGTGCTTACTCCAGAGGTTTGTGATTGAAAGCTTTAAAAAACCTATTTAGGGACATTGGTCCTAAAGATAAATTCTTAGTCAATCTTTAAAGTTTGGTTTAGTTGGTTAAATAATGAAGATTGAAAGTAAGATTTATTTGGAGTGTGGAGAGGAATTGTCCAAGTGTATTCCATAGATTCAGATGTACTAAGTTGGTCAAAAGAACCATTCATGGGAATTTGTTTAGTTTGACCAATTTGTTTAGTATTCACTGCCTAGTGAATACTCATCTTGTAAAATTGGTGTATTTGAGGTCCATGAGGCTAAAAAAGGGTTAATTATAGTTTGATTTGATGTCTCTAAGTGTAAAATGTGATGTGAAGATGTCACAAGGTTACCATGATACTTTTATGATGTCTTGGCTTAGTGACTACTGTGTAAATAGGGTCTACAGGCACAGTCATGGGCTTTTCAAGTGTCAAATGAAGTTTTACAAGTTGTCCAAGTGATTTTATGATTTATAAAGGTGTGTTGACCTTTTATAAGTGTGTTCCAAGTTTTGATGGGTAATGAATATATATTGAACTCCATTTGAATATTTTTCATGGCTCTCGGGTTTGATAGTCTTTACTTAAGGGCTAGTAGGTCAAAAACCACATTCATGGATGTATGGCTTATCCAAGAAATTTTACCTCAATTTTTGACCAAGTGGTGTGGATTGGTGGCCTCTAGGTGTGAGAGAAGTTTTAGAAGCTGGAATTGACCAGAAGATGGTAAGTTGACCATGTTTCTTATTGATGCCCTAGTGTCTTAGCCCATGTGGGTTAGTGACCTTCCCAAAGGATTTGAGGTATAAGGATGATTAATAAATTGAAATGGAAAAATGGGTGCTCAAAAATTATGTTATATTCATCTGGAAGTGTATAGTTTATTCTATGGTTGAGTATTTATGTAAATGGAGGGTTAATTGGTAGGTTAGTTTGTGAAGGAGCTATGGTTTAGAGTAAGATTTGAATGATGAATCTTGGAATAATTGAGTGAAAATATGAGTGTGCTATAGATATGGAGTTTTAAGTCATGAAGGTGCATACACAAGAAGTTATGGTCTCTAAAAGGTTTAGGTAGGGCTACTAGGCCTCTAAACAAGGCTAGATGATTCAAATGGATTTTTTTGGTCATTTTATCCAAAAGAACAAGGTATGATCATTATCATATGAGTTTTTTAGTTTATTTTGAGAATATTTAATGTTTTAATAATGGCTTTAACATCTATTGGTGATCATGGAATTGGCTTATGAGAGAGAATTTAAAGATAACTATAAAGTTTCATCATGATTGGAAATGGTCTGAAGGTGCTCAAGGGGTGCCTAAGCTCACGTGACATATGGGGATTACCTATAAAGTTTTAATAATGTTTTTTTAATTATTTTGTGTTTATTCTTCATATAGTAGTGCATGGTCAAAGAAGAGTGTTGTCAATGAGCAGGTTTGAGGTAGTCATGGTAAGAAATGGTATAAATAGTGATAGGGAGATTTTATATAATATATAAAAGGAGTTCCATTATTATATTTTTATTTGAAAACATTTATAGGTCCCCATTATTAATAGGTAATCCCACTTTATCATTGTGTTAAATGGGGAGAAAGTGTTTGTAGAGGGACAAGAGTATGTGTATAGATTTATGTTGGTGTTTACAAGCATTGACATCAATGAAAAAGGGGGAGATTATTGAGGTGTTTTAAATTATGTCTCAAATGTGGAAAAGAGTGTCCATGAGATGATATGTATGCATGGTCCTCAATGAAAAAGTGTACCTTAATGATCACATAGTTTGCATGAGACCTTACAGGTTTTGGTCTTGTTATGGATATTATTAATGATGTGTTATTGATGAAGAGGACATATAGGGTGTATTAAGTTCTTGGTGTAATTTTTGAAGTTAAAATAATACATTTTTGTAGTCTTATGATGGTATAGGTTATCCTATTCATCTTGGTAGAGTTTCCTAAGTGAACAGATTGATGACATCAGAATTCACACGTGTGAAAGTGTCAGAAGAAAGTGGTCACATGGGTCTATTCAATTTTTTTAATATAGAATGTGTTTAAAATCTAATTCCTTGAAATTATGTATATAAAAATTTATGATAATGTAAATTCTCTCTCCCAGGTAGATTTCATTATTTTTATACTTAGTCAAATTTACATTTTTTAGTGATCACCAGATTTAAGTATTTGAATTTTACAAAAGAAACTAGTTGTGACTGTTTGATCTATATCTTGACAAAATTTATGAGTTTGATGATGGAGTAGAAATAAAAGTTGTAAATAACTTCAATAAAAATCAAAGTAAATTGATTATGAGGTTTCACTAGTCGTATAATTACATATATTAAAACTCAAAGTTGACCAAGGGTTTGACCTTCATTTATTAAGGACCCAATACAAATGTTTTAGTTTGTATTGATGATATTTGGATGTTTCATCATAATTTATCTATTGGATAGTGTTTTAAAATCCATTAGGATCATTTTTATGTATTTTTGAGGTTTTACAATTCCATCTTTAGTATGAACCATTACTTGAAAGTTGACTATTTGTTTGTTCATGGTATTTCATGTACAAGGTAAATGATTGAATGGTTTTGCATATGCATAGGTATGTATTGATGACTATAATAACTTGAGGGTGTCTTAGAGGTCATGTGGCATGGACCTATGTGCTTATAAGTGGTCTTGTGTTTCTATTTTTTCTTGCTAAAGTGTTAAAGGGATGAATAGGTCTCTATGGACCTAAAAGGGCTACTTAGGCCTAATTGAAAGGTGTTGTTTCTTAAAGGTGATTTATCAATGCTATGGTCAATCTATGTAGGTTGTGTTGATTTTTTTATAAGTGGGATATAATCCTTAATGGTTAGGGAATGTCTTATGGATGACCAAGAAGGTGGTGATTATGAAGACTCTATAAAGAGAAAAAATAAAGATGAATGTTTCTAGAGAGTTGAGAGTGAGGTAAATTAAAGTGTGAGTAAACTTTGTGGATGAATTGAAGATAAGAGAAGTGTGAGGGATATTTTTGTGACCTAGTGGTAATGTTTTTGATGTGGTAATAGTATTTTATAGGGTTGATGGTTGAGGATGAGTGAGGAGGTGTAGAATGATCCTAAAAGTTGTTTTGGATGCATTTATTATGTGTGAAGGCTTGAGAAAGTGTGAAGGGTTGAAGAGAGTTGTTATTAATTATTTCTCCAGTAGATTTAAAATAAATTAGAGTTATGGAGGTGTTTATATCATAGGTGTTATGTGGGTACTCAAAATCTAGGGCAAGTGGGTGTTTATCCATGCTTAGGGGTTGGTGATCTTTGTGAAGTGGGTGATTCACTAAAGTATCTTGTTTGTGATCTCTTATAGGACTGTCATCCATGTGTTTTTAGGCTTGAGAGTGGGTTTTATCCCCCATGAGGGTTTCCCATAAAATTCATGTGTTATGTGATTTGATCTTACATTATTTTATTTGTTCATTATAATGAATAGTTTATATGATTCATGAATGCTTATGTTGAATGGTTAAGAGTTTGAAGAATTAAAATTGAAGTTGATTTACTTGCATCACTAATTCACCCCCCTCTTATTGATTGTAACTCTAACATGGGAGTGCCCTTTATTTGAGATAGAACAGATGGAACTTCCCCTATTGTCATAGGAAAAAAAGGATATGAGAGGCTCTTGAAAGTCATGGGGACCTTATGTAATAATTTGTAGAGTTAGATTTCAAAAATAATCCCCTCAACTCTCCAACTTTCTAAAATATACTTTCAAGCTATAGGATTGTGCATAAAGTTTATATGCAAGGTTGTGTTTACTGATTTGCCTTACTTATTTGGTATGATAACTATATAGAGATGTGGTAATACCTCTGTGAGAATGGTCTCCACAAATTTAGTCCATAATAAAACTCTTCCAAATCCTTACTTGAAATCTTTAATAACCTAAGCTTAGTTTACAATCAACTGTGAGTGTGTGCTCACTCAGAAAAAGGCATGCCTATAGGTGAAGATTTTATGTTAGACCTTGTGTCTCATGATTTAAGACCTTTTTGAAGTCATCAAGGTCACTTCACAATCACTAAGACTTGTTTCATCTTGTATATGCAAGGAAAACATCTAAAATATTGTGCTTTAGTACATTTTCATATTATAGTTGATTATAGGTGATCATTTTGAGGGTCAAAAGGACACTTGTAGCTGATTTTCACACTAAAAAATTATATATTTACCTCCTTGGCTCTTATGGAGACCATGGTGTTATCTCTATCTAAGTGGGATCATTTGACTTCTAGTTATACCTTCATCATACCACTATTTTACTATGAGGTCATTGAAAGTTCAAAACATTGTAAAAAACACTGAGAACCTACAATGAAGAATTGCTTGAGTTACAAACCTCATAATGCCACCCTTTCTTGTCCAAACATTCATGATATTTGTCAAGCCACTTCTCATACATGTGGTATACATTATGGAATAATTTGGACTTGTATAGACCTCATGTCATACTACTTTATGATGGCACCAAGTATGGACAAAACCCTATTTTTGAAGAATTAAGGTAATTTATCCTTAAAGTAACTTCCTCAAACCATGATCATGATTTTCAAGCCTACCAATAATATGATGACTCCACTATTGATGCCATGATGTCCTTAATTTTTAGGCCTTGATGAGGTCCAAACAATATTTAAACATTTATATTTCACTCTTCCTAGTCCTCTATTGGGACCACCTGTAGGTGTATGTGCAGGAACAAGATTGTGAAAATATGATATGATTAGTGTGCATGGTGAATGGTTCTACAACCAATATTAAGCCTTATTAAAGTTTTAAAATTTATATTATTCACCTTATTATAATTAAAAATAGTTGTAAACACCTTCATTACAACATGCTTAGTTCTTTATATGGCACATGTAGTTGTACATCAGCAACATACAAAGCAAAACTTTGTATATAGGAGAATATGTTGTCTTACCCAAACTAAAATCTTCATTGGATAAATAAAAAATGTCATATTATCCTTAATATACCTATAAAAACTTTGTAACCTCTTCACCACATCATCATGACTATGTAAGACTCTCCTTTCTCCTGACCGTAGGTGCACATGTAGGAAACTAATTGTGTACCATATATAACTATGTTCTTGATCACTATATGACCTGGAGACCACATTTTCAAAAGAAGAGAATAATACCTATGAATTGAAAGATAAAATTACAACATTTTAACTTTAATTTCCATTTATATGAATGTCAAACTAATATGCAAGCTCCTACAACTGATGAAACTATTTGCAGACTCAATAGTGTCTCTCATTAGTAATGTGAGGTGTTTTGCTTATATTTCTCTCAAAAAAATTAAAAACCAAGTAAAAAATAATTTTATAATATTTTTAACACTCTTCATAACCTATTACAACCATTGGTATGTATAAAACTAGGTAAATAGAAGAGAAACCAGTAAGGTATGGGGATAAGTATGAAAAAAGGAGTAGCCAACTTATAAATGATGGTTTATAGAGAATAACTCATCAATATTTGAAATAATTACATGAAATTTAATTATATGAATATTAATATCTATCACCAAGCTGATTTGACTTGACTCATCCTCTATTGGTTGTACTAAACCAAAACTAGTTAGTTATTTCTGCCTGCTTAGTGGAGTGATAGAGAAGTGAAATGGTATTAAGACATTTTTGGGATCTCCAAAGATGATAAAACATGGGAATGATCTCAAGGGACCTAAAGAGAGACTATAAATCCTTTAAAACATGCTAAAACATCTATATAATCCATACAACTACCCAAATCTCTTTTTTTTCAAATATTTTCTTGATATCAACATAGTACCTACAAGTTTTTAGTTAGGACCAACATGAATAAAAATAATCTGACATGAGGTATGTTGAATAACCTCTTAAAACATTTTTATACATTGGTAAAATGTAAAAACTTCATTAATGGCTCAAATATGACCCTATGTGACATGAAATGGTATAAGGACTAAAATTGACAATGACCAAGGCAAATAACACGTTAAATGACATTTCTAGGACGATGACACACCCTATAAGATCTTATAAGACATGTATATTAAGTTTTTTTATATAGGGGTTGATTTATTTTCATTTTTGGTCAAAATAGTTGACAACCATAATTAAAACATTTGAAATGTAGCTTACCTTTATACTTACCAGATCTTTTCTTAAGATTTATTTAAAAATGAGCTTTCATTGCATACAATTCATTACTAGTGCTATAGTTTGATTAAGGATATTCATTTTAAAAATTCTATGAAGCTTTAAAGGTTGCTTCTTATTTTTATGGCTTGTCATTTTTAGTCCTCATTTCATATGTTTTTAGGATCTCATGTAATTCATCCATAGTTAGTTTATCCAAGTCCTTCATTTCCTCAATGGCTAAATGTTTTTCATCAAATCTTAAGGGAAGTGACCATATAACCTTTTACATGATCATTGAATTTTCAAAATTTTCACCAAATCCTTTGATGGTATTTACAATTTCACCCCCATGAAGGAGATAAACTACAATATTTTATTCATATTTCATTTTCAAGTCCTCAAATTGACTTCTATGTGTTTAAATCTTATCCTTATTAACTTTGTCATATATTTCATAGATGTTCTTAAGTTTTTCCTAGATTTATTTCATCGATCTACAATGTATCACCTTGACAAAATTTGATTTTGATAGACCACACAAGATTACATTCATAGTTTTGCATTATTCTCACTGGCCTTCTTTCTAGCCTAATCTATTGGTAGAGATGATGGAGTAATATAACCATTCACTATTGATTCCCAAATGTTAAAGCCAAGAGATATTAGATAAGTTCTCATCCTCATGCTCCAAAATTCATAGTTCATTATGTCAAACAATGGAGTTCTATTTGTGGTGAAACCTTATTATACATGATGATTAGCCATGTGTTCTCCCAAGATCTACCTTATAATAGTTAGACTATTTATGAAAGAACCCACTTTGATAATAATTGTTAAGCACACACTTATGCTGAGATGGGGGGTGAATTAGTACAAGTTAATCTTTTACTTAATAAAAAATTAATAACCATAATAACACCATTCAAACAAGATAACACAATTAAGAGACAAGATTTACATGGAAACCCTTTTTGGGAATAAAACCATAATATAAAATTCTCTTACAAATTTTGTAGGTACCAACCTACTTAAGACACTAATCCCCACTATATAAATATTTTGTAGGCACCAACCTATTAGAGACACCAATCCCCACCACTAAAAACCAACTTAGCAATAGAAACTAATCACTTTGATATAAGGCACCAACCTCCAAAATAAAAAAGTATTTTTCCTTCTTGAATTTACTCCTTAAATGAATGATACTCATGTAAACTTCTTCACAAAATCTTCCCTTGATAAAATATCAAATTTTTCTTCTCACATATATATCTCTTTGAATGATCTTCTTATATTTTCATTTGATCCACTTGATTCTACATTTATTATATCTTATTGATCACCTTATTCTCTTTAAATTTTCTCTATATAAATTCTATTCACTTCATTTCTCCACAGTTATATCTCCTTCATAAAATTCACTTTCAAATATTTCGCATATATTTCTTCTCTAAATCTACTCTAGATTTTCTCTAGTTCAAATGATTTTAGATTGCATTTATTATTGATTTAACTTTCACCTTATCTCCTTTTATACCACTTCAAATTCCTCTTCATTTTGGGGTGTAATTTCTCCCAAATGAGATGACTTCTCCAAGGTAGATGTCTCCTTAAAAAATGGCACTCATTATGGATTAGCCATAAATAATATTTATTTACATTAAGAATAAAATATATAATAAACAAGTTATATTTTACAACTTTCTCATGGGTCCAACACCTTTCAAATATGAAAATTATAATATAATAAATGTTTTTAATAATCCCTTCATAGTCAGCCAACCCTTTCTAATTCATTATGATACTAATTTTGTTATGACATTAATTATTCTAATCATGATTAGCCAACCCATTTATTCTCCTTCATCTTCAATAAATATTTTGTGATGATAGATCTCCTTTGACATTAATGACAATATTTATAACATTCAGGACATTACCACCATAAGTGGACATTAGTGGTAAAGTGTTGGAGTTAAACTTTGGCACTAGTGTCCAATGGTCATTTTCTCATCGTGTTTTGCATCCTAACCCTTCTTTGATCCTTATCTTATGATTTTATCTCTCTTTTACATCTTTTATACCATTGAATAAGCGTATTACATTAAAATAAAATTTCATTCCATACAAAGAGCCTCATAAGGAATTTTACATCTAGCACTTACTATCTTGGCACATAATTACATAAAATCAGACAATAGTATAACTCAACATACTATATACTACTCAGCTATCAAACTCATATTTTCATGCTTGATAAAATAAGGTACTAATAAAAAGTCATTCTATCATCCCCTACACATTAATTATGCATGTTACCTAAGGGAGAACTACATATGATCTCATACCCTTCTCATTAGGATTAATGATGGAAATGTCCAAGATGACATGGGTTCTATTCTACCCAATTATAATATCCCACAACCTAGGTTTTACTTCCTTTTTAATTTTATCTTGTTATTATTTTATGTGTGTATGTGGTCATTAGGTTTTGGAGAAGAAACATCAAAAATAGGTCATAAATAATGAAGCAGGGTTTTGTTCACATCAGAATAGGCTTGATATACTTAGGCACAATTATTCCCCAAAGTGTAGATCATTCCCTACCCATAGGAAATTAGAACCACAACACTAATATCTAAGGTATGGGGCTTTTTTTTAGGAGGAGTTTTTACACCTAAATTCTATTTGTGACACTCAAACATGCTCAAAAACTAGTTTTTAGCTTCTAGATCCTTCATCTTAGGTAGTTTCCAATTATATACACAATATTTTCAAACTTTACCACTTACTAACACTTTTTATCTTGTAGGAACCCATAGAGTCTCAATCTCTCTGAGTGTATTCCCTAAGGGGTTCACTAGGAAATGGGAGGGTAGACCATTGGTTCTTCATAGGATTGTTGTCCCTTTTTTCACACTTGTTATCTACACACTTGTCTCCTAAAAACCAATACCCTAAGCTTTGTCTCCAATTTTTCACCCTCCTCTAGTCATTTTCCACCTTCATTAGCCATTTACATAACCTAAAATCCTTTTTGTTAGTTTACATAACTATGTTGTCCATAATAACCTTGTATTGTTATTTACAAAAGCTTACTAAGAACTAGGTAGGCCATAACTGACATAGTTCATAACCTAGTTAGTTTTTACCAATTTTAATATTAGGCCAATCAGGTTGACCCTATTAGCCTAATTTTTTGGAAAGGTTTAGAGTTATATCTACCCATATAAACACATTCATTTCATCATTTCTAAAGGAAGAGAAGAAGTAAGATATATTGTGCATCTGCTTATCCACCATTCTACTTGAGGAGCAAGATTTGGGTTTCATAATTTCTTTGGAGATACATATCTTATATTATGGAGAAGTATTTTAGATTCATTAATAGTTTGTGTATCCTATATCTAATTTATTCTTTTCATCCTTACATACAAAAACAACCTCTTATGAAGTTCCTTGGCCAAGGGAGAGATTGAGGCTCGGTGGGTTCATCGTCATAGGTAAGTATTCCTAATTATGTTCCTCCTTTGTAAGAGTAGATAGTTATGCATTTTCACTTCTCTTACATGTTGGAGTGCTGTCATGTTGATGTCATGGTGGTCTCATGGAGGTGTCATGTTCAATGGATGAAGAGCCTTGATAATCTATGTGACAATGACAAATTATGTAATGTGCTTGTTCTTGTATGACAAAGTGTGTTGGAGTGTTATCATGTTGATGTCATGGTGGTGTCATGTAGGTTTCATGTTGAGTGGATGAATAACCTTGATAATATATGTGACAATGAGAAAGTGTGTAATGTGCTTCTTCTTGTATGATAAAATGTGTAATGTACTTGTTCAAGTGTGCTTTATGTATGGTTAGTTGATCTTTAGTATTGAGATAGGTTTAGAGGGGGGATGAGTATGGATATTTGAGAATGTAAAAGAGGTCCTATAATATGTGATCCATGATTTTAAATCTTGTATACACAAGTATAATTCATCTGGTTGATCATAGTTCTCATCTAGACATTTTAGGTCTAGTGGCAGAAATTCTGAGTAGGTAGTTTAATGATGTCATCATTACCACATAGGAAGAAGTCAAGGGGAGTGGGTCATATGGTTGTGATAAATTATTCCATATTTTTTATACACCAAATATAAATTCATGCATCAAATCATGGTTCAATATATGAGGGTACAAAGTTGGCTTCTCAGGCAAAATTCATTATTTTCCCATAGCCAAATTTGCAAAGTGACCATAAAAAGCCAAGTAAGCATGTTGATGACGTTAATGCTCACATGTGTGGATGATTCAAGAGAATGTGATAATATGGGTTTGTTTATTTTTGGACCTAGTTTATTTTCACTATAAATAATATCATGCAATGTAGTGAATTAGAAGTTATGCATTTACAAAGTTGGGCTATTAGGTAGATTGACTATGTTTTCCCATAGCCCATTTTGTAGTGTGGCATAAAGAGCCAAGTGAGCACTTTTATGGTGTTATATATTTCACATGTGAAGGTATAAATAAAATATGATCATATGGATTTGTTTAGTTTTGAGAATAGATAATTTTCACTAAATTTTATTTCATGCACTAAAGTGTGATAAAAGTTATGGATGATCAAAGTTGGCCTCTCAGGCAAACTTGGACATGGTTGGCTCTATGATAAAAGTTTATGAGAAGGAATTTTAATTAAATTATATCTCACACATGTGATAATTTCAAGATAAATGTGTCACATGGTTGGATTCTCTTATGTGAGGAGATCATCTGGTCCAAACTTGAGATCCTACGGGTAAGCACAAAAGAAATTATTCAAGTGAAAAAATGGATACTCATTCATATTTACTAGGTCCCCATAGTCATTTTTGAAGGTATTAAATCTCATTAAAGATTGATGGTGTGCATTAATCCAAGGAATTAGGAGGAAATGAGATGAGGATAGGTGCATAATGTTTAATGTCTGATCTAAAGTACAAGATCTTGATATAAGGAATCAGGAGGCAATGAGATGAGGATAGGTGTACAATGTTTAATGTCTAATATAGAGTATAAGATATTGATCCAATTATGTGTAGGGATTCATAAATTTAATTTAACAGTGAGCATTGATTGCTAATCACCTTTTTTATCTATATAAATCAACAGAGTGTATTAAGTCAACTTTTTGAGATGGCACGAGATGAGGTTAAAATAATAGAAGTTTAACATTTAGCTTTAGTGGTATATGTATTAAATCTCAGAAAATATTGAAAGTATGAGATTGATCCTAAGATGAGAGTATATGAGATTCAATCATAGTGTTCAAAGTTTAACTATGACCATTGCTATTCAAATATTTGAATTTTACATAGGAAAAAATAGAGATATATATTTTGACCATATATTTCGATAGAAGATGAATTTGCTCATGTAATAAAAAGAAAAGTGGTAGTGGAATCCAAGGTGCATCTAGATATATAGATTTGAAGATATGAAAGTGATTACATACAAAGATATTTATCCTAAAATTTGACTATGTATTCATGTTTGTTATGCAAGTGACCCGAGAAGGATATTCGAGATTGTTTTGATGTTGTTTCAATGTCTCATGACGAATTAGCTATTTTTTATTATTGTAGACTATATTAGGATCATTTTTATGGATTTTTTAAGTATGATAAATCTATAGTGAGTATGAAAAATGCTTAATAATTTAATTGTGTGTTCATCCATGGTGATTTTATATGTAAGGTCTATGTTTTCGTTGTTTGAGCATAGGCATAGGTGAGTTAAGTTGAATATGATCATTTGAGGATGTCTTAAGAGACATAAAGAGTGGACCTACATAATTATAAGTTGTATTGTGTTCATGTTTTTTTTGAGGGTGAGCCTAATGTGTGAAAAGGTCTCCATGAGACCCATAAGAGCTATAAGTGCCTTGTTAAAAGGTGTAGCTACTTAAGGGTGACCCATGGCTGATATGGCCAACCTATGTAGATTTTATAGAGAATTATCTTCATATGATAGATCTATTAAATATTAAAACATACCTAATGGTTTACTAAGATGGTATTGATCAATATTTCTCTATATATAGTAGAACCAAATTTTTTGGGTTATAAACTTATGTATGAAAGACTAAGGAGCGATTGAAGAGAGGATTGTGTGTGTATTTTGAGAAGTGAAGGAGGGTTTGAGTGCCATGGGGATGTGATAAAGATAATATCAATTTGAGGACTATTTATATGACATGTAAGTCATAATTTTATTGGTAGAATAGTGATATTGTATATTGAGTGTGAGCAAAGGTGAAGAGAAATAAGTTGAGGTCCATCATCAAGTGTTGTTGACTTTAGTTCAGAGGTGTAAGTATTTTATAGGTTTTGCTGTGGTAACTTAGCATCTAAAGTGTTTGTAGCCTCATTACAAGGAAAAACTTACTAAAAGGTCTAGTTTTTATTTCAACTCATCTAGATAGGTGTGGTAGCACCTTGTGGTATTGGAGTCTTACTAAATAGGGATTGTAGTTCCTTGATCAATTAAAGTTGGTCTAACTTATATGTTGTTATTATAGGATATTAGTCCAATTATAGGTTTTAATGGGTTTCATTCCCCAAGAGGGTTTCACATGTATACCTTGTGTTATGTGATTGATCTTGCATTGTCTCTCTTGATCAATACTATGAATGATATTTGTGCTTCATGAATGCTTATGGTATCTGATTAAGTATTTGTAAAGATTATAATTGAATTTGGAATTTTTGGGCTCACTAATTTAACCCCCCTCTTAGTGATTGTACCTCTAACAATTGGTATCAAAGCAAGGTCCTTTGGTAAAAGCTTGACAACTTGAAGGTGATCCAAGGTATAATGGCTAGTCAAAATATACAAGGTGGTTTCTCTACTAAGAAAGCATTGATGTTTAATGGATACAATTATGCATTTTGGAGTTCTAATATGAAGACTTATATTATGTCCCTAGGTTTTGATGTATGGAAATCATTTTTGGATGGTTATGTTACTCCTGCTATTCCTTGATCTAGTGTTGTAGACAAGAAGTTGTTTGAGAAAAATTTTAAGGCAATGAATGTCATCACTTATGGTCTCAAAGAAACTGAGTTCACAAAAGTAATTTATTACACATCTACCAAGGAAATATGGGATAAATTGAATACTATTTTTGAAGGATATTCAAAGGTTAAGCTTGCTAAGTTGTAGACTCATAGAAGGTAATTTGAAAGTCTCAAAATGAATGAAAAAGATACTATGGCATAATTTCTATAGAGATTTGATGAGATTTTGAATATCATAAGAGGTCTTGGAGAAAATATTGAAGAGACTACTATTATCCAAAAGGTATTAAGGTCTCTATACCCAAAGTTTGATCCAAAATTATTTTCTATAGAAGAGAGTCGTGACCTTAATCAGTTGAAGATGGATCAATTGCATGACACCCTTACTACCTATGAGATGAGAAAGAATGATAAATTACCACCAAATAAGTAAGATTCATTCAAGATAGAGGTAAAGCTTAAGAATAATTTCCAAGGTAATAAATAAATAGGATAACATATCTGACATTGATGATGATAAACTAATTGATTTGCTTACTAAGACATTTAACACTAAGTCAAGGAAGTATAAGGGTAAAATACCCTTAAATTTTTTTAAATTTAGAGAGATAGGAAATTTTTCTTGGAATTACCCTCATTAGGATGAGAAGAAAGATGATGAAGAGCATTATGAAGACAAGAAGACATATAGGAAGAAAGGGTTCAGAAAGTATAACAATAAGAAGAGATCATTCAAAAATAAGAAGAGTCTTTACACCAAAGAAGTTTATAGCTCATCAGATGAGAGTGAGTAAACTAAATTAGAATATGATCATGAAAATGATGGTAATCTTGAAAATAAATCTTTTTTCATGGCTCAGGAAAGAAGATGCTCACATCAAAAGGTGTCTACTTAGAGTGATTCAAATGATGATGATGATGAGGTAGACTATGAGACTGTATTTACTAATGCTTAAGAAGAATTGAATATTGAGAATAAGATCAATAAAAATATGAAATCTAAATTCAAGGAATTTGAGGAGAAATTTAGTGTGTTTGAGGTAAGAATGGATGAAGATGCCAAGGAACATAAATATATGGTTAAACATCTTAGTTGTAAATTGGAAATCCTATCTACAAGCTTAAAGGCTAAAGAAATTTAATGTGCAAGGTATGTAATTGAAAATAAATATTTGAAATCTTAACTGGAAAAGATAGCTAGTAAGGTGAAGGCATTTGTGAGATTTAAAAAGAGCACATGTGATCTAGATAATATTCTAAGTGGTCAAAATCATGCTAGTGATAGAAATGGTATTGGATATGAAGAAGAAGAAATGAATGTGACTCAAGATAAGATGAAGACTACTATGAACAAATAAAATCATACTTTGAAGATAAATCATCAGATAAGGATTGAAAGTGATGGCAACATAAAGACAAATCAGATCAGATAGCTAAATGCCATAAGGTATGAAAGATTCAATAGTTACTATTATACATGTAATCAATTTGATCATAGGGATAGAGAGTGAAAGAGATCTATTAGAAATGAATTTGTGTGGAACTATGATAGGGGTCATCAGTCAAAAGGTGTGAATAGAATTAATTACTTTAATTGTCTTGATGTGGGATACTTTGCAAACCATTTTCCACATAAGATTAGACAAGGTGATTCCTCTTCAAAAAGGGGAGGTTGTTTTGTTTGTCATGAAATAGGACACATTGTATATTTTTGTCCAAATAAGGTAAGAAAAGATACATTTCTTACAAAAGGTATGGTATACTAAAATTATGAATAGAGAGGTCACATTGTTAGGTTCTAAAAGCAAAGGCCTACAAGATAGAATAAATTTAATTAGGCTCCTAGAGTTCAAGAAAGAAGTCAAGTTAATACATGGAAGCCAAAGGTGAAAAGTGTGAGTCTTGATGAGATTGTAGGTCTAAGTAATTTGTTTGCTATGGTGGAGAATGCTTCAAAAGTTAAAGAGTCCCAAAAGGTCTCATTATTTGTTCATGTTGAGAATGAAGAAATCAATCTCAAGAATAAGACCAATGTGTTATTTGAGGCCAGTATTGAGGTATGTATGGATCCAAGTGAACATCTTATTATTATTGAGCATGTATCTTGCAAAGAACATCAGTTGTTTATGCCTATTAATGAGGTTCCAAACTATCAGATGGATCCTTTAGATGAAAATGTATATAATGAATTTGTTTTGTCTCCATTTATTATCAATCCATTTCTAGAAGAAAAGGATAATGTTGTAGTGTTTGAGGAAGTTGTTTCTCCTAAGCCAAAGAAGAAGAAGAAGAACTATAAATATCAGATGAGCAAGGAGGAGATGGAAGATGAGGATTTATTCTTGTTTTAGAGCATTAAGGTATAAAAGGTGTCTCTATCTATGATTATTAAGAGACTTTTTTTAATGGAGAAGTAATTTTTTGTTCTTAAGATGATAATGCCAATTAGAGAAGATCTTTGGTTAAGGGGGAATAACATGTTTGTAAGACTTGCTCCAGAGGTTTGTGAAGGAGTTATAGTATAAAATCAAAATGGGTGGTCCTAGGTGGCTTAATTAGATTGATGCAAAATTTTGAGATGTGTTTGGTGTTCATAAACATCTATGCATCTCTTTGTGGTGTGATCTAGGTGTTTTTAAGGCCTGAAGGTTTGTATGTGCCAATTAAAGATTTTGAGTGCCCTTTATTTTCTCAATTTTTGGCTTAAGGGCAAGCATGCCTAAAATGGGTTATAGGATGTGTGGGTTACCAAATGTGTGGAAGATTAATTATGGTTTTAGAAGTGTGAGATGGGTGTATATAGGTTTGCAAGTAGTTTTAGAGTTGCGCATTGACCATAAGAAGTTTTATTGACCTTGCTTGTTTTGAGATTTTAGGGTTTTGGGATATACTAGAAAAGTGGTTTGCCTTATGAGTTACTATCTGAGGATTCTTAATTTTTTGAATGGGATAAATGGGTGGTCAAATCAAGTTTCAAAGATAATTTAAGGTTTATGGTTCTCAAGTTATTCAATTTTTAGTCAATATAGAGGGTTAATTACCTAGTTGGTTTGTGAAGGAAGTATGTTGTAGAAGATGATTTTGGTGATGAAAATTGGTGTGCTTAAGGAGGGATATGATATTTTTCCATATATGAAGTTTTAGGTCTTGAATATGTGTCCACAAAAAATTGTGGGATATGCAAGTTTCAGGTGGGGCTACAAGGAGGCTAAACAAACCTAGTTTAAAGAAGAGTTCTTGTTTCTTAATTTATCCAAAAGAGCAAGGTATGAGTATTTGAAGGTGTGTTCTTAGGTTGATTCAGTACATGTTTCCTATTTTTATATAGTTTAGATGCAGAGTTGGTGGTCATGAAAGTGTCTTGAGATAAGAGGTTAGTAAGCCTACATGGTGGTTCTTCATGGTATGTAGAGATATGATGATTCTTAGAAGATTAAATTATTAAAAAATATTATGGAGGTCCCTCTCAAATGTTTCTTGGTAAATCAGATTTTAGTTGTTTTGTGTGTTCTTTTTTCATTGGTTGTAGTGCTTGATTGAATAAAGTGTTAGCTTGGAGCAAGTGGAAATTTGTTAAGACAAGAAAAGGTTGCTCAAGATAAGGGGGAGTTTATATCATATTCCAAAGATGGTTCTTTCCTATTTTGTTAATATTTTTAGGTCCTCAGGATCAGTGCCTTCCCACTTTGTCATTATGTCAAACAGGGAAAAAGTTCCTGTTAGGGAGAAAGTTCTTATTATAGGAGTGCTTTGAAGAGAGAATAAGTGAGATATATATTTATTTATTTATAGGTTTTAACATTAATGACAAAGGGGGAGCTTTTTATATTTTTTTCATGTTGATGTCATGGAGGTGTCTTTTTGATTGGATGAAAATCCTTGATAATCTATGTTATAATGACAAAGTGTGCAATGTGCTTGTTTTTATATGACAAAGTGTGTTGGAGTGTTTTCATGTTGATGTCATGGTGGTGTCATGGAGGTGTCATTTTGAGTGGATGAATATCCTTGATAATATATGTGACAATGATAAAGTGTGCAATGTGCTTGTTCTTATATGATAAAGTGTGCAATGTGCTCATTCTAGTGTGCTTTATGTATGGTTGGTTGATCTTTAGTATTGGCATAGTTTTAGAGGGGGATGAGTATAGAGGTTTGAGAATGTGAAAGAGTTCCTATAAGATTTTATCCATGATTTTAGAGATTGTGTGCACAAGTAAAATTCATCTGGTTGATCATAGTTCTCATCTAGATAATTTAGGTCTAGTGGCAAAAAATCTGAGTAGGCAATTTGATGACATCACCATTACCATGTGGGAAGGAGTCAAGGGGGTAGGTCATATGGTTATGATCACATTACTCCTTAGTTATTATATGCCAAATCTCAAGTCATACATTGAAGTGTAGTCAAATATATGAGGGTGAAAAGTTGGATTCTCATGTAGAATTCATTATTTTCTCATACTTAGCCAAATTTGCAAAGTGACCAAAAAAAGTTGAGTAAGCATGTTGATGAGGTCAACGCTTACATGTGTGTATGATTCAGGAGAAGGTGATCATATGGATTTTTTCAATTTTATACCTAATTTATTTTTACTAAAAATTAGACCATGCAATATAGCACATCATAAGTTATGCATTTGTAAAGTTGGGCTCCCAGGCAGATTGACTATGTTTTCTCATATATAGCCAATTTTGTAGTGTGGCAGAAAGTGTTGAGTGAAAAATTTTATGGTATTATATCTTGAAAATTTGAAGGTGTCAAGAAAATATGATAATATGGGTTTGTTTATTTTTGAGCATAGATCATTTTTTCTAAATTTGAGTTCATGTATTAAAGCACAAAAAAAGTTATGGATGATCAAAGATGGCATCTCAAGTAGATTTGAACATGGTTGGCTTTGTGATAGATGTTTATGATAAGGAATGTTAATGGCATTATATGACACACATGTGAGAGTTTCAAGAGAAATGTGTCATATGGTTAGATTATCCTATGTGAGGATATCATCTATTCCAAATTTGAGATTCTATAGGTAAACATAGAAGAAGTTATTCAGGTGCAAAAATGGTTACTCATGCATATTTAATTGGTCCCCATAGTCATATTTGAAGGTGTTAAAGCTCAAGCAAGGTCAATGGTGCACATTGATCTAAGGAATCAGGAGGCAAAGAGATGAGGATAGGTACACA